>KK120086.1:0-48046 GCA_000611955.2 Stegodyphus mimosarum | reverse complement strand
TCAGAACTGCCCTTTCAAAGGATTCTTTGTCAGAATCGAGACAAAGCACTGCGTACTGTCAGCCATTAAATGACCAAGGCCCAAGCGAGCAACATATAATCCCTACCTTTTGCTCTGGTAAAATTTGTGGGCATGATCTGGTTGAAGGTCTAGATGTACATCGTTCATATTATTAAGAAAATTAGAAACAACAAAAATTATCTGAAAATGTTTACATATGACTCAGGGTTTATTATGGACGTGGAGAAAATGAAGCCAATGCTGTGTTTCTGTATTCAGCATATTAAATATTGATTTTAACAAAAGGGACTGAGCTTTAATGTGATCCACATGGATCATCATTAATGACTGACTTCATGTAATTCATAAGAATGATGTGCATTTTCAAATCTTCTACCCAAGTGCAGAAAATAACACCATCATTCAAATGAAACCAAACTTCATTGCTAAATTGGGTGAGTTTATGAGATCTATGCTAGACGAGGAAAATAATTTTTAAAAGAAATAAAATATCAGCAAATAATTCACTTAAATGAACATGAGAATGTAGGGCTTAAAAGAGATAATTTAAAAGGGCTGTTTTAATAAATAATAATTTGAATTTCTTTTTATAATGTGAGGGGAAATGTTCTTTTGAGGCACATTACATAAAAAAGAAAGCTTTTTGCTATCACATGTTTTGCAGTGGCTGAATGAACAAGAGCACTGAATAATGATATTTTGCCACACCTGTTTGATTTGTGGTAACATAATGAGCTGGTTACCATATCCATGTGTACCATGAGCCTATTTCCCTTAGTCCTCCCCAAAAAGTTTCTGAGATAATTTTTCTTAAGGTAAATAATTCTTGAATGCTTTGCAGCAATAAGTAACAAAACCTATAATTTTTTTTTTTTTTTTTTTAAAAATTTTCATTATTTTTGGGTTGGTGCATAAAAATTTTTATTGAATGAGCATGTCACATATAAAATGTTATTGTAGAAATGTTTGGGTAGAAGTGCATCGAGGTCATATTTGAGAGTCCAGTATTTTTTTAGTATATTAGTTTAATAAAATTTGTTATTATGATGTATTTAAAAAATTCTTGTAAATATATTTTTATACATTGTTTTGTGTTATTCAAACATTGTTCTCTGTACAAAAATATAGCATTTTGGTCAGATTCACTGTTGCACTGAATTTGAGAATTTGTATCTACATTTTTAATAGGCTTAATTATTTCTTTAGAGTTTTTGCAGTAGTTGATAAATTTCTTCCTTATTCAGACCTCTGTGTCTTGAGGTGTTAACAAATGTAAATTACATTAAAAAGTATAGATGGATCTGAACAGTTATTTATGCATATGAGCATAAATGCAATACTGAGGGGAAAAAATTAATTATCGTTAAAAAATGAGTAATAAAAAAATTATGAAACAAAAGCAAGAAACATTCAAACTAAAGTAAAATTTAGAAAAGATATTATGCTTTGACTCCAAAATGTAGCCCATACTATTTGTACAGTAAAAACGTTAAGAGAAAATTTACTCAAATGACAAATCACATGGATCGCAGAATGCACCAGTAGCGTATAGGAATGAAAAATCAATTTAGGAAGCAGAGCAAAATTGTTAAAATTGAAATTAAACCAATACATTCACTGGCAAGGTATCTAATTAAAGGTTACATGGATAAAAAACTATTCCATGTATGGTTGTGTTGAAATCTTGTATCTAAAAACATCAAAGAAGACATAACTATGCTTCTGACATAGCTCAAGTGTAAAATTTAAAGAAAATTCTTAATTTAAGAATAGGAAAACTTAATTAATGTAACAATAGATGATTTATTTCTCATTTAGCTTATTATTCAACTGTTATGATTTATAGGCAGTTATCTTTTATCTCTTTTTTATTTCCTCTTCTGAAGTGACCCCTTCTGTAATGGTCTAGTTTGTTTTGTTAGTAAGGAATTTTAGCTATATGCTTATGTTATGCTAAAATCTGTCAATGCTGAAATTGATTTAAAAAATTTAAAAATAAATGAGGAAAATCTTTCTCATTTATTTTTTGGCTTGGAAGTGCAGCAGTTAGTTTATCTAATACAAGCGCCTTAATTGGTATTCTCACTGATGTATCATGGATTGACATCAACTCAATTTCAACGGAACCTTTTGTAACAGCGACTTCTGTCTCAGCTAAACCTTTGACATGAAAAAATGCATTTTTTTCTTTTAAATCCCAGTAAATTAATGCGAGATTCAGATAGTAATGTGGATTTAGAACCACTATCACAAAGCATTCTAATATTATGTTTTTGACCCATCGAATCAATTATATTTATATAAGCAGTTGGCAATAAGCCAAAAGTTCTTTGTATGTTATTATTTTGAATTATGGCTGTATTCGTAGACTCAATGTCTGGTATCTCAGTCGCTGTTAGATTTTTTTCTTTGTTTTTCTGACTGAAAACTGCTCTCAGAATGAGACGCATATGTGGAGTAACTTTTTAATTGGTTTTTACAAAGAGTACTATGATGCAATAACTGGCAATAATGACAACGATGTGAAGACATACCTTCAGATGTTTTGTGCTGACTAGAAAAAAAAATTCAAACAAAGATTATTTTTCCTAACAAATTGATTTCTTTCTTTGACAATTAATGTTTTAAATTTGGGGCATTTGAAAAGTAAATGATCTAATTTATACTTAATACATTTGATACTTTTGTTAGCAGAAAACTTTTTAACAAAAGATTGAGTTTTTTTCCTTTTCTTTTTCGTTGAAAATGTCTAAAGAGGAGCATGTATCATTTATAAATTGAACAAACATTTCAAAAGTAGGAAATTCTACTTTTGCTGAAAACTCGGACCATTGTTTATATGTTTCATTGTCAAACTTCTGTAATAAAATATAAATTAGCCAGGCATCCCTTTCATTAGCTTTTGGATCAATAGATTTTAAATCTCTGATGATCTCATCAGATGTATCGACAATTGTTTGCAAATTAATTGTGTTTGCATTAATTACACAAGATTGGTCCATGAAAGTTTTGATTAGTGATGTGTCAATTTGTTTTTTCTTATCATACCTAGATAATAATTTTCCCCAGGCTTCTATATAACTATTTTCTGAAATGGGAATATATTTAATAATAGAAGATGGTTTATCAGTTAATAACAATCTTTAGGTATTGAAATTTTTGAATATTGCTTAAATTTTCATTCTTATGTACTAATGATATATATAAGTCCTTGAAGGACATCCAGTTTCTGTAATTACCAGAGAAAGATTGCATATTTATTTTCAGTAATTTAAAATTATTAGTAATACTTGTATTACTAGAAACTGGTGTTTATGTCCATTAACATGAGTAATAGATTGCATATTAACAGTAACATTTAATTTTTCAAGTTCTTGTTGTAGTTTGGCTTTGGTTTCATAATATTTTTCTCAAATTCTTCCATTTCAGAACTTTCCAGCTGAAGTTCTGCATCTGCCTTGTCAAAATCAAAATAAATACTTTCAATTTTTTTAAGTCTATTCATCAAATCGTGTTTTTTGAACAATTGTTTATCATCATTAATAAAATTTGAAATTCTGGTAAGAGCAGCTTTCGCTCTACCTCTATTATTTCTTGCGATCACATCCTTGTCTTCCATTACGACATAATGGTGCAATGAGGAAAACCAAAGTCAAACTTGTAAAAGAAAGAAAAAAAATTTCTTGTCTTGCTTGGTCCTTGAATGAGGTGTGATGCATGAAGTATTCAATACTGTACTGAATGCAGAGTGATAACTGGTTAAAAATGAAAGCAAAATTCCTTTTAATCTCACCGATGCCTCCAGAAATTTCGTGTTGTGAATGTAGTGTGAATTATGCGAATGAAATCCTCCTTTTTAAACACAAAAACTTCTATTACGTAGTTATACACAATATATATATACAAGGAAATGATATAAGATTTGCGGATGTAATAGAACAAATATGATGAAAAAATTAACAACTAGCTGCCATGCGAATGCGTTGTTTTTAGTCCAATGTTCAACTAACTAACTGTTCTTTGGATTAAAGCCAAAAGGCAAGTCAGAGTTATGTTGAGTTGTTCTGTTCCTGATAGGAACAAGTACGTTTCTGATTGTTAGGGTGAAATTATAGGGAAATAGACATACATTTTTCTTAAGGTCATTAGACATTTTATTTTGGAGCAGAAAATGGGAAAAGTGAGCTTTGCCTTTGCTGTGATTCAAACCCTAGACCTTTCTAATTGCTAGACAGTCGTGCTTTCCAATCACAACACGAAGGCACGCAGGAAGTCGGGAGAATATGCATTACACTTTCCCTTACTTGAAGGGGGACTGGGGAGGAAGGGATCCAACACCAAATCCTGGTGGTGATAAATTATTGTTCACCACATTTAATTTAGGAGATACTGTATAGAGTTAACTAGATTTTGTTTTTCTTTTTAAAGTTGTGAAACTGAAGAAATCTGTGATACTTTTGCCAGGATTATAACTCTGTACCTTCTGATTGCTAGCCAGATGTATGTTCCAATTACACCAGTATTTCTCAACCTTTCTTTGGTTGACAGCTCACTAAAAATATCTGGAATTATTTACACCACACTTGAATATAAAAAATGTTTCATGATACAAAAATAAATAAACAAACAAATTATTTACAAAATTTATTCAGTGAAAGAGCTGGGTCTGTTTTCTTGAACAAATTAAATCAAAACATGGTGCTAAAGTCTCCAGACAAGTTGGCATTTTTTCATCATATTTTAAAAGTATTTCCTGCTTTTTTAGACTTGATTTCTGTCAATGCTGAAAATCCAAATTCACAGAACCATGAGGATACCAAAAGCCAGAAGCATTTTAATAGCTTTCAAGCTGATTGCAAGGTACAAGTTTTTGACAGAAAGCCAAAACTCATCCAAATTTTTGCCCAAAAATGTGGAACAGTAAAATTTACTGTTCCTCAAATAAGTGAGCTGATCTTTTCTGTTATTGTCAAATTTGGTGTAACAAATAATGAATGTGTTGATTAAGCATTCATATTTGTCCATTGAAAACGAAGGAAAGTAGAGTTTGACATTCATCAGTGGTGCTTATAATTTTGTCTGCAATTTTTTTTCAACAGAGATTTGTTGACATCCAGGAAGTAATCAAAATTTCCTTTTGATATTTCAGATTTCCACATTGTTAATTGTTCTTCAAATGACTTCAGTTTTGATGTTGATGTGATGATATTCTCAAATGGACTTTGAAGACTTAAATTCAAAAAGTTCAGCTTTTCAAACAAGTTTGAGAAAAATTGAACCCAATAAATCTCATTATGAAGAGTAAATTCCAAAGATATTCTTCAACTTCCAAAAACAAAATCACTTCTGCTTTCAGGTGTATAAGTCATTTCAAAACCTTTCCCTTCAAAGGCCAACACACTTTGATGTGATATGAAAGAATTTTGTAGTCTGAATCCATTTCATTGCACAGCTGAAAGAAAATTTAGGTCTTAAATGTCAGACTACTTGGATATCTTAAATGGAGACCACTTGATGAAATTGATCACTTGGAAATGGTTCATAACAATCAATATTTCTGGAGTTGAAGATTTTGAAATCAGAGATTCTCTGTGAATCATGCAATGGATGCTTCTAATATTTAGAATTTCTTAGCGTACAAGTGTAATAAATCCTTTTTTGTTTCTGAGTATTGATGAACCTCTGTCCAGTAAAGAATAATACTGTTTTTCCACAGCAAACCAAGCTTGAAATATGTTTTTTACAAGCTCAAATACGTCTTTCCTTGTCACTGTCTGTCAAGTCTTTGCAGAAAAGGTACTCGTTCAAAAATTTTTCATCTTTAAGTAATTGCATGAAAGCAAGGAGCTATGCTTTTATGCTGATATCTGTTGATTCATCAATCTGAAGTTACCAGAGTTCACTGCAGTGCAATTTGAAATGCTCTACATTTTTTTAACCCAGAAGGGCTGTTAATTTCATTTTGGCATTTTGTGTTTGAAAACTTTAAATGTTCATTTCACTTTTCAAATTGTTGCCACCAAATGTTATCACCCTGTGTTATATTTAAAGAAATTAAATAATGAAGAATCTGCATAAATGTATGTATGTTTCTCGCATTGTGATAAAACAACGATACCTAGAGCCATCAAATTTTGAGTAACGTAATCCTCCACTGAATATGGGCATCTGGAAGCCCTAATTTTGAATTTGTAAACTCAATGATTCAAGCAATCAATGGCAACACTGTATGAAAAAAAAAAAAGCATTTTTATCTCCAGCACGTGAGACTGTATCGGAAATTCTAAAGATATGCTCATTTTAAAATTATTTTGTGATATTGCTGTTGAATTGAATTTTATGGTTTAAGTGTGAAGAGCATGATATTTAATAAATAAAGGTAACACACAAAATGTTAAAAAAATGACCCTTTGGGCATAATGTAAAATCTGAAAGCTTTCAGGTCCCCCCCCATAAGTCTGAAGATATATCTTCGATTTTACATGATACCGTGTCAGTGGATAATTTTACTTTCTGGACCTTCTATGTCATTTCCTTTCCCAGTATTGTTTTGACAGTGATAGTTAATGCTGGTGCAATGATGGAGTCACATCAGTGTGTGCTTTTTTGAATTGTGCTGTTAATTGTGCAACTTTGTAGCTGGCAATCAATCCTTTCTGTCATCTTCATATAGTTTTATCCCCCCCCCCATTTTATTTTGCTGCACTGCTAAGTTTCAAAATATTCTCATGATTTGTTTTTTACCTTTGGGTGTGAAGTTTCCAAATGTCCTTTCAGTTTACTAGGAATGAGAAGTTCATTTGGAAGTTTCTTTTTGTAGACTACACAGAATTGTATTTGATGGTCATCTGTTTCATTTGTGATGAATCCAAATTCTATGTAGTCATCTGTATGTTTCCATTTGTTTTTTTATCTTCCATTTGTGAAGCATCATATTTTATTAAGCATTTATCCATTATGGCTAAAATGAGTAAAACATATTTTAATTAGCTCGCAGTAATGCAATTATGTTAAAGAAATTTAAAGATTTACTTATTTCACAAATCTTTTGATTTTAATAAAGAGCTTATTTGAATTAACATCAGTTACATTTGCGAAAAAGTAATATCAAATAAAAATATGGCAAAACTAAATTTAAAAAAAAAAATTTTAGAAACTGAAGTAATTACAAATACTATTTTAAAGTTACAAAACCCATGCAGTGTAAATTATTTGTTAAAACCCCTTGAGTTACATTTGGCAGTCTCTTTTGGCACGCAGGTTAAGAAATATCAAATTATGCAATGAAGGAGAAAATACTTATATACTTCCCCTTCTTAAAGGGTGAATTGTGAAGGACAGGACTCAGTTACCAAATCCTAGTGCTGAAAAATTATCATCCATCACATCTGAGTTAAGTGCCATTGTGAGGCTTTTAGGCAGTTTATTTTGGAACAGGAGACATGGAAAATGAGTAGTGCCTTTGCCAAGATTTGAGCTCCAGATTTTCTGATTGCTAGCCATATGTGCTTTCCAGTTACACCATGAAAGCATGCAGTTAGGAGAAAGAAAATACCTTACATTTTGGTGCATGATTAGGGAATTTTAAGTATTATTAGATGATTTATGAATGTATTTATTTGTCACTAAGTGCAATAAATAACAATCCATGTATATAAAAAAAATGTTTGATGTTGAAAAATGTTGACACCAGGTGACAAAGATGAAGGCATAATTTAAAACAAGTATTATTTGTTAAATTTATTTTGAACCATTACATATTGTAGGGGTTGTTGATGTGACTTGTTGTTAATTCCTCCAAGACATAACTTTACGTTTCTAAAATGATTATCTTTATTAACACAACTTATTCATAAAAGCACAGAAGCTACCATGCAATACTCAAACTTTACAGAACTGATGTTAAAAGCAATGTGTCGTGTCAGCTGGTGGCATGGGCAGCTATTACGAAACATGTGACAGCTGAACATAAGACAACCCCACAGTATCTCCCCAGTGACACAGTCATGGAAAAAAAGGGGTTGATTACAAGATTCCAATAAAAGTTATACTTTAAAATGTACATATGAATAAAATGCAAGTTATATAAATCGTATTAACATAAAATTCTAATAATGCATATTATAATTAAATAAAAATAATGAAAAGTTAATAAAATAAGAATTTTAAATAATTCCCAAACATGTGCAGAAGAAATTAATCTAAGTATTTATATATCATAACTTTTTCAGCAGCTAAACAAGAGAAAAATGTTCAATTATGTTACAGTTATCAATCTTTTGGGGAAATGCAAACATACACTGCGAGTAGTTATTTGTTTTGGAGCAGTGTTTGAGTCTTTAAAACACATTTTGATATGAAATCTGAGGAATTGCAAGTGTGTGTATACGTTCCAACAACATATATGCTGGTTTTAAGTGATCAATTGAAACTATAATATTTTTGTTATTGACCTCAATAATAAAATTTTTGTTTGTTCATTTAATAATGGCATGATGTCCAGTCTAAGGTGGAATTAAAGGATGTTTAACAGAATCAATCCTTAAAAATACATGAGAGCAAATTTGGAATGCTGGGTGTACATAAATTGATGGCTGAATATGTGTAGAAGTTGCAACTGGTCTATGTGAATGCATGACTGATCGAAGCTTGAAACATAAGATTCAGAAGGAGGTATGGAATTAGTACCATTCAGCATATCTGAGGGTAATTTAAATGTGGTACCATAAACAAGTTTGTCACAAGTACCATTTATATCCTTTTTAATGGCAGATTTTACACTCAATAAACTATTGGCAGAATCTCAGTGCATTTTGGATTGTTATGAGTCATTATTGCACTTTTAAACTGCCTATGAAATCTTTCCATCAGCTCATTAGACTGAGGATGATAAGAAGCAGTTCGAATGTGATGTGTACCCAAAACCTTCATTAAATGCTTAAATAAGTGAGTTTCAAAATTACAGTCTCGATCAGCTTATTGATACGGCGCAGCCACATCTATCTATCTAGTTATATACTAAAACTACAATTAGTCTAAGCTGGCATGTCAGCTGTAGGTATAACTTCTGGCCATTTGGTAAAATGGTAAATAATTGTCATGCAATAACTGTTACCTTCAGATAGTGGAAGAGCACATATGAAATCAATATGGATATGTTCAAATCTTGCATCTGGCAAGGAAAAAGCACTCAAAGGTGATTTTGAATGTCTGTGAATTTTAAAACCTTGTAAGCAAGACTGAATGGTAGTTTTGACAAATTTCTTCATATTAGGCCAAAAATTAGGCCTAGTGATTATTTTTGTTGAGGCTGAAATGCCAGCATGAGAAAGATGGTGAAGCTGCTGAAAAATTTTAGAGATTCAAGAATGAAGGTCTACCTGTGTCCGTATTGCATTAAAGAATAACATCTTTGAAAGAGAAATAATGTTTTTCTATTTAAAAACTAGTAAATACTAACAGAGAGAATTTAGAATTTCAGAATACTAAATTTGTACTTTAGATAACTTTTTATAATCAATATGTTGATTTTCAGAAACTACATCTATTTCTAACCTGGATAAGGTGTCAGCCATGGTTTTGTCATGACCTTCGATGTATTGTATATCAATGGAAAATTGGCAAATAAAGTCAAAATGGCATTTCCTATTTCAGTGTTGGAGCAAATGTTGGATATAGTGAGTAGTGTACGATCAGGCATTGCCATGCAAATAAATGAATTCATTGCTCAGCATGCCTAAATGCTTTTCTCAGATAGCTTCAAATAAGCTCTTCAGAGTGACAAAATGCTTATTAATGGGCTCTGATGGTATGTTAGTACAAGAACTGTATCAAGAACACTGGAGAAATATCAGCATATAAAGAATTTTTTTCTTCACAGTATGCCTTCACGATGTAAAGGCAGCACATCCAACTACTCTCGTAGTACCTAATCACTGTACACTAATGCTGTGCTAAAATGTGATGAACAGTAATTGGCCACCACTTGGTTTTTGAGACTGGGTCCACTTTTTCTGCAGTCACCCATTAAATGGGGGAGAATGTAAGGAATGTTCTTCTTCACTACGTACCTTCATGGTGTAACTGGCATCATGCCCACCTAAAGTTAGACGGTCTGGAGTTCAAACACCAGAAAATGTGTGGCTGTTTTTTTATGGGTGGGGGTGGTATTTCCAGCTTTGATAAATACTTAATTGCTGTACAAGCAAATGCTGGGCATGAACCAGTTAGCATATATTGTTACTTTTAAAATTTCTTTCAGATTAGTGAATAAGGGAGTGAAGTCAGATTTTTTTCTCCTTCATAATTTGTGTGATAAACTATTGCCTGTTAGCAGCATGATGCTGAAGAAATGAAAAACTGGCTTTCATTCAAATGATTTTTGTTCCTGAAATAATATATGCAGATCATTTTCCATAAACTTGTAAACATCACAAATATGTTTCAAAAGTTGTTGAGTAGTGCTGTCAGCAAGTTCCAATTCAGATGAAGTAGTGCAGAGAGATATCTTTCAGTTATTTTGAGACAGCCTTTCTACATGTTTACTTTTGTTCTTGATGAATTTCAGTTGTATTGAGGAAGTTTCTCGACATATTGACTTCTGTTGTTTATGAGCACATTATCTCTGCTTAACTGAAATAATTAATACTATCTTGTCCATCATTTTATACTAAACTTTTTATCAGAACTTTGATATGTTGAATGTTCTTATCTCGTGAAAATCTTACTATGTTTATCATTTCATTATGAGATCCCTTTTTCAAACATCTTAACAATCTGAATTTTTATCATAATTTATATCTGCAAGGTAGTTAAAGAGATGACCAGCACCACTTATTGCACTTTGATTTAAAAAACTATGGAAGTAATATATTTTATGTTGAAATAATGGTATGTGTGACTTTTTTTCCTCGTATAGCCTTACATGTTACAAATGTCCAGAGAGAGAAGTAGTCAGTTTACTCTAGTGGACTGTTATAATTAATTTAGTACTTTACTTCTTAAAGAAGGAAGGAATTCTGAAGCAGTAGTATTTCAGGGCTTTTGGCTCTGTAGATGCAAAAGTAAATAAGAAAAGCTGATAGATTAAAAAGTTATATAATGTGAATGTTATGATGTAGTTCTTATCTGTATATGTAATAAGTATGTGGTGTTTTTAACTAGCATGCAGTTGCAATTTTTTGATTAAATAAGTACAATGTTAGTTTAATGATTTTTTTATTTATTTATTTATTTTCTTTTTAGTAATATAAAATTATGCTCGATGATTCTGAAATGAAAAATTTTGTTATGTTAGAAAATAATTTTCTGTATTTTTGATAAAATAATTCCAGGAAAATGGCTTCCAGCTGAAGAGCATCGGTTGGCTGAAGCAGTATATGAATTAGCGAATGCTTTGCCTGGTGAAATGATATCAACTGGTTTGTCTTGGGCAGTTGTCGCTGAAAGAGTTGGCACTCGTTCTGAGAAGCAGTGTCGCACAAAATGGCTGAATTATTTGAACTGGAAAGTGGCTGGTGGTACTGAATGGACACGAGAAGATGATGTAACTTTAATTTGCAGGTATTCTTGAAATTCTCTTTTATCTGGCAACCAAAAGGTTTTGTCACTTTTTGGTAGAAGTCACTATAGTAGCTGATTTTTATTGTTAATGAATTTTCATAGTTCATGTTCTGGAGTTGTTATAAAGTAATAAGAGTCTTTTATTCAGGAAGGTTTTACTGCATTTGATTTAATTTACTGAATTCCAATGTATATTAAACCTAGAGTTATTCAAGCATGTGCACAGGTGGGATTAAAGTTTGCAGTGATATTTCACAAGTATGCTTAAAATATATGCTGCATTTGGTAACAATGCTGTACCTAATTATACTTCATAAAAGAGGTATAAGGATATTTTCTGACCAATCATAAAAATGAGCAGTTTTTGGAAATTCTTATTATATTTGAGAAAAAAGGAGTCGAGTACTTACCCAGTACCCAGTATAAGTGGAAATATTAATAATCTCCAGAATTGATTTCTAAATGGAAAGAGGTTACAGAAACCAGTGAGAAAAATGTGAATAAAAATAAAGTAATAATGAGTTTAAAAAATTTAAAAAATAAAAAAGTGCAAATAAGCATGTATTTTTTTAAAATAACTTGGTTTGTCACACGTATGCACTGTGTACTTTTATAATTTAAATGTTTAATTAAAGATCTAAATTGGCTGTAGTCTTAGAATTGGAAGTTTGTGTATTGTGAGGCACTGACCACTTCTATGAAGAGTGAGGACATTAATGGCATTGAAATACTGTGAAAAGCAGCAAAAAGGATCTTGCAGAATGCTTGTTATATTGCACCATGCGGAACGGATTAACGGACCATATTAACGGACCATGCGGAATGCACTGAATGGTTTCAAAATAAAACAAAAATCTTAAGAACAGATTTGTGAGATATATATGAAAGGTACAGTTGTTGTATTGTATTGCTGTGAATAAAAAATATTTAAAAAATACAAGTTTATCTGATGTTTGACTCCAAATAACAGATTAAAAAATCCAACAGTCATTGGTTGATGACAAATTGCTGTCCTGTCAGGAGTGGGAGAATATGGCGTCATAAGATTTTTTTTTTTTTTTTTTAAGAATGCTTTTTTTTTTTTTTAAAGAAGTAAAGAAAAATCAAGCTTTGTGCATTGTGAAAAATTAGATTATCCTTACCTTTGAATTGGATTATAAAGTGGGCAAAGACTCCTAAAGTTAAGAATTTTGCATTGATTGTGTTAAAATGGATGAAATGAAAATACTTATTAAAAATGGCAGAGCTTTCAGAACATCAATAACTAACATTGTAAACTAAGTAGATGATGATACAAAAAAATAATAGTGATACGAGAAATTTATAGAAGATTCTTTAGCATTATTAAATGAAAGAGAACTGTGTAATTTAGATGAAGAAATTATAGCTTTGAAATGGAAACTGAAAGTTCTATGAATTATAAGGATAATAATTTTGTGTAAATCTAGAATAAATAAATATTAAAAATCCAGTCTGGAGAAACACATAACAAACTTAGATATTAGGTCAACTGAATACAAGGGTGAAAATTATCAAGTTCACCTTCCTAAGTTAGAGATTTCTAAATTTTATGGTAACGTCAGTCAGTAACAGTAATATTGTTTTTTTAAAAGTAGAAAAATTTAGTTACTTAAAAGTCCTACTTAAATGAAATTGTTACCAGTGTTATGAAAGGTTTTACAATATTTGAAGATAAGTTATGATGCAAATTTTATATACTAGATTTGGAAGACGTGATGTTATCATAAATGCACTTACACAAAAATTCCTAAATCTCTTTCCCATTTACTAATCAAGTGACATTTTAAAATTAGAAAAAAAATGTGACTCTATACAAATACAAGTTCAAAGTTTTTCTTCTTTAAATTTAATCCCAAAAGTTATAAATGTTGATTCCAGTTTTATTTAGAGTTATTCCAGCATATTTAGGATTAGATTATAGTCGTATGAATGTCTATGAGGCATGTTTCAATATAAATAAATTTCTAGACTTCCTGAAAAAAGAATTACAAGCTCGAGAGAGAGCAGACACATTTAATGCAGATGATAGAATGGCTATGCAAAGTCAAAAGTTTCAGTTTAGCTTCATCAAGCCATTATAAACAGATGTAGATTGTTATCAGCAGTGACATGAATATAAACAACAACTGACTAGTGAAAAGCCTTACATTGTATTGTCTGTGTTTTAAACATATTTATTTTGCGAATCACTAATTCACAATGCATGAAATTGTTTGAATATTGCCATAGGCTTGAAAAGAGAAAAATTAAAAGGACGGGACCAGTATTGCAAATATTTCAGCCGGAGGCATATAGCAAAATATTGCAGAACAAAAACTTGTGAATTATGCAATACACCTCATCATACATCTTTATGTAATTCCGAAAAGCAAAATTTGAAAATTGTTAAACAATGTAGTAAAACAGAAAATTATTTACTTGTGGCAAATATATCAAATGATGCTTTAATAAGTTTGAAGGATAGGTCTGACAAAGTTAATAGACGTTTTGACTCTTTAATTATGTACAAGTAAAATGCGATAATAAAGTATTAAATGCTGTTGTTGGTACTGCCACTCAGATCAGTATTATAAAGAGTACTGTTGGACCAGAGTATTGTAAAAGACCACGTGGAAGTGTAATATTAAAATCTTCATTTGGACAGAAGGTTAATGCACCTTTAATAAATGTAAATTTAGTGATGAGTTCACAACCAAATACAGTGTATGAACCTTTTACAGTTATGTGTGCTATAGTTGATGATTTAGTACATGATTTACTCGTAATTTTTGGTGCTTATAATGAACTGATTTCATCTAAAGGTAATTTTGAAAGTTGCGTTAATATTCTGAATGTTTATGAAATACAAGTCTCGTGAAAATATTTCTGTTAACTCTGGTCAGAATAATGTGATGTCCACTACTGCCAAAGTGTTAATATTAATGACAGTGATGAATCATTTGCAGCAAAAATATTGAAAGCAAAGACCAGAAGAAGAAGCAAAAAATTAAGCAATTTAAATTTTACTGGTGAAGATGAAGACAGTGAGGAATATAAAGTATAAGCGCTAATTCTGAACATACTCCGCCTCCATCAAGTAACGAATAAGAGAGTGGAGTCACTGGTGAATGAAGAATAGTTAAAACAAGAGGGAAGGCAAGAACTGAAATGAGAAGAAAAAGAGGAAGAGATAGTTTAGATGAAAAATGGGATGGAAGGAAGTGGCACATATAGACCTGTTATTCGACAAATCATTCAAGAAAACAAAGCCAAAGGTTCATAAATGGGTCAGCTCTGATTATAATCTGAAAAGAGCATGAGTTCCAATGGAGAAAGTGAAAGTAGTCAAGAATCGGAAGATCAGTGGAAAGTTAATAAAAGCTCTGAAGGGAATCAAATAAAGCTTAATTAGAAAACATAAATTAGAAAGCCATTAGCAGTGAAGGAGATGAATCCACTTCTCGAGAATCTGTACCGAGGAAGTAGGTGAACAAAATCATCAAAGATTAGAGTGAAAGAGAGGAAATTTCATCAGAAGGTGACAAACAAGGCTATAACGCTGATGACAGTGATGAGGACAGTACCAAGCAAGTTCTAAAACATAAATGTCCAACTGAAAAGGAATCTTTTAAAGATGTTGTTGTAAAATCAGTTGAATCAGAAAAGTTATTGAAAAGAGACATTACTCCAATTGTATTGCCCCTTAAATCAATCAGGGAAACAGTCACTGTTGTAATAGTTTGTGATAAAGCTCGTCACAAAACAGTTAAAACGGAAGCTACAAAAATGGGGCCTTGTGTTATTCCTTATTTATAAATCACTAAAGAGCAGACATGATACAGCACCTAAAGAAAAGAAAGTGATAAGGAAGTTCCTAAATGCTGATGCACTAGGTCGACTAGCAGCTACTCACTAGGAAGACATTTGAAATTCTAGGAACAATTTCCTAGAAGTATTTTACTTTCATAATATCATAATATCTAGTATTGAAATCCTATGTTATAAATATGTGTATTTTTATTCATATATGGTACTTTTTTTTTAGTCCAAAGGGGCTTTGTCCCTGAAGGACTATTGTTTTTGTTTTGCATTGGAAACATTTAATATCTGAATCACTTTTCAAACTGTTGCCACAAAATATTGCAGCCCTGTATTATATTTAAAGAAATTAATGATGAAGAAACTGCATAAATGTATGTATATTTCTCCAAATGTGATAAAACGATCGTACCTAGAGCCATTCAGTTTTTGAATAACGTATGTTTTCACCCAAATATGCGCATCTGGAAGCCCAAACTTGAATTTGTGTTATTATCTATTTCATATTTTATAAATCTTAAACGAATTTTTGATAAACAAACTCAAACAATTTAAAAGTGAGCAATGGCAACACTCTACGGGGAGGGGGGGGGGACTTTTTTATCTAAAGCATGCGGAACTGTGTATCAGAAATTCTAAAGATATACTAATTTAAAAATTATTTTGCGATATTGCTGTTGAACTGAATTTTATGGTTTAAGTGGGAGGAACATAATATATAATAAATAAAAATAACAAAAAAAATGTTAAAAAACACCCCTTTAGACGTAATTTAAAATCTGAAACCTTTTTTTTTTTTTTTTAAGGTATTGTTTATTTAGTTGATTTCAATTTTTTTTTTTTTTTTTTAAATCACACCATCTGATTTACCTGCTGGAATGGGAAGGTGTGAGGCACTGCTGCAATCTGGAGAGCATGGAGGCCAATGCCAATGAATTGCAGAGGAAAACAGTAAAACAAATCTCGGGAAATGCATATTGTGTTGTATTTCAAGATAGATCATGCAAAATGTTTTCAAAATAAAACAAAAATCTTAAGAAAGATTTTTGAGATATATATAAAAGATATAGTTGTTGTATTGTATTACTGTGAATAAAAATCTGATGTGCACACCCATGACTTCCTTGTACGGAATATTAAATTATATGCATTTTTTCCTGCATTCATTTAAACTTATTGAATTTAATTAAATCTACTTCATTGATAGCGCATAAACCACAATAGAACAAATGCCCACTTTAAAATTCATTATATTTATTTACCATAGCGACACTCTGGTGCTAGGTTCACTTAACAGCATTACATCTCATTCATTTTACAACTCAGAATGCAAAAAAATTATATCATTGGACAAATTATCTAATCGTTGTCACATGTTCTTTTCAAATGCTATAATAAATCTAAAATAATGTATAAAAAATTAAACAAATAAAAAAAGAAACAGTTTTTCACAGATGATTCAGCGCCACTTACCTAATGCGCATGCACTACTGGTAAACATTCTCGTCTGTCCGAGACAGACTGGCTACAGTATTTGTTACTAATATGAAATGCTTATTTCCTCGAATTTCATTAGAGATATATTTCTCTTCTGAATAAGTTTGTTCTCAGTTTGCGGCAAGGCAGAAATACATATAACTTCAAAATATCTTCATTAAGAATTGAAAAATATAGAAAAAATAAAAAATGTGAAAGCTTTCAGATTTTACATTGTGCCCAAAGGGACTTTTTTTTTACATGTTGTGTGCTGCCTTTATTTATTAAACATCATGTTCTTCGCACTTAAACCATAAAATTCAATTCAACAGCAATATCTCAAAATAATTTTAAAATGAGCATATCTTTAGAATTTCCGATACTCAACCTCGCATAAAGATAAAAATGTTCCAAACAATTTGAAAAGTGAACCAACATTTATAGTGAACCAACACAAAATGCCAAAATGAAATTAATAGCCCTTCTGGACTTGCGTTTATAAGTTAAAACAATAAAAACAAAAATTTACAATTAAAATTAGATTTTCTATGCAAAAACAAGCAATTCGACCAGTACACAACAAGGCAGATTTTTCGATGCACAAAAATAAGTTTAATTTTGGTCCCACTTGGCAAAAAGACACTGAAGGTGCAGAAACTGAATTCATTATTCTGCTAAATTTCAAACGTAAATAAATATGGCTGCTATGGTAAAACAAATTAGGTTTAGCTATGTTTAAACAACTATTAAATTGTTAATATTTCTACAACTAATGCATGTAGATTAGCTAAACACATAAAAACCTTAACCGGAAGATAAGAACAATATAATTCAATCATTTTTAAAGCAAAAAATATGCAATTTACCAACATATAAGAAAAAAAAACTGAGCTCACGAAGCCAAGTAACATAGTGGATGTATACATACACTTTTGGTGCAGCCGTTTGTAACTAAAAAGGGAGGTGCACAACTACATAGTATAGGGTCCTATATATAAAGTTTCAAAGTTCTGAGGCTACTCGTTTTTGAGTTATGCAAGATACATACATATATACAGGTGCTAGGAAAAAAATCTCCTCTGAATCCATTTTAAATCCGTTTTATAATTCGTTTGGGAGAAAAGTCCTTTATTCTGTCCTTACATACAGATGTCATGCAAAAACATCGTTAAATTGCATTTAATAGTGGTCAAAATGGATATTTTCATTGAAATATGATATCTAGAATTTTTCTTGATTACAACATTTCCTTTACTCTGTACAAGGAAGTAAAAATGTTTAAAAAATATAAGTTTCTTTGATGTTTGATGCCAAATAATGGATGAAAAGAACCCACAATCATTGGTCACGACATTCAGCAAATATTCTCACATGTTAATGAGTAATAACTGTTTGTTCTTTCATAAAAATAGCATGTTTTAGAATTCCTTATTGATATTTGGTGAAAAATTAGTCCATTATTCACTATAAGTAGGCATATCATTAGTTATCTCCAGATCTAATTTTTAAATAGTGAGAGTTTTACAGAAACCAGTGAGAAAAATCATGAATAAAAATAACAAGATAAAATAATAATGAGTTAAATAAAAAATAGTTAATTAAAAAAGTAAAGGAAGAAGTGCAAATAAGCATGTATTTTTTCTAAATTACTTGATTTATCACACTGCATGCACTGTCTACTGTTATAATTTAAATGTTTAAATTAGCTGTCATCTTAGAATTGGAAGTTTGGTAGTGAAGATAAATTAGAAGTCTATTGCTGCAAGACAAATAGCTATAAAAACTGGAGAGAAACCAGGCTACTTAGATGACCAATGTTGTTATGGTATAATATAATATAATAAGGGTAATGTGCTGTAAAAATTGAAAAAGCTCGACTATAGACATTTCTGACATTCAAATAAATGGAAGATGAGTTAGGTAGTAATACTGAAACATGGTACCGAGTATAAAAGAAACTACTTTAGCGAATATTCTTTACAAATTACTTCTTTATTTTGACTTCTAATCTATTTAAAACCTTTTTGATCAGTTAGGAACAACATATTGATATCTTAGTTCTTGAGATTATCACATTTTAAGTTATTAAATTGAAAGGCAGTCTTGATCCCAATATTGTGTTTTGTAGTGATTCTCATGCTGCTATAGTGTCACTTGTGAATTCAAAATACAACGAAAATGCGCATATCCATACTTGTAGAGCAAGGCTTTTTGAACTTCGGAATTCTGGAGAAAACATTGCCCTCCAATGGATTCTGAGCCATTGTGGCATTTTCGATAATGAGAAGGCTGATAGACTTGCTAAAGCTGGTTTTCTAATGACTGAGCCTCTTCTCTGCCTTTGCATAACATTAAAAGGATTGTCTACAATCTGAACTGTGTAAGAACAATGAAATGTCCTTATACAGAGATGCAGCTGTGGGTAAGAGGTGGAACATTCTGCTTAACAAAAAAAAAAATAAATAAATAAATAAATAAATAAATAAATACAATAAATAAAAAAAAAATAAAAATAAATAAAATTCCCAATTCTTTTGCCTTCATCCGTTGGAGTTGCTTGTTTTTGAATGCTAACTGGACATGATTATTTACAAAGGCATTTATGTTGTGTTGCAGACGGGCATAAGATGAGGGGGATTTTTTTTTTTAAGTTTATATGTCTCTTCCTAGCTGCTCAAACTTTTTTGTTTCTTTTCCCTAGCAAAGTCAGGCATGCATACAATAGCTAGTATGAATATCAGTATTACTAATTTCTTAAAGAAATGTTTCATGAATAATGTAATTTTTCTCTCTGTGTTATCATTCATGTTCAAAACATGGCTGAATTTTTATTGTGACAACATGGCATAATTTTTATTGCCATTCCTTTTGTAGCTGCGACAAGAATTATAAATTCTCTAAAAAACAGTACACTAAAATTGGGCTTTAATGTGATTATATTATGTTATCAGTATGTGTATGTCACACATCAGGCAACTTGAATGTTGGTGCCATTCACATATTGATAATATAATTCCTAGTTTTCCGTTCACATATTGATGATGTTTCCATGTCTATCATGCTACACATCTGTGGATGGTATTCATGTTATATCATACATGTCAGATACCACATGCAGTGATAACCTAAAATTACGTAACCTAAATTTCGGAAACCTATTTTGTTTCAAAGCTATTGACAGTACAGGTACAGGTTTGAAGCAAGGCTGGCACCTTGCATCAGTATTGGCATATTAGGTATCACCGGACCTTACTAACTGCTAAGTTTCCTCCCCAGTCAGAATTCTGAGGAAGAACAGTCAGGTTGGCAGTCCAAAGGACTCTTCCCTCTCTTCCCTACCCCTCAAGAGGATTTTGCCCTGCCATGTTTTTTTAGTGCCTCTTGTCATGCAGACGCTACATGCTTACAAACATCCATGCCTTCTCCAGAATTCAAGCATGAGTCTTTCGATGTGGCAGTCAACGTCACTAACCACTATTCCATGTAGGCAGTGGCTATTGACAGCAATATTATTCTTACTAACTTCTACAACCCATTGCTTCAAATGTTTCATTGGCAGCAATTGATCTTGATGGCACTTGAATGCCTAGAATGGTGTTACCTTTAACAGGTTGTCACTGCATACTACATGTTATATCACCTATTACTTATTTTCATGTCTCTTACACCTTCCCCCATCTTACAATTTTTATGCATTACACACAGTTCTTCATGGTGCTGTTATTTCACTTTTTTGATGAGTGTTCTTATAGATAAACTAAATATGAGGGTTTAATATTTAATTCTATTTTTAACTATCATTTTATCTTATATTTCTTATAAAATAAATGAAGCTGTTTAATATATTGTTGTTTAGAATTTTTTAAGGTTCTTGAGAATGATAAACAGTAGTGTTGTTGCTTATGCTCACTTGTCTGATATAGTCAGTCCAAGCCCACGAAATTCTTCGTGGCAAGGAGCGCTAGATAATGCCTGTCGTTGGCAACAGCCTTGAGCACCTAACAGGTGAATGTGCGATTTGGCTCAATTCCACCCCCAATTTTAATGAAGAGCACTCTGGGGGGGATGGGGCCGAGGGTTTCCCAGCCCTCTCCCCTTCCACCAAACCACACGAGAGGGTTTTCAACTCGCCGCATATTTAGAGTGCCGCCATGCCGCACCAACACTATACATTTACAAATATTCATGCCATCTCTGGAATTCGAACCCAGCCCTTCGGCACGGCAGTCAGCGACGCTAACCACTATACCGGTTGGGCAGCTAACAGTAGTGTAAAACATAGTTTCCTACCAAAGGAGTACACTAGCTGTATGTTAAAAGCATAAGTTTTAATGGGTGCTTTCCTTGAGTTTAAGAAAACAGATGAACATATCATGTCAGACTACGACACATTAGTAAAACCAGATGATGAATAACAGATGAATGTACTTGACTGGTACAACATGAGTCTACTTGACAGTTCATTGAGTCAGGCAGGTACTTGGCAGCATAGTAAATGATCTGGGATTCTATGCTAGATTCCTATTACAATCTAGTCTTCCGCAACTATATGCTACTGTAGGTTTCTATGCAATAAAATCGCCACACCACAGAATGATTCACAGCTGTTGGCAACGTCAATAAGGTACATCAGGAGAACACACAATCTTCACCTACATCTGAAGAACACACAGTCTTCATTCACATAGGGAGAATACACGGTCTTCACCTCAATCCTTACAAATTCTACCATGGGATTGTATACTTTACCTTTTTCTGCTCAGCGCAGCCACAAAAGAGGAATGCAAATTTCCCAATATGTGTATTACGTGCATTTACTTTTAATACAAATGTTTCCTTCAAACATTTAGTACACATTAATATAATTTCATTGCATTGTCTTGTATGGTGCATATAATTAATGATGTTTTATTTATCTATGTTATTCTTTTATTGATTTTAAAATATTATTTAAAAATTCTGTTAACAAGACAGTTTTTGAGCAGAATGGGGAAAATATATATTTTTATTCTTTTCTATAGTATTTGTACCTTTTGCATATGAATTACAAACTGTTGAATTATCATTTTATATTGCAAAAGAAAATATTCATTTCATTCATTTAATTGCAGGGTATATGCTTTGAATGCTACTGATGAAAATCAGGTAGATTGGGCTGAGTTAGCAAAAGGCTGGTTAAGGTATTAATTTTATATTCATGCCTAATTTCCATATTAATATTATGTCAGTTTAACATATAACTTAACAAAAAAATATATTTTATAGTGTACGTTCACCTCAGTGGCTTAGAGGAAAATGGTGGAGCCTTAAAAGGCATGTGCCAAACTGTAATATTATTTCTTTTCAAGGTCAGTATACACACACACGCACATATATATATATATATATATGTATGTATGTATACATACTTGCATATCTATATAATTATCAAATTTTTTGATTGTTAAACCCAGACTAATTTGTGTAAAAATAAAAATTTGAAATGGAGTGTGAAAGGTCTATTGTAATGCAAGAAAAAAATAGCTAGAAAGTTGTAGTACACTATCTTATTGGGAAGCAATTGAAAATTGCAAATATTAAATTTATAAAATAAAATAAATTATTATTTGATTAAATGAAATTAGATTGACTTTGCCAGAGGCTTCATCCATTTTTATCTTCTCATACAATAATTAAGGAACTCTGATTAAGCATTGCTCCTCCAACTAGAATAAATCATGTGTTATACAAAAAAAGTAATAACGAATAAAAGCATAAAAAACAAAAAATTATTTACTGGAACAATATCTTCTAATATTTGTAATTTTAAAATGGCAGCTATAGCTGCTATAAATGGCTATCCTTGGTTAAAAACTTCTTTCCTAAAGCAGATGGCAGTCTTAAAAAGGTAAAAATGTGTTCTTATTGGGAAATAGGGTTGTAGCATTTAAAGCTTGAGCTACAGTCAGTGGCTAAAATTCTCTAACTAAATGTTTACTAGTTCCATTTATACATATACTCAAGTAAATGAAACATTTAAGAATTCAGTATTGTAAGGAGAAAAGTCAGTACCAAAAGACTGTAGAACTTATCCTGATTAAGCAAGCAAAAAAATATAAATACTTCTATCTTCAAAAAAAAATATGGAAAACTTATTTCTTGTGTGTGGTTTTTGCAGTATTTTAGTTTGGCTGTCAGAGGTTGTTAACATACCATCTGCAGAACAAATGTAATGAAATGACGTCATCCAGGGCAGCATTGTTTGTATTGTAATGCAAGTGGAGTTAAAACACGTTTTGATCATTTGATCTGGTGTCTCATTTTGAGTAAGGGAGCTTGAGTTTCTTTGATCAGAAGGAGATCGCATTCATGCCCTATTTCTCAAATTTCTCCATCTGTGACCTGGGTGTTCTTACAATCATAGTTCTACAAATATTAGTGTTTTCAGGTAGTCCAAGCTGTAGCAAAATGTGGCATCTAGTCTAACACAGATATCAAAAGAGACATTCTCATAATGCTTACAGGAATGTTTGAGAAAAAATATGTATTTCAACAGATATTAAACAGCAACAGATTCAAAGATGTTATGTTACTTTTGTATTTTAGCAACCTTGATTAGAAACAGATAAGTAATACAAATACAAAAGCAATTCATTTATTGTCGACAGTTATCGATCTGCACGTGTGCACCTACTTTATATTTTACATGTGTATGTTATTTGTGTTTCTTAAGCTAGTGAAACTTTTCTGCTTCTGATCAATAAATGTTTCATACGCTATTAATTTCAATCTTCCATCTTGTCGGGATCAGAGAAATGGCAGAACAAAAAGTTCAGGGCTACAACTCACCATCACCTAGAGTCCTACTTAGCAAAGTTTATTTCAAGTAAAAAAAAACACATTCATTAAGGCATGATAATGTGTTTAATGCATTATTAACAGGTATTGAGTGAGCTGTGTTCATCATAAAGCATCTGTTTAAAACTAATTTTGAATATATTTCTCTCTGTCCTTACTGAAATTACTGCTTCAAAATTATGTTAAATAAGTAATAGACACAAATTTATGCTAATTTGTTGTCTGTGTATTATGTACTGTAGATATTGAGTGAATTGCTTGTGTGTATCATAACTGTCTGCGTCTTCGCTCTTTCAAGGCTGAAACATGCCAATTCTTGTTTCTTGCTGAAGCTGCTATGTTGTATAAGTACTGATGTTTCTATGAAAATAAGTAAGAATTAATTTTTGTGCATTACAAATAGAACTTTCCTACAAATGCTTTTTGAAAATATTTTGAACATATTAGTATATGAGAAATACAAGTAAAAATAAATAAATAATAAAAAATATATGAGTTTAAATTTGCTTACTGCATATCATCTGTTTAAGGGAGGGGGAATGTGGTGTAGAAAGAATGATTGTTATGTATGCGAATTAACCATAATTGCAAAATAAGTTTTGGGACAAGTATTTTTATTTCAACTCCCCCCTTTTTTTTTGTTTTGTTAATATTGAATGCTTAATAAAGTAGTTAAAGTTTTTAATAAAGTTCAAGAAATCTTTTCAAAACATGGTTGGTAGCTGAATGATTTTTTTCAGAGTATATTAATTATATGTGGTTTTATAACTGTCTTATTAATTACACTTATGATATAAATGTTTATTAAAATTACCTGCTTACATTAAAAATTATATTGAAGTAGTTATTCAGTGTAACCTTCCTAAAGGACTTTCCATGATTCTAAATAAATTTGGCCTTTTTCGGAGGTCATTACCTTAGAGAACAAGACTATTAGTGTTATTGAACATATTTTTAAATTATATTAGACATGCTGGTTAGTATGATTTCTATGAGGCTGTGTTAGGAAGACAGTAGTTTTAAGAAGTTTCACACTTTTGAAAAATTAAAGCTAAAAATTATTAAGAGAAATATGCATTTTGCTTTAAATTTTCTTAGTTTGTTACACTCATTTGAAAATAATGCATGCTTTATGATTTGAAATACAAATTAATCTCACACTGGTGCACCTCTTTGAATTCACAGTTTGCCAGTCCATATTGCTGATGTTGTAATAATATAGCATGATGTGAAAAATGGAAAAATACATTCTAAATGTTTCAAGCATCCAGAATGAATGATGTAATTTTTTTAAATCTCATTGCACATATTATTTCTTCAAAATGCTTTAACCCTTTGCATATGAATTAAATTTGACAAATTGTTTTGAAGCCAAAGGCTGGGACACATATGTCCCAGCTATAGTTAATGGTGAGATACATATGTCCCACACGTAGCAATCAACTTACTATAAGCACACCTATTATTCTATGAAACTTTATTATATGAAATAGATTTACATCATATGGTACAGGGTAAAGCATTCTTTGCGTAACCCAACATTACACATTGGGCAACTCATATTTGTTCATTTCTCTATGTTCATTTGTGTACAACGAGCACAGCAATGTCTTGATTTTCCAAGATCCCAAATATTCAAATTCCTAGCAATCTTCGACGAACGACTGTAACCAGGCTTTCTTCAAACATTAGTGGTGACTTTTCCTACAGCCATCATATGTTCAGCAAGAGGAATTATAAATTGAAGCACTTTCATTTTCTTATGCCGAATCTCTTCACATATTATCCAAGAATTTAACACTGAATTCATTAGAAGCCAGAAAAATACTTTTCTCCACCATTTAAGGAACTTTCGGTCCCAATCATAAACAGACATTTTACGATCTGATAGATCAACTTTACCCATCATTTGACAGTAAAATTTTATTGCCTCTGGGCATTCAAAATCATTTTTCAACCCATCTTTCATAGCGCATTGTACATTTACAATGGTGGAGTTGTGATAATTAGTCAGGATGATCACCTCCTTGGAATCCATCCATCTTGCACACAGAGTTCAGTGAGAGATTGCTAGAGACTCAGCATCTCCTCTCTTTTTTAGTGTCGAATTGAACTTGGGGACATCTTTACAAGTCTTGATGACTGTGCCAACAGCAGGAAAATCCAATATCTGAATGAGCTGAACACTTGCAAAGAATCTGTCAATGCTATTGCATTTTCTTTACTATGAATTGTTGGCATAAGCTTTTCACAACTCACTCTCCTAAAGTTTGCTCAGCTTGTTCTCTTTCTTTTCCGCTGTATAGGTTCATATTATAAATATAACCTGTCTTAGCATCACATTTTTGCCATATTTTCATGCGATGTTTTGCAAGTTTCAGTGGCTTGTATTGTTGTTTCAGAGACAAATGTCCTTTGAATTTGGTCATACTCTCATCAGTTGATTGAAAAGAACTTTCACTTTTTGCATTTTGGAATGTTTGTTTGAGGCATGCAATGACTTCATCAACATAATAAGTCTTGGAAGCATCCGAAGGCTTTTCTGGATCAGCATAATACATTTTGGAAGAAATTAGGTGGAACTTATCATGGGACATGGTATTTTGGATCACAGTGTTGCCTAAAGACACATGTTGTGACCAGTAATCTGTAATGTTAGACAGTTGATTATAACACATAACTAAGCTGCAACCTAAAACCATCATAATCGCACCAGTATCTGTCTTTGCACTCAGTTTTCTTTTATTTTATGTTCTAAAATTTCAAGACACTTATTAGTATATTGAATAATCTGATTCACTAATCTCGAAGGAACCAAATATTCAAATATATCAAATTCAGTTGCCTTGCAGTTTGTATCTAGCAAATAACAGGAACGCTTTCAGACGGAACTTAAATTCAAGGGGCAAATTGAGGGCCTACTCGAAACCACAAGACAAAACAAGTAGGTGAAGGAGGCACATTATGTTGTTCTCCTGGGTTTTGCCTTCTGAATGATCTGATTGAAGTTGTTGTTCCTCTTCACTGTACTCACTTGAGTCTGATGAAATGTTATTCTTTTCAGTTTGAAAATCTGAATTGTAACTATCTTGAAAATCATTTTCATCAGAACCTTCATCTGAATCAGTCGCAAATAATATATTCTCAATTTCTTCTTGACTGAAGTTATATTTTGCCATTTTTAACTGTAAATATATTAAAATTTATAAAGATAAGCTTTTGAAAAAGATCTCTGTAAAATACAAATGAGACATAAGAATCCTAATGAACAATACAAGTGGAATATATCTGTCCCAGAGCAAAATAAAAGCTATTTTCTGGCAGAAGCTTTGATATTATTTGCCAAAATAATATTTTATTTCTAGTTTACCATATATTACAGATAGCATTTAAAAAAATAGGGTGAATTGCTTACCAAGCAATCAAAATTACCGAATACACTGGAACGCACACACAAACGGATTATGTCACCACAAAACAATGGCATTTGGCGAGAAAATATTTAGCACCAACTGGGTAACAAAAGATGAAATATGCACAATGGATTTGATTCTATGACTGGGTTACATGACAGTGAGTTTCTAAGTGTTTTTTAACCCAGCAGTAATTTTTAAACTTTTAGTGAGACATGTGTCCTGTTAGTAGCCAAAGGGTTAAAGCTGCCATGATTTTCATAATATTGTTTCATTAAATTTTTTTAAAATTGTGGTTAAATTTACACATATATTGCTATAGTAAATATTTGTTTTTCATTTTTCAGCTTATTTAATCTTGTTTTATCATTCTAATAGTTTATTTTATGAATAGTTGTTGCTCTGTGAATAATGTTTTTAAAGTAAGGTTTTACGTGTTTTAGACAATAACAGTATTTTATTTGCAGAAATTTGTGAATATTTGTATCAGCAGTTCTTCCTTAAAATAAAAATTAAAGAAGAAGGATCCAATTCTTCTCCAGATACTCTGCCAAATTCTTTAGAATTGCAATCCATTTTGAACCGTCCAAAACAAACACTTTTGCAGTCTGTGGCCCTTCCTACAACGCATACCCCTAGCATTGTAGTTTCAGCTGCAGCACAAGGTCAGATAATTTATTTACTGTATTTTTTAATTTAAAAAAATTCCTGAAATAGAGCAAATAATAATTTTCTATGTAAGATATCACAGGTGTTTACACTTTAGTCCTTTTTAGCTCTCCATTTAGTTAAATTTTTAAATTTCAATACTTTTAATTTTCTATTATCTAAGTTGTAATGAATCTGAGTTTTTATACTGTTAGTTTCATTAAAAAGGGAAAATTAACTTTGTTTCAATAATACAGGATATATGGAATGAATGTTATTTACTGGAAGTAGCTTATAATGTGCAAGAGAGGTTCTCTGAGTATATCTTCCTTAAGCTGTTCAAGGTCAGCAAATCCTCATGTTTATGATAATTTTTTGACGCAAATTCTTTCTCATTTTGCAGAAATAAATCCCACTGACACCTGCAGTTCTGCTGCATTTGCTAATATCCTCATAAGAAACAGTCACATGGATTAACATTTTAACACTTGGCTTTATATGTAACAAATGATGTATAAATATCCGGCAGTAATTTAAAATTTTAAGTTTCCTATGAAAAAAGTTCATTATCAGTTTCTGACCAGTTACCTATACTGCTTTTCACCTCACTTTTGTCACTACTCAAAATTAAAACTCTTTCACCTTTATCTCCTTCCCAAGCATTTATTGTGACAGAACTTTCAAAATCACTAGTTTTGCATGATTATTCATCTACAAAAATTCCATTATCATTGTGCACAAATATTTTTAAAACTCTAATGAAATGTAAAAATAGGCAGAAAAACAGCCTTAGATTGGTGTAGATTTTGAATTCCAATGTAAAGTTTTATTTTTACCTAATTTTAAATTTTGTAGTGGTATATTTCGGTTTCAGTTAGATGTAATAAAGTAATTTTAATTTGGCTAAAAAAAACATAAATACACTTAACTCCCAAGTATCCATAATGTTTGCATGGATAATCCAAAAATTGCCCCAAATGCTATAAAAATTCCAAATGTTTTAAATAGTTTGTGCATGGAAAATCATGAAAAGCAGCTAACTAAAAATAGGCCTAAATGTTGTTAAAATAAAACATTTAAATGTTTTCAATAACATATATATAAAATGAATATAAATATTTGAATAATAATGAATATAGTTTTTCAGTTTTTGTTCTGGAAAAGTCTCTTTTCTTTTTCTTTCTTTTCTGTTTGTAAGTGTGTTTTGAGTCATATTGAGATTCTTTGAACAAATTTGATATATATTACATAAAACTGTAATGTCATTAAATTCAAATTTGCTTTGCCAACCCACATAGTCCAGAAGCATGTCTGTGTATTTTAGTGTTCTGTTGTAGTTTGCCTTTGTTAGTTCAACTTCATTTCTTCTTGCTCTTTTATTGTGTCTGCTTAATCTTTCTAATATCAGTGATATCTTTTTTCAGTTTTGTATTAAAATTGAAATTTAAGATTTTATTTTATGATTTAATCATCAATACAGTATATAACAATGTTAGTTTAAAAAACTTCTGAAATTTTTGTTTTTCATAAGTCCATCTGCAAAAGATGTTTCCTATGAATGTGCTTCTTTGCTGATATGACACCTTGATCCATTGACTGAATCTAAGTCACATTGGGTGGGAAAACTTTGTAACAGTCTCTCCTTAAGTAGCTCAGTAGGATGGCATGATATATTACTTAATAGAAGAAATTCATTTTTTGTGGCAAATTCCTTTGTCTAGCTTACTCAATTGTGGTGCAGATTTCTTCCGGAATCATTTTGTAAAATTCCAGTGTCTATACAGACAATATAACTAAAAATCACAATGAACAGAAATTTTATTTTCAAAGCTTTTTCCAAAACTTTTAAGGTTTTTGGATTTGCCTATGAGAAGCTCCAGTCTCAGAGTTCTTGAAGCATTTCGTAGTATATCACTGTTGTTATCTGTTTGGATGGTTTGTGACCTAGAGTTTCTTTTCCTATTCCATTACTAATGTTTTAATCAGGAGGCATTTCCAAAAGGTGCCTGTCTGAGAAGCACTGAATATTTTTCTATCAACTCCTCTTCACCCTTCTTTTCACTCAGTGAAAGAAGTTCGAAGATTCTCTAGTCCATTGTTGGACTCCTTATCTATTTTCTCCCTCTTCTAATCTTTAACTGCTCTGTCTTCTGTACTTAGCTATTGTTCACTCTTAACCATCTCAGTCTCTCTTAATTATGTTGTGGAGGTAATTGCATTTAATTGCAAAGGTACTCCGGAAGTCAACGCCTTGGGCCTGAATATTTTTCAAAGAATAATTCTTCACTTTTCATGTAATCAACAAATTCTTTAATAAAAATTTTGCAGCTGAATAATTTACACTAATTTTTCACCTGCCAAAAATGTTTTCTTAAACACCTTCCCATTTTGCAAAGCATGTGAACTACTCTGATGATGCATTAAATAAGCTCTGAAATAGCTAAAAAAATGTTGAAAAACAATATTTCCTCCCTTTACAATTTTTATGCTGAGCTTAGGAATGCCTTTTTGCTTATTTTTGATTGCTTGATTGAATCAAACAAGTATCAAGTTTTCATACTTGCTCATGTTTGTCAGAGCTTAACAAAATTGAATGCAGATTCCATGATTTTTTTCATTATTTCTCTAAGTTGCATATGATTTAAATGCCTTTACTCATCTTTATAGCCAGGTTGTGAGCTGATTCTTCTTTCTGTAATCAAGCAGTTTTATCTAGTTTTTGTTCAGCTGTTAGAATTAACCTTTCCCTCCCCCACATTTAGCTGGCTGCTTAAGTTGACTTATTTTTACACAATATTAAAGTCATGAAAAATAATTTAGATAAAGCAATTCAAACTGGAGGAAATATTCAGAAACAAGAACCTTCTAATGAAATAAAATAGTGAACAATAATGAAGGTGAAAGTTTTCAAAAAACTTTGGCTGAGATATCACACGTCCTTGTTCTTGCTTATTGTGAACTTCAAACTTCTTGGAAATGACTTATATCATTCTGAATTGATAAACTAAATATCCTGCTTCTATTGATTATTTTTATGATTTATGTCATCATAAAAAGGTTATGATAATGGTTACACTAAAACTGATTTTTCTTCTGAATGATTATTGGTAGAAAAATAAAAAAAGGGGGGTGAGTTATCAATGTTCGAATGTTGCTAATATTTTCGTTTCTGTTTTTCTTGTTTGTTAATTCTTTTCATGTGTGAATAATTGGAAGTTGAGTGCTCTGTCAACAAATTCAATTATATCCTCGAGAAGCCAAAAAATATATTAAAATTAAATCTTGCAACTATCTTCTAAACTTTTGATTCACCAATCAGTGAATACCATAAAGTTCTGTCCGATAATATTATTTCAAGTTTCAACATGCATGACTTTTTCATTTAAAACATATATAGCTGTCTCTCTTTATCATTGCATTTATAAACATCTGCTCTTCTAAATTAACTGAAAAAAAATTGTCTTTTCATTATGAGATGCGATTATTCCCAGTATAGTTCCTTTACGACATTGTATTCTTTACGACATTGTATTGTACACATTCCAACAAGGAAAAATTGCTGCAGAGGTATGTTGAAATTTAGGAAAAGATTTTGGTTAAAATGCAGTTTGGAATAGAATGTGTAGAAGATAGCTTGAAAATTTTGAAGCCTCTGATTTCGGTATTAATGATAATCCAGTCTGTGGGTGGCCATCTTTAATAGTTGATGATTTGGCAAGACAGTGAGATCCTTTTTTGACAACATCAGAGATTGTAAAAAATCTTAACTCAACCCAATAAAACAATTTGGGCCATATTTCAGAATCTAGGATTGGTCTGTAAATTTTCCAGATAGATGCCTCATGACTTGAGTGAGAAAAGTTTGCATGATCGAGTCATCATATGCCCATCTCTGCTTACTTGGAGCAAAAATGAACCCTTATTGGACCAGATGATAACTGGTGATAAAAAGAGGATTATCTACAAAACATCTTTAGGAAAAGAGCATACTATGATTCAGGATAATCTATCACCTCTAAACTGAGCTTCAGCCTGAATAAGAAAGTGCTGTGCATATGATGGGATGTGTAAAGACCAATGCATTGTGAGATTTTGAAAACATCATGAAAAAGCTCAGTTTAGTGAGATGTTGTCAGAAAATGGATAGTTTAAACAAAGCAGTCAAAGAAAAGAGGCCACATATGATTAATAAGAAGCACATGATAATGTCAGATCACAATGCTGTTTTTGCAACTCGTCTGAAGATCACAAAGATAGGCTGAAGAATTCTGTCACATCCACCATAGTCTTTAGACATACCAACCTTCGATTATCATTTATTCTTCTAAATAAAATTTTTGAAGGGAAGAAAATTCAAAACTTAAGCATATGTCAGCCAAGCACTACTGAATTCTACTAGATAAGATATTTTTCGAAAATGTTTCTTACAAATTAGTATCATGCTGGTGAGAGGTTATGAGTAAAAATGAAAATTATACAGTACAATAGATATTATTAAAGGTTGGGAAAATGTATTTTCTTTCACTTCGCAAATGGACAGAATTTTCCGGTAGGCCTTGTATTTGCATTATTTGTTGCTATGCTACATTTGGAAGAAAACTGAAATGCTAAACTAATAGAGTAATTATTTTAATTGCTTATTAGCATTACATTAATTCTGAAATTTTTTTTAAAAAAATTTTTAATAAAATCTTTTGAATTAAAAAAAATTAAAAATCATTCTCACCAGCCATTTTCTTCTTGGGGGGAGGGGAAATATATAAAATATCTTTCAAATAATAAATTAATAATAGCCCTTTAACTCCTGTCTTCATTCTAAAAATAACAGAGCAATAATTTTTCTAACTAAACCCTCTGCAATTCTGAAAAAGATCCGTCATCTAATCTCTGTTTGCACACTTATCAATGAAATCTGAATCCAGCATCTGGACATTAATCTGTCATGTGATCTAAAATGTAATTCGGTATAAAAGGTAATTGCATCGTAACTCCCATTCTTTTCTCTTTTCTTCTGCTTTGGCTTTTCAATCCACCCCATCGTCTTGCCGCTAGCCACGCAGAGTTTACTTTTCTAATTTCGTCCATTGTTTAAGAAGATGTAAGCTGTATAAAATTGTGGAAGTACACCCACAGTGATGATGTGCACTATCAAAGAATAAAATTATGTGTAGAATTTACCATTATGTCTGTCTTTGAGTATCATCTTTCTAACTACACAGTAAAGTCTCTTCAAGTTATATCATCAATCCGTTGCAACTTTCCATCAGGTCATCTTATATATATATATATATATGTGTGTGTGTGTAATACAAAAGTTAATGAGAGAAAATTTATGCGTTATTTATTAGATAACGGTAAAAGATAGTAAGCATGCCATATTATGATGCCGTGTTACATATTGTTGTGTAAATACAATGCTATATTTTCAAGTATTAATATTAAAGCTCTATGATAACTATACCGAAGTAGTAAACATTCTGGATATCGGTGGTGCATCACATAGAGATCAAAATTTTCATGTGGAAAATCTTAACATGTGGGAATTCAGAAAATTTTCAATATGATAAATTCCGACTCTGAAAATGGTTTGAATTTTTTACATTCACAAACCTAAGCCTGTCTGAGAGTAGTTATCTTAAACCTGATGATTCACTTACCTTGAAGAGATTATGCCAAATAAGGTGGCAATTGAACACACTGAATATTGGCTAACTATGCTCAGGCTTTACCTATATATATATATATATATATAAGCTATTTTTTGAGTGTGATTGGCTTTAATGTACCTCCTTATTCAATTTGTTTTTAAAATCTCCCATTTATTGGGAAATGGAAGATTTTCAGATTTATTCCTTTCCTTGATTTTTAGAAAGAGGAAGATGAATATTCAGTAAGCTGTATCATGGGAATGACAAATTTTATGTCGTTAAATAAGCCACATTCTCTTGCCATATTATATTATAAATTTAACAGATCTATTATTACATTATTTAACATATTTTTGTAAAAGCTGTGCAAAGATTAATGTTTTTTTTTTGTGCTACAAAATGTGATAATTCTGTTGATTATCATTAGAATATGGCTGGCCTTTTCAAGTGCTCCTTATTTAATATTGCAATCAATAAACTGATAAATGTGTTTTGTTATGAAAGTAGAAGATATTAGGAATAAACTATTTAAATCAGAATGCTATGATTAAAGAAGCCATGTATATGTTTGTCATATAAAATGTATTTTGTTTATGATTATTCAAAATATCTAAGTGTCGTTAATTGTCAAACCTACCGTCAGCAGTGCCATGTAAAAAGATTCTTAAATATCTGTAGAAACCATTTCTGAAATAGCATGCAATGTTTGCTTTTGCATTTTTGTAATACATAAGTTAACTCTTTTTATCTAATATTTTTTTTAACGAGTAAAGTTTTGTGTTTCTGCGGACCATTTTATAATAGTCCTTAAAAAGACTTGCATCATTATAGTTGCTTATGTGAGAAAAAATTCTTATTTGTATTTATTGTATGTCATATTTTTCCTCTTAATTTCTAGAATAGTTACTGTTTTTAATGTAAATATTTTAACATAACTATAAAAGTTTTACTGATAATTTAATACAGTACAAAGTCTGAGATCCAGGCATCCAATTTCCGGAATGATCTAAAATCTGGACCTCAAAACCACCAACAACCTTTTTTTTTTTTTTTTCTTCCTTTAAATGCTTTACGCATGTGTATTTGATTTTTTCTCCCATAGATAAAACATGTGGAGAGTCCTGATTCTTAATTTCACTTCGGCACTAAATAAATACCTCATTATTGAAGAAACAATAATTTAGCATAAATTTGTGTGATCAATAATTTGGTTCCTATCTGCTTGGCATAATCTCAAACCGAAACATTCTACATAGGAACATTGCTGATTTTGCACCTACTAGTATTTTATATCTATGATGCCAAACTGGCAAATCATTATTTATTATATTTTGCTTTCATCACTGCAGGTTTATCAACACATGACAACTTGAGTAATGACTCATGCAGCGATGCCCGAACAATTTTTTTTTTTTTTTTTAATATTAGTATGAAGAAGTATAGTAACCTTTTAGGTTGACATTATTATGCTTGGCAATGATTACAGATTTTAGTTAAATTCACTAAGAAATACGATAAGAAAAAATTTAAAACAAATTTCTTTCCATATGCTAAAAATAGATTTTGTTAATGATTCTCATAAGCCAAAAGATTACGTTTAGTGATGTTTGGATTAAAAATAACTGATTCGTTTTTCACATAAACCCCCAAACCACCACAGCTTCCAGAACTGGTGCCAGAGCTTGTATGGCCGCAGAGGGCAGAAGAATTTCAGGAAAGAGTTTTTGAATTTAGAGAAGAACCGAGCAACAAAATTAAAGGATGAAAATAATTTAAGAATTTAAGGAAAGCATTGGGTCTCAAAATCTAGGGGCGGCAAAAATTTAGAACTTTTTAGGGAGGTGCTTGCTAGCAGAATTTAGGACCCACAGAGACTGCATCATATTGTAAGATATCTAGTACTGGCTCTCGATAAATAAGCCTGAATTATATGTGGGAATTTATTTATTCAGAATTCAGATAAGCATGTGCAAGAAATAGATGTAAATATAATAAATAACTAAACTAATACAATCAGGCTTAATTGTCCCAATGTCTGATAGAAGCAAGACAAAATCTGGTGGAACAACTTGTCTTTCGGTTGCCAATAATGTATTGTGGATGCTATTAAGCTAGGCTAAAATTATACTTCACTGATTCCAAGGAATTTCAGCCAATCTAGCAGATTGAGCTGTTCCTTAACTTTCTGATTTAATCCAGCTTAATTATTTTTTGAAGGCTGTTTTTATTACAGCAATTTGACAAAAATTAAAGTTTCTACTTTCTGGTGCTGCAACAGGATGTACAAAGCAAAAGCATGTTTCGATGCCCATTAAACAAAAAGTGGAATTGCTGCAAAAAATGGATAAAGGTATGTAACTGTCTCAAAATTATTTGAGGAGTATGGCATTGGAAAGTCAAGTGTGTATGACATGAGAAAGGAGAAGAAACTTTTTGAACTTTTTGTGGATTCCCGCACCCTGCTCACAACGAATAACAGAAAAATTATTCATTATGCTAAAAGAAGATCATGGCCAAGCGATAATTGAATAGGTCAGACAGCATCACAGTGAGGGAGTGGTGTTGATGGGTCAAATGCTAATGGTGTAAGCTAAAATATGTAGCTAAGAAATTAACTTAAAAACTGAGTGCACATATTCGACAGATTGGTTAACCAAATTTATAAATCGTCATGGTATAAGGCAATTAAGAATTTCAGGTAAAATAGCTTCAACTGATACTGAAGCTGCTAAACTATTTGTAGATGAATTCACTGAACTTAAGTTAAAAGTTATCTCCAGAACAAATTTACGATGCTTATGAAACTGGCCTTTTTTGGCAATATGTACTGCAAAATACCTTGGCAGCCTCTATAGAAAAGGCTCCAACTCATGTCAAAGATTCCAAAGTGAGACTATCAATTTAAGCATGTGCAAATATGGCAGGAAAGTACAAGTGTAAACTTTTCATAATCGGAAAAAAATAGATGACCTCGGAGCATTTAAATGAGCAAAAAGTTTCATGTTATATATCATGCAAATAAAAGAGCACCGATGACACAAGTGTTAATAAATGATTGATTTGAAAATCATTTCATACCCGAGGCTCAGCAGAATTCAGTTGGTTTACCTGATAAGTCACAAATTGCCTTGATTGTAGATAACTGTTTGGCTCATAGTTCACTTAAAGTTTTAATGAAAGATAAAATATCCATATTATTCTTTCTTCCAAATTGTATGTCAGTCATTCAGCATATAGATATCAGAATAGTGTGCTTGCTAAAAAGCAAATATAAAGTAGAATTTTTGAAATCCATGTTAAATTTCTTGAATAATGGCAAGAATATTCAAGAATTTTTAAAACATTTTAGCATACAATCTACTTTGTGGAGCATCGTAAGATCATGGGAGAATGTGTCTCCAGATACCTTAAAATATGCTTGGCATAATTTATGGCCACCTAACACATTTCATGGCAAGGTTGATGACTATGATAACCACAAATGTGAAGGTTTTCGGATATTGCAAACCTAAGGTTAAATTTCCCAATTAATGGATTTTTAAAAGAAATGTGGAGAAGCGCTAATAAATGATAATGATATAACAGAAGTTTTTTGAGAATGGCCCAGTTATCAATCAATTAACGAACAGGAAAATCTGTAGCATGGTTCTAGATCCAGAAAATACCGCTACCGATAGTGGAGAAAGTTACAGAGAGGTTATTGAAAACGAAACAATTTCCATTCGGAATTCTCAACACAGCAATTACAGGACTTGAACAATGGAACTTTGTAACTGAAAAGAAATAATATCTGTCTTAAAACAGAATTAAAGAGAAAATATTATTAAAAAAAACTTAAACAACTTGCATTGAAGGAAATGTTTAATAAAGTAAACAAATAAATATTAAGCTTTTCTTTTGTAAATTTTGTTACCCTTTAGATCATAAATGCTTCATTATTTCATAAACCACGATTTCATATTTTTAATTTTATAATTTCTACATGCCATCTTATGAGCTTTAAAATGATGATCTAATATCTGGAAAAATCGCAAATTTGGAATTGCCGAAGTCCTGACGAGTGAGGATCTCGGACTTTGTTCTGTACATTTTATAATGTAACTTCGTAGCATAATTGAATTAAGTTAGGAATAAAGAATTCAATATTAAAACATACTTTTTTTTCTTAATGCTTGTGATATTCTTAAAATAAATTTAATTAAAATTTGCAATTTTTTTTCCAGTTTTTGGTTTTAAATCTTTAGCATTATCTTTTTAATCATTACAGCCTGTCCTCCTCCTGTAGTTTCATTGACCAACGCACAATGTGTAGATATGGTTAATTCAACTGCTGCTCTATCTCAAGTGCCAGTTGGACCAGTCCTTCAAACAGTAGAAGTACTTCCACAAAACATTCAACTTACAACAAATCCACAGACGTTTCTTCTAACTACTCCTGCGCAACAGCCTTTGCCTCTCACAACAACTCTTTCACCCAATCAAATTATTATCCAGACACTAGCAGTATGTTGCATTTTTTAAATACTTCAAAAAATTATTTCAGCTTTCTTAATCTGTTTTCCTCTTTTTAGTCCTTAAAAGCTGGAGACTGGTATTTTAAAACTGATCTTATGAATATTCCTTTTTTAACAAAACACATTTTCCTTTTTAAAAATATGCCACTTGGAGCACAAAGTTGAGCTTAATATTTTAGTGATTAAAAATTATTAGTCTTGTATTTTATCAACTTTTATTTTATCATTTGCTTTTATCACTTAAAAGAGGTTCCCCATAACCAATTTCTGAAGAGTTTTATGTCAGTGAAAATATGGATTTAGGGTGCATTTATTATAGACTTAATTGTTAAAATAGGTATGGTCTTTAATTAATTTTATAATATGCAAAAGAAAAATAAGTAGTTTCATAATAACAGGTTTCAATTATGTTTTGATGATTAAAATTAGGATCCTTTTCTCATTAGAAATTATGGTATTCAGTCTGTAAAATATCTGTTAAAATTTTCAAATAGGGAGCATAAAAAATGAAAGAGAAATTTCAGATATGCTATTAGAATATTAGAAACAGTTAGAGTAATACAGTACTTTTAAAAAATGTTTCACTTTTTTCCAAAGGTATAAACGGCTTCACATTCATTACATTAAGCTATATTAGGCATAACTTGATGACTGTATTAAAAGTTGATCCGCTATGGTTACTAGTTTTCTCGATACCTAAACTAATCATGTTCATTAAAAGAATTGCCAGCTAATAAATTTTGGTTCCTAACTTGATCACATAAGGTGTAATAAAGAATGATTAGTCCAGTATTCTCTGCATAGGCCCTAGAAGAAAAATTTAAATTTGATGCTTTTTAATATGAACTGATTCATACTGTCATAGCACTGTAAGATCGGTTTCGGATAATAAAAAATATAATATTAAAATAAGTTGATAAATTGAATGCCTTATTACAAAAACTGTGGAATTCATATAGGCATTATTTAATTTTTAAAAGAAGTTTAGGTCAAATGACTGCTGCCTATTCATGTGGATACAAGGCAGTCTTCCTTAAAAAGTCCTCGATGCAGGGATGCCTCCTCATAGGCAAGCTAGCCCTCGAATTGCTTTACGCTAATCACTTTAGGCAGATTTTCGTAATTCTGAATTTCCTGAATATAAAGTAAAACATTTCTATTAGAGATACTCTCTCTCTCTCTATATATATATATATATATATAAACATAGTGAACAAAATTGTTATTTTGATTAAAAGGTAGGATGACATGATTCAGATGGGGGGAATGTATGCAAGGAAATTTTGTCTTTAAGCCTCATCAATCCAAGCCAGCACAACTTCACTAGAATCATCAATATCACACAATTTCAACTTTGCTATTTTAATGCTTAAAGTTAAGTACTGTTTAGCTTAGAAAACATAGCAAACTTTTCATTAGTTTTTCTCCTTCAAAAAATCTTCCTCCTGTATCATAAAAGGAAATATAAATTGTGTCATTGTCATATAAAGTTAATAAGTAGCAGCTTTCAAACCTAAAAGAGGAAAAACTGCATGAAGACAAAACCTTAAAATTTTGCACAGATTTTTTCTGAGATAAGAGTTCTACCAGGGCCTCATAGATAATGATTCTGTTCTTCATGGTGTCAGAAAAGAGGTAGAACCAAATGGAGAATCTAAATATTGGTTCTGAGTATTGATCAAAACTGGACCATTTGGTTACAGAAGAGTGTTTTCAGCTACTGAAGCTGATAGAAACTTATTAAGCAAACTGTTATCAGTTTGGAACCAAGCCGAGTGCCAGTAAATAATTAGCCAAGAAAATTATCACATTTAAATATGGTATAATACGAACAAAAATATCTGTGAATATTATAGTAAACTTCTAGTTATTCCTGGTCATTTGATAATAAAAAGTTCCTTATATTTATTGAAATTGCAGTTTAATTCTGAGCACCAATTATATTACACTGGTCATCAAAATTACAGGATAGTGAGAAAAAATATATTCACTAAGTTCATATTGCAGTCAGTGCCCAATGCTGTAATTATTTATGTTGATTAAATACAATTCAAGATAAAATTCCTTATATATTAGCACCAGAAATATGCAAATTCAGTGATTGGTAATGTAGTACACAATGGATGCATGTTAGAATTCGAATCTGTAGTGTTGTTTAAAGTGAGTGTGGTTTCTGAGAGTGAACAGTACCCAGTAGTTATGGCTCAAAGGCATCATTTAAGTGAAGGTCAAACGTGGTGAGTAACTGGTAGAATCGAGGGAGGTTAAACACAAATGGAGGTTTCCCAAGGTTTGAATATCCCTCAAAGTGTCATATCAAGAGTTTGGAGCCGATTTTAAGCAATGGCTCAGTTGACAGACAACCTGGTCAGTGGCGACCATGAGCAATAACTGCATCAGAAAACCGTTTTCTGTCATTATAGGCTCAAAGAAACAGCGAAGTGAGTACAAAAGATTTGGTTTTAGACCTTCAGCTGCCACAGGAACAAGAATTAAGCGTTCTACTCTGCACAAAGGCTGAATAAGCCTTCTACATTAGCCATTCTACTGCTACACGAAGACTTAACAAGGTTGGACTATATGCAAGAAAACTAATGGTTTGTTTCTCAATCACTCCAACTTCCATAGCAGCCCATTTAAACTGGTACTGTTGTTATGATTATTGGAGCGAAGACTACACTGGGCCTGAGTATTCTTTACAGATACGTTCTGAACAGTGATTCTAGACATATTCTGATCTCGATAGAGGTAGGAATATGCAACTCGCCTTCCCTTGTCCTTGAAATATCCCATTTCCACATCTGTGGTTTAATGGTCTGGAGAGGAATAGTGACAAATGGCTGCACTGAGCTGCATATCTTTCAAGGAGGTTCTATAGCCACTTGGAGATATGTGGATGAGGTATTGGAACCCAAGTTTAGGGATGTGGTTGACCCAGTCTTGGCTAATGGATTTACACACTGGACTTGAACCCAGTTGAGCAACTGTGGGATGCCTTAGGGCACCAAATTTCTTCCCAGACTCTCCAGGAGCTGAAAAGTGTTCTTTTAGGAGAGTGGCGTGCAAATCTGCAAGACTTGATCAACACTTTGGTAAAGTCTATAGGACCGGAGAGAGCATCAGTCTCTCAATTGTTAGTTCAGAGCTGAATTTGGTGTGTTGAGATATCCATGATATCTTCACCTTTTAGCTGTACTGTGCATTGCATTGTATTTAACGTCCTTAGTAGCTTGAAGTGTAACTTCTAATTATATTCTGTGATACTGTGAAAAGCTATACAAGAATTTTTCTGGAAAGTTCTAGAACTGTAAAGTTTTTTGGGGGGAGGGAGAAAAAATTAAAGAAAAAAAAATTCCATCAAACTATCATCGGTTCTCTGTGTATTCAATCCATTACAAACCCATAAACATGCAGAAATTTTTGGTATCAGAAGTGGGATTGAATTCTGGTTACAAGAATAATGGAGGAGCAACTAAGACAGACTGTGGCAGCCTTTGCTGCATTCAAAGAAGAGATTAAAGTGGGCCATCAAGAGATGAAAGTGGGTCAAGGATCTATTAAATGAAAGCTGCTCAAGAATAGATGGAAGGGGCGATCAAACCTGTTCAAAAAGAGATTGTTGGAGGTCAAGAAGGAATGTGAAGAGAAATTATCTGCATAATAGAAAACAATTTTGATGTTATGGAAGGCAGAATAGACACAGCTCAAAATAAAGTTGGAGAAACTGAAGATAGACTTTGTGCTGCCCAACAGCAAATCAAACAACAAATTGATGACAGGGTTACTGCTGCTATCACCAAGGAAGTTGGACGTTTAAAGAAATCCATAATTACAGCTGGTCACATTTCTAATGCCTTTAAATTTGAATATATGTCATCCTAAACCTCTCTAAAGCTATCCACATATGAAAGACCTCCTGACAATTGTACAAGACGCAGTTCTCTAAAATGGCAAATGAATAGGATTCCGAAGCTAAAGCCTGCCATCACACCACTTCTTTGGGAGTAGGTGCATTGAATATCATTCAGACACTTTCCAAAAACCGTAAAGTAGACTTCGAAGCTATATTCAGCACATTGGTGCAGTGCTTTGTGGAGAAAGGTTTAAAAAACCATAGAAGGTTTCAGTTAAATTTTTGCCAAGTGAAGCTCACAGAAACACTCCAGGAGCTTGCCACAGATGTTGAAAGGCTGTCTCATGTTTTTTTTTTTTCCTCCCACTGCCTAACAGAAACAAGGAAAATACTGTCCCTGCTATACTTCATTGATGGCAGTGAAAATCCTGAGATACAGAAAGCCCTGCGAATGGTGGATGTCAAGGATCTAAAATGAGCTTTAGCATATGCCATGAAATTCAAGGCAGTACAACAAGCAACTCATAGAGACCAATATCCAATCAGAGCTGCTGAAGTCCAGTAACCAAGAGATCAATTGACTGGTCATCTAGGCGATTTAACCAAGCAAGTCAGTGCCTTGACACAGAACAGGAGTGACAACAGATTGGCCTTTAAATGTTTGAACTGTGGTGCTGAAGGCCACGTACAAAAGAACTGCACAAACCCCAAAGTGCAGAAACTAAGACTACTCCCAGCAAGAAGGAGGAAAACTAATTATTGACCATCTTGTGGGCAGGGTTGCCACTCAACCTGGAAAATCAGAAAAAAGTCAGGGAATTCGAAATTCAGGGAAAAGTCAGCGAATTTAAATATTTTAGTCAAAATCTGGAAAAGTCAGGGAATTTCATTCAGCAATCCCCCTCCCCAAGAAAAGTGAGTTTTGCACCGACATTGCAAGCGATAACTTTCTTGCCGAATTATGTATCATGTGAGCATCATTCAGGCAGCTGGCATAGAGCCAGTTTTCATAGCTCCAATCATATTGTCTTTTAGAAAGACAAAGCAAGTTTACAGCAACTTTTGGTTTCCAGTAACCTCGAGAATTTTTTGCCAGACCTTGAGAATTTTTTTCTTTTTAATAAATGCCTTATTTTTCATTTTGCAGTAAAATAAAAAAATAGTAATCAGTCATCTGACTAACCATTTAATATAACTATATTTGCCAAAATATTGTTGATTATTGTAATTCAATTTTTAATTATTTTAATGTTATTTATATTATTTAATGTTGCTTCTTCCCTCTAAATGTATTTATTATTAGTAAATAATATTTTCACATTTCAGGAAATTTTCCCTGGCATAATCCTGAAACTAATTCTAGCAGTATGATGACATACTATCACAAAATTTAATGCACATATTTTTTGCTTATGTATGCTGCTAAATAAATAAAAAATACCTAAATTTATTTAAAAGATATTATTAAATAGATTTCTTTCTTTTGTTTAGCTTCAAAATTTCTGCAAAAAAAGACATTTTTAAATCCAGATTGGACAGAGTCTAATCTCAGTCTTCAGTAGAGAAAACAACTCCTCTTATAGTTATAACAGTATGTAACTGGCAAATTTTTGTGTTTTTAAGTGGTACCGTAATAAGTGTGCGGCTGAGGTTGCCAGAGTGTCGGTGCTTTTTATGTCAAGAAATAAATGGTCGAGAACGTATCGTGGCACACTGGAGTAAGTCTATCTAAACCCTTGAGGTACTATTGCGTCACCAGGAAAGAGTTGCTCATTCATGCATTTATTTTTTGACTTAATGAAATTATTCTTTTACTACTGCACTGATTTTCCTTAGTTGTAAGTATGGCTTCCTGTCCAGGGATTGTACTGCCCGGGACATGCAGTCTTTGGGAAGGACATTCAGTCCTTGGGATTGTACTGCCCGGGACATGCAGTCCATGTTATGAATTTTGTATATATGAAAATAATTTTAGTGAAACTATTATTTTTTTTTGTATAATGTAACCTGAGAATCTAAAGAGGTGATGCTTTGCCAGAAAAGTAAGAAAACAAGGCAAGTCTATTTAACATTGAATAAATAGCTATCTCGCTAAATTGTCGAGGTACTGCCAAGCCGGCAGTGGTTTTGACAACTAATTTTTGCCCCCAAATTTGAAGAGAAATTGCTGAATGTCATCAAACTTGGTAACCATTTGGCAACATTTGGGTCTGGCCCCTAAATAAGTATAATGAGTACTGTAATTGATCCTTTATGTAGCTGTAACCGTATCTGGCCCTCTTATGCCTTCAAGTAATTTCGAGAAAAGCTAGAAATTTCTTGGTGACTGAGGGAAAACTATATAAGACTGGAGAGAGCATTAATTTCTCAGCTGTTAGTTCAGAGCTGAATTTGGAGTATTGATGTGTCTATAAAGATGTCAAGATGTGCTTGACAATGCATTGTATTTAATGTTCTTAGTTACTCAAAGTGCAACTAGTGATTGTATTCTGTGATACTATGAAGAGCTCTATGATTAGAGCTGTATGACTATTTTTGTGGAAAGTTCCAGAAACGTGTTTCTTTTGGTCAAATAAATTTTAGAGAGCTATCATTGGTTTTTTGTGCGTTCAATCCATTACTGACCCATATGTCCACAATAATATAAACAATAGTTACATATGTAAGAACTAAGGCACTTGCAGCTATCCTTGATATCAGCTCATTTTTTAAATGATTTGGTTTATTTGTTTATTGTAAATCATATGAAGGCTATCTGGCTAAGGGGGATGTCTTCTTGTAGAATTTTCTGAGGGAAAGTGTCTTGTATCCACATTACACAGAGGAAAAAAAAAACACAAATACCCATGCAACTAGCCTGTTCATTTTGAATCAAATCCAGGTCAAACTACTAGAGTTCAGCAGTTTTACTGCTTGACCATTGGTGGGCCATTTTTGAAATGAAATTGATATGATTTTCCTTTACAGCATGAAACCAAACCCAGGAGATATAATTTTATTCATAACTTCATTAAGTAATGCATTAGAATACTCAAACAAATATTTTCTTGTTTTAAGCACAGTTAAATAATGATTAAAATCTATTATATCCTATTTAAAATGTTAATAAAAAATTCGGGTGAACTTAAATAAGTTATACATTATAATCCTTAGCTGTAGTAACTTTTAACTAATGTAATCAAAGAAAGATCTTAAATCGTCAGATATTTAAAAAATATATATACTACCATGAAGAAAGATGCCTGAATGAATTTTTAAAAGTTTTTCCAGAAAATTATACTTATCTAAAATTTTGATCAGGAGGTAAAGAAGGAAAACGATAACTATGTCTAAAACTTAATTTTTTTAAAAAATTGTCACTCTGAAATATATATTGTTTGTTTAGTTAAGTAGCAGCATATTATACTTTTACTATATTTGTTAATATAATTGAAATCTAAAAAATGATTTGCGATATCAAAAGGTAATTAACTAGAAGTTACACAAAATATTAATTGGAAAGTGATCAAAATAAAGCTCTTAATACTAAATTTTCTTCTTAAGATAAATACTTATGTTAAGAATTATAAAAGTGGTTTGTTTTTCTAATACTGTAGACTAAAAGAATGTTCACCTTACTTTTTTACCCCAAATCAAACATTCTAGTGGGGTAGGAATTTTTATTTATTAATCTTCCAATTTCAAAGTTTACATATGGACTATAAACTTTGAACTATGAATATGGTACTTTACACTCCCATGGGTTTTATTCATGTTAAATCTATGTTAATAAATCACATTCTTACCAAAAAAAAAGTCTGTGTATTAAAATATATGAAATCTCTCTTACAAAAATTAATTTTTGTGATTTTTACCAATAAAAAGTTTTAAAATTGCTAAAACTTTTGGCATATGGAGTGATGAAGATTACCCAGGTGCTCCTATGCACCTGATATAATGAATGTTTAATTAATAAGTAACGCATAGTGAATGCATAACTAAGAAATAGCACATACTGAATGTTCATCCAGAGAAAAAAAAAATTTACAATATTTTGATTGTGGAATTATATATTTATTACAATCTACGGAAGCTGCTTGTGATGTGACATGCATAAAAATATCTTTGTTGTTTAATTAATAAGTAGCACATAGTGAATGTTAATTTAATTTAAAAAATTTATTTACAATATTTCAATTGTGAAATTATATATTTTATTATAATTTATGAAAGCTGCTTGTGATGTGATATGCATAAAAATATCTTTGTAGCCAGAAGATATTCAAAGGAATGAAAATGTTACTGTCCAAATGAATGCTCCCCATATCATCATTAATGCATCCAATAATACTGCTTTGACATCCTTAGCTTCCACTCAAATACCATCAGCTCCACCATCACCTTCAAGTGTAGAAGCAGATACATTAGAAGATGCAAATTCATCTCTAATAGCTAAACCTTATGGGAATGAAGTAGGTTCTGCATTTCCATGTCAAGCTGTAGAAATTTTCCTTGTATCTTTTGCAGCAAATTCTGTAATTCAATTGAATATGGATTTTATATATATTTTCATTATATTTGAAATTTAAAATACTTGTTTTTTATTTCATACTCATAACAGCATTTTCATAAATACCATATTTACTCATATTTCCCCTCTTTTTCCCAATTAATTTTACAATTTAATTTTTGTCTACCATGTTTTTTCAGTATTGAATAACATACACCATTTTAAAAAAGTATAATTTAAAAAATTTACTTTTTAAATAAATAAATAAATAAGCTGTGTAAAGCATTATTTATTTGCATCGTACTTATTCAGAGAAAAAAAATTAAGCTATTCTGTTACTGTGACTTAAAGTTGACAAAAACATACTATGAGTTAAAAAACAATTTCTGTGCCTCGCTATAAGAACAAAAATTGTTTTTTAACTCATAGTATGTTTTTGTCATCTTTATATTTTAAATTAGTTGAAAATTATATGCATGCATAAGAAATGTACATTCTTCCAGCTAAATATTGGAATTACATTTTAAATTTAAATGTTCTTTCAGTTTTAATGAAATTTTCACAAACATTTTAAAATAGCCTTTAAACTTTCTCCTAGCATAATTTTATCTTCTGTAATTGTACTTCTGTTTCTTTGTATAAATTATGTACAAATTTATTACACCATTCTATACACATTTTGTTATATAAGTGCCTAGTCTTGACTAATTTAAGTGTGCTGATCATAAAAATGACATTAAAAATGTTTTGTTGGCTCTCATTTTAGTACAACAGAAGAGGAGATGAGTGCTTATCTGTTATAATCTGTATAAGGAAATACTGTTTGTTATCTGGCAGTTTTACTACAGTATGAACATTTGTGTTAATATGCCCCAAATAATAACTTGATAAGATTAACAAAAGTAATTTTAATCAAGGATTGTTACCCTTTGCAAAGCAGCACATTTCATTTAGTTATATTACTGATTTTAATTAAAGTTAAAAATAAGGATATTTGAATAATGTATTGGGTTGGCAACTAAGTAATTGCGGATTTCTTTTAGAAAATCAAAGACAATTTTTTCATGGAACTAAATAACTTTATTCTGTAATGTATTGCCCATTTTGATCAATGACCTTTTGCCATCTTTCAGGCAGCATCATAATCCCATGTTCATAAAACTCCTGGTTTTTATTAGCAAAAAACTGAATCAGGTACGATTTGCCATCTAATTGATCGTTCGGTTGGGTGGTAAGAGTTCAAAGTAGACAATTCTTTTGTAATCCCACCAAACTGATAACAAAACCTTCTTTTGATGAATATCAGCTTTTGATGCTGTTTGAGTTGGTTCACCTGGCTTGCTCCACGATCTTTTCCACTTGATATTGTTGTAAACAACCCATTTTTCATCGCCAGTTATCAGTCGTTTTAAAAATGGATCATTTTCATTACGTTTCTTTAGCAAATCTCAGCTGTTAATGCGTTGCGTTAAATGCGTTTCTTTCAGTTCGTAAAGAACCCATGTATCGATTTTTTGAACATAGCCAAGTTGTTTTAAGTGATTTTCAATGCATGTATGTGATACATGAAGCTTCTCTGCAATCTCACGTGTTGTACTGTGACGATCCGAATCGATTATTGCTTTGATTAGGTCGTCATCAACTTCAACTGGAGGACCAGAGCGTTTTTCATCTTTGAGTGAAAAATCACCAGAAGGAAATTTGGCAAACCGATTTTGACACTGCCGTTCTTTTAAGGCTTCGTCACCATAAACAGCACATAACTT
>KL820600.1:0-17175 GCA_000611955.2 Stegodyphus mimosarum | reverse complement strand
CCAAATTTGGAATTTGTTTTATTATCTATTTCATATTTTGTAGAACTTTAACGAATTTTTGATGAAAAAATTCAAACGATTTGAAAGCGAGCAATGGAAATACTGTACGGAGGGAAAAAACCTTTTCATCTAAAGCGTGCGGAACTGTGTATCGGACGTTCTAAAGATATAGCTATTTTAAAATTCCTGTTGAACTGAATTTTATGGTTTAAGTGCGTAGAATATGATATTTAATAAAAAAAGGTAACACACAAAACGCTAAAAAACGTTTTGTGTTTTTTTTTGGACGTAATTTAAAGCCTGAGACCGCTGAGATTTTTTTTGTGTGTTTTCTTAATTAAAGCTATTTAAATGTCCAGTAGTGTATTTTGTTTATGGTAGTTTGGTTTTAAAAGGAAGTATCTTGATTAGGTTTGTCTCAAAGTGCATATTCGAACCATTTACCATATATTCAGTCGTATAATACACACGTACAATTTCAAATTACACTTTTTTTTAGTTTTTAGGTATAATCAAGTCATTCATTCGAAGATTGTTTCCAGGCTTTCGAACAATGGTATATTAAATTGACAAAGCGGTAAGGGTACAATATGTGTATGAGTGAAATGCTTGAGGGAGTAAATAATTCTGTAAAATGAGTGTGTTGTATTCAGTGCAGGTTTGCACAAGAAGGTAATTCTAGAGTTCCGTTATGTCAGTTGAAAAATATTGTGTGAGTGGATAATAATAGCATGGAACGAAATTAAACCGGATACAATTCAAAAGTCATTAAAATATAGTATATTTAACAATCTAAATGGAGCGGGAAATGATTATTTTTTATGTATCAGAATAATAATTATGATGAAGATAAGCAGAATTCAATAGTGTGCCTGATAATATAACGGAAGACGAATTAGATCTTTTCTTGTTATCAGATAAAGACATTTAAGTTCAGAGAGAATGTCATTTCTTTTAAACAAATAGCATTTAGATACGCCAAGAAATATAAGTTTTGTATGCTCATCTTTTCTTTAATTGTAAATCTATAATTTTTATATCGGATGTATAACGCGAACCTGTTAATTTCCATCTTATATTTTGAATTAAAAGTGAGCGGTAATATATATTTGTTTTAAAATATAGCGGTAACTTATATTTGTATTAAAAGTGACCCGAATATATTTTTTGTAAAAACTTGCAACTTAACAAAAGGGGTTTCATATGCAAGTCATATTTTAATATATAAGTTCATATGCGAACAAGTAATTTAAATACCAAATCTAATAGCTAAACTGCGTAAATGATTTTTACTTTTGCTTTATCATTTTAATTAGCAAAGAATGGAATTATACAAACGCATCTTTGGCTCAAATATATACATGAGTTCTGAACAGAAGTATAAAATGAAAAGCCTTCAGACTAGTGGTTCGTTCTTCACCTTCATTACTCCACTCATCCTTTAGATCCCATATCCGAATGCCATCCTCCAAGGTTTTAAACTCTTGTTTTAATTTAATCGGATTATTGTTGAAATCTCAATATTTTTATTGCAGAAAATAAAATAAATATCACTGAGGTCTTCTTTTTTTAATCACATTACTAAAGGTATACTGAGTTTGAGCAGCATTAACTATTACGAAAATGAAATTGAATTCCAAATGCAAATAATTAGCTCTAATTTGAACAACAATTTATGAAAACAGGGAAGTATCCTAACTGATTGTAATTTATTTAAATGATAGTTAAATGAGGAATTAAACTCACATTGAAAATGGATTACTATGCTATTAAATGAAACAGCTTGGTATCATATTTTACCTCAAGCATAATTAAATGTCCAATTATTGTGATAGCCTCCAGTTAGCTTTGTTAGAAACAAAGGAAGTATGTTACTTCCGAGCAGTAATTTACACACAAATGGTACTTCGAATGTAATTTGTTTCCTAAGGAGTCATAAGAAGAAAATATTGTATGCACATTTTTTTTTGTTTTATTAACATATCGTTCATTTTTAAAACCTTTCCTAGTCAAGTTTTCGAGATGTAGATTAGTAAAACATGTGGAGACCCTTAAACGATAGAGATATACAGATATTCTAGCCATTATAATTTAGATTATTTGACTTAGATGAAATAGATGAAAGCTAGCGCACAAACACTATATGCTTACAAATATCCATTCCTTCGCCGAGATTCGAACCCGGGCCCATGGGTACGACAGTTAACATCACTAACCACTATCATGGCTGAGTGATCATTCACATTGGCAAAGATTATTACCCACTTGTTTATAAAAATAGGAGTTGTTTTAAGAAGCAAAACACACAAACATTGCGTGCTTTACTAACACCGTCAGAAGGGAATACAATGAAACAGTTTTGATTTTTGATAACTAGCCAAGTGAAAAATTACGTTATTCCAATACTCCCTTTTCCTAAACTTTTGGATAACATTACTCGCTATATATGTTTGAACCTGAGGTAGCTGAAACGAAACAGAAACGACACAGTAAAAACAGAGACCCACCACTGGCTCTATGTCTTACGTCTATTTAGAAACCTTGTTCAGCTGTTGCATCACCTCTGACGAAAATTGGTGGGGATTTGTCGAATTTATTGAGAAATCAGATTTAATTTAAAATCGTTTAGATGCTAATTATATAAGACATTTTTGGTATTGTATACAGCGAAAAAAAGGGGGGACAGTTCTATATCTCTCGTTCTACTGGGACGATTGACGAAATTCAAATTCCGTTTTTCATGACATGAAAGCGAGACTTAACGATATATATTAGATTTATGTATAGCATTGCTCTAGGTGTTTTGACACAAAATGGAATTTTTCTGAAACGGCATGCCAATTTTTTCTTCCATATTTCGATTCTACGACTCAAATTATACCTAAATATTAAATTTTGTACTTTTTGGTGAGAAGTTTATGAAGAAATTAAAAAATTTATCTTCAGGAATTTTATTCAGTTTACGAAGAGGCACGTGGCGAATTCACGTTGTGAACTTCTTGATTTATCGCGACCTATTTTCCTTTCCCTTTTCTCATTTTGCAAGGGCAAGTCACATCGTTTCTACTTTCAAATAATTTTAACAAAGTGCCTAAACCACATTTGATCTTGTTTATCGCTTTCAACAAATATGTCAAATTTCAGAACGCGCCAATATATAAATTTACGTATATCTTAGTAAGGTTTGAATAAAAAACTCTAATCTTTTGCAGGTATGTTTAGACGTACATCTACTTTAAGATGATGGTAAAATGTTTATACGTTATAATTCAAAATGTTTTTCGAAAAACTTATAAAAATTACTTAAGAATACAAATTTAAAAAATAAATCATAAAAAATGCATGAATTTTATTTGTAATGAATCTAAATTTCTAAATGCGAAGCAAAAATCAGGTAAGTTTAATAAAAAGAGAGAAATTAAAGAAGAGCTAAACTTTTGAGAAGTAATTTTTTAAAAAGTACTCTTGCGATTTTTACAAAACTTGGCATTTTGGCATAATTTGAGTAGTAGAGTCGAAATATGGGAAAGAAATGGCATGAGATTTCAGAAAAGTCAGATTTTGCGTCAAAATAACAATATTAGAGCGATGCTATATATAAATCTAATTAATACATATCGTAAGTCACGCTTTCGAGACATGAAAAACGCAAGTTGAATTCAGTGAATTCAGTAGAACGGGAAATACAGAACTGTCCGTTTTTTCGCTGTGGTTTACTTAGCTGAGTTTATTCAGTTAGTGTAAATTCTCGTGTGCTAAAAACTTGCCTAAGTGAATAAAATGAGACAGTAATATAGCTTCGAATCTAAAGATAGAGATAGACTTTTAGAATTAGGCTTGGTGAAATATGTCGTTAATTAAATACTAATATAACATAATTTAAACATATCAAATGCGAAGGTCTGAGTGATTTTCTGATTCTCAGAAGGGGAAACGTAAATGTAGTGCTTCATTTGTTCCTTTAATGTGTCATCCTTTTCAAGTTTCACTTTGGCTGAGAACCATTTTACAGTTTTCACTCCAATCAAGATTCTAACCTCGCTTTTCTCATTTCATCAATATTTTAGAATGTTTCAAATGAACTTACCTTACAAGGCTTACCATTTTTTCTCTATTTAATTCTCATTGATGAGAAAATCGGATAGTAAACAAGTATACTAAGTTATGGTAAATACTAAACAAATTGCGTACTCTGCTTAGTTTCCATATTTGCTGAAAATCTCGTATTACCGCAAGAGCACTAAACTTCCGGGAATGGCTCGTGAAAGAGTTAACAATGGAATTACTTTCATTACAACGTTCTATATTTACGATAGCTTTAAAAAACAGCATTAAGAGCTCATAAAAAAGTTGCTCGTGTAAACAGAAAATAACCCACGCTCCCGACCTCATTTTTTCATAGCATCACTATATTACGAAGCTAGTGAAAAAAAGAACAGTCTAAAATTTACGGACGAAGCTGCCAACTATAAAGTCATAAACTTAATATCCCTTCCTGCGAAGACTAAAAGTGCTCAAGCTTCTGAACTTTGAATATAGTGTTTGTTGTGGTATATGAATATAAAAAACATTAGTTTAGAAGTGTAACCTATAAGGGTAATAAGAAACACCGCAAATGTAAAATTAAATGGCATCATAAAATGGTTTCTTTACGAGGGCATTAGATTCACCCCCTTCATTTTAGCAGTTTTTGATTTCAGAAAAAGGTTATCTGGAAAGAAGAAAACATAGTTTTTAGAAAGTTAGTAGGAAATGTTAAGCATTTAAATTAGTTTACATCAGTACCATGCACCATTTTCTTATGCTTTTAATGATTTGGATTTTATATTTATGTAAACAATTTCTAGTGTACGTTTTACATATTTGATTTAGTAGCTGCTGCATATATCGATTTTGCATTTCAGTAATTAAAATTAAAATACGTTATATTACTAAATTACTGGTCAGGAAAAAAAAGGAGGAAACCGTATAAAAACTGGAGAATTTTATTTTTAGTGTTTTTTTATACAAATAGGTAAAATATTTGCCTTGAAGATGCTTAGTGAAAAGAGATTTTTTTGAAAAAATTTAAGAAATAAAAGGCCTGGAAAAATGTTTTCTAAATTTTTATTTTTTCCATTCCAACGTTTTCCAGTTTTTCAAATTTACATGCTTACAGAAAATTGTGTTTTTATTTAAGTGTATATGAGTCAATTAATTACAAAATCAGTAGAATTCAGTACAAAAGTGATCACCACTAGACGAGCGGTAAACTTGCTGAACACTGGTAGCTCGGTCGAGATTTCGAGTCTCGGCCAACAGTCTGGCTGCATGGGTGGTTTCGTGGTTTTCTGTGAAACGTGCGTGCGAGCCAGTTTCCGAGTATACAAGCCTGTAGAACCATTATGTATTTAGAAGTAGGAGAGATGAAAAATGCGCATTACCTTCGTCGGGACTCAAAACACGGACCTCTGGAATACGCATTGAGCGTGCTGTTTACTATACCGCGAAGGCATGCGAAGAAGGCGGAAGAAATACCTTATATACTCACCCTTTTAAAGGAGAACTGGGTTCAGGAAATCCAATCGCCAAATTCCGGTGGTGGAGAAAGGTGGTTGCACCTTTTTTAGTTCGGGCGCCACTTGTAGAGACATTAGGTTATTTCGGAAGCAGGAGAGATGAAAAATGAGCAATGCCTTCGCCGAGACTAGAACCCGATTTTATAATGATTAATGAAACGTGTTTCTCTATTTCTAATAATAGTGGCAAACTTTTACTAAGTAGAGGGACCAAAGGAACATACAAAATGAAAGGTTTCGTAAATTTACAAAATTACTTTTTAAATGTAAAAACACCAAATTGTGAATATTTGCGCCACTACAAACATTTATGTAACTGATAGCCCAGTGCCTTTTCTGAACACGAGCAGAAAATTCATATAGCTGTGGCATATATTAATATATTATAAGGTACTTATCCCACTTTCTTAGCATACCTTCGTGGTGTAGTGCTCAGCACACTCGGGGCGTATTCAAGAGATTCGAGTCCCGACGAGGGCATTATTACATCGAACTATGGTTGGCAGAATCTACTCCGAAGAGAGATTGGACTTCTATATTGCACCCCCCGATTTTCACGGAGAGAACCCGGGGTGAATTGGGAGTCTCCCACCCCTCTCTTCTACCAATCCACGCGAGAGGACTCTCGGCTCGCCTCATATTTAAAGCGCCGCCATGCCGCACCGACACTATGCATTTACAAACATCCATGTCTTCTGCGGGATTCGAACCTGGAACCATCAGTACCGTAGTAGGCCCCCTGATACCACTGGCCGACGTCTTTACAATAATACATGCTAAAATTCATTATTTTAAAATTTGATTTTGATAATAAGCGTTATGGTATTTATCTTTAACGGAAACATGATTGCTTTAATACGTACAGTATATTAAAGAATAACTTATTTTCATAAAATTGTGTTATGATTCTTAAATTTATTTTTTTAAAGGAATAAAATTGTATAGTTCCAACGACCATGAGAGCAAACACACATGCGTCATTCCTACTGATTTATTATCAAAATAGGGTTGCATGGAGAGGGATCATGTAATAGGGATTTTTCCTCCGCTTTTAATTTTTTCCCAGTTTCTTTCGACTGCGTTCAAAAGAGCACAGGCATAAAAATATAGGAAATTACTTTTAAGTAATCCAAACCTGGCATGCTGATCATTAATTATAATTAGCTGCTTTATTACACTGTATTTAAGTTTGTGCATTTATTTATATATTCGTAAAAATACAAGTGATTTTGAAAGTGGTTTTTCTATGGTACATATACTATTTTTATAATAAAACGCAATAAGTAAATTTATTGTATTATAATTGTAATTATTATTATTCAACTAATATATTGTATAATTTTTGTTTTATATTATAACTGTAATTCTAATTATTCACTTATTACATTTAATTGTATGATTTTCGTTATTATATTATTACAATGAATTCTCATAATTTAATCATTATTATAATGAACTATAATAATGATACGACAAAAATTATTATGATAATTATTTTGTAACAGATAACTATTCTATTGTTTTTAACTTTGAACTAAAGTATACTCCTATGATGTTGGTGGTTTTTTTCGTTGGCTGTGAGAAAGGAATACTAATTTCTCCATTCTCAGTTGCCATGTCACAAAATGTAATGACATTATATAGCAAATTTCTCAGCACCACTATGAAACTTCTTGTTTTCACCAACTGAACTCATTTTAATGATGAAAAGAATCTATCCTTAACACTTACACAAAAGACCGCATTGGCAAATGTCGCGTCGCAAAACTGGCGTAGCGTGATTGGCAAAATCAACTGAAGTCTAAGTAAATTACTCGCAAATGGACTCGAAAACTATTGATCGTTTCTCCTTTTTTTGTACTTCAAAAGGAATATTTCCTCTGAAGAATGTAGTTTATGATTTTTTGTGACTTATCTTTAAAGTAAACGATGAAATATGCATTGTTATTATAAAATTCATTTGTTATAAAAAAAAATCAGCATCCTTAGTTTCCGGGTTGCAAAGCAATGCGAATCTTAGCGGAACGTGAACCAAACGCTCGAAGAACAATTCACGACTGGATCACTAGATAACATTAGAACTCACCCTCCTTCTGCCGAAAAATTTCATTCTTTCCGACGAAGGGCTTCCGCGCGACTTCTCACCTCACGGCACATAATTAATACCAGTTTTGGACGATTCTATGAGTTCTGGCAGAATGCCAGCCAAGGCTGGGTTGAGTAGGTCGAACTATAGTACTTAATGCTTCAGATATTAAAATATTTGACTTTTTAATGCAAATTCAGACAAAAGCAAACATTTTGCAAATTATACAGTTTTCTTCTGATTATTCTGGAAAACGAATTCGTGATAATATTTATAATAGGCATTTTCATAACAACAGGGGGGAAAAATTCGAGTTTACATTCAATGTTTACTGGATTTTGAATACATCGCTGGACTACTGAGTTGAAAAGGAAAAATGATTATAATGTGGGTTATTAATATTCCTTTCTTGTGGGAAAAGAAACAAAAACTGTTTTTAACTACCATGCGAGATTGCAGTTGCAAAATCCTTCTTCCAAGTGTACAGAATTTTGCGTGCATATACGTCCCATAAGCAAAATAAGACATCTTAGACAGGCCCAGAAATCTTAAAAAGATGCGAATATGTCTGGCTGTCCAATCAATAAACCATCTAAGTATGATATCACCTGTAGACAGAAGCATTAACAAAAAAATATCTTAAGATATTTTCATCGTTATTTCTACACTTTTTCACGCTTCAGATAAAAATCTTTTTCTTCTAAAAGCGCCATCAGTTCTTTGCTAATAGTTGCTGCCCGCCACCTGCGACTTTACGAAAATGCTATTATTACTCAGCAGAAGAATGAATGAAGATAAAGCCTGAGAGGATAAAAATTGCCTGTCGCCTCTTATCCATAATTCAAACCCCCTTTCTTTCCTTTTCCAAGGGATTTTGCCTTTGTTCGGTCTCTTATTAAAAACCTCAATGGCTACCGCTGATGGCTCTTTGGTTCAGAATTCTGATTTTGTAATGAGGTGGTTAAGAAAGGAGAAACTTTCATTATCTGATTTTTTTTAACTATTTTAGTGTAAATTAATTCGAAGGCCTTTACTTTAAGTTTTCTCTTAAATTGCAGAAAGCATTTAAAAAGACTGTGGTAGTATTAAGTTTCAAACAGTCTATAAATTAAGCTTACTGAACTTCATTTCTGGACATAAATTGTTTATGGGTGAAGAACAAAAATATGGCAACAGCTGCTGATTTTATTGCTGGAGGAAGTAGAGGTTGTATTTTCTGTATTATTTTGGAGCCATATTTCTTCAAATTGTTTTAAAATGCGCATCTTAATACAATTGATTCTCGTTATAACAAATGCTCATTATAATCATTATTATGTATTAAAACATTGATGTAAAATGTTGGCAATTGAAAAGAGTGGTTTAAATTCATTTTCCTTATAGCTCCACTTTTTGAAAAGACCTTTTAGGATGTAACGGGTCGCTATAAAAAGTGTCAATGTATTACAAGACTAATAGTTTTCCGTCTGTGTTTTATATAATGCGGTCTTCTTCAAGTTTTCTGCTCCCATCTCCAATTTACATTCTATTCTTCTGCATGATACTAGCAAATATATTGTTATACAACTACATTTTTATTATAATTACGTGCATCTAAAAATAATATGTTTCTTTCATTAATGTACAGTAATTTTGTTGCAGAAGAAATACAAAATAAACTCTTGACGATTATGGATTTGCGCTCGGCGAGATATTACTGTACATTTCCTCCGTTACTATTGGTTTATAGGAATTTGCATACACGCGAAATCTTTTGTTTCTATTTAATTTGTACAATGCTAGACTTCATTCATATCTGTTACGCTGGAAAGCTTCGACAGCATTGCCATGGCAACTCATCTTCTTTCAAGGGAGCAGCTGTTCGCATCGAGCTAACCTGTTCGGCTGGTTTACGGTTTCATGTTGCTGGCCAGGAGAGGGTACAGCTTTTTAATTTTATGTTCACTGTTTTTCTTATTGCTTTGCGGATTTTTTGATTGAGATGTAGTGGCAACGATAGAAAAAATGTAAATGTTCTCCTGTAAGAAAACGAATTGCAAATATCTGTATATAAATTTTTTCCGTGTGATAAAATGGCAAAGAATTCCAGGTGTCCTCCGGTTTCTTGAAGAAAAGGTAAAAAAAAAGAGTTTCCTTACCAAATATTGCTAGATATTGAAGATAGGATTAAGGAAATGACAACTTAGAATCATAAATAAAAATGGTGCTGAAACCCGGAACTATGTGTTTAATGGGCTGTGATCACTAGCTGAGTGACCTAGTCCAAGATGCGATTATTTCATTAAAGTTACCACAGCTGTAATAAAAGTTTTTTCAGTGTTTATCATCTTATTGTTTTCCATTTGTATTTTTCGTAGTTTTAAAAATTCTATACTGCATGTAGAGAAAGATTGAACATGATACAGCAAAGAAAGGCGCATAATCTGTCACTATCTCAGAAAAGTGAAATTTTAGGTCAGCTCAACATTGCTAATACATATATTTCATCGCTTTTAAGACACATGGGTTAACTGATCCAAACATAAGACGAATACAGGAGAATGAAGAAAAGCTTTGTTTTAGTGTCAAAGCTTCAAGGAATGCTTCGACAAGGGTTTCTGACGTTTGAGGAATAATTCTGCAATTGGAAATCGAGAAATGGCAAATGAATAATTGAGTCCTCTTATAACACCAGCCGGCATTGAAAGAAGGAATAGTGAAAATAAAACGCCTTTAATTTGAAGGAGTTAAATGAGTTATTAAGAAAAGACACATGAACTCTTTGATTTTGAAATGGAGATTAATCAAATGCAGAAAAAAGAGAACACTTTACGAGAGACATTGAAAGACTCTACGCTCCTTGCTGCGAAACTTTCAGAAATGCGTCATTTATTGTCTCAAGTAAAAATTACCTGCTTTAAAAAATAATAAAAATTTTATTATGTATTAACTCATTAAAGAGAGATAAAAAATCTTCTAATTAATATTTGTTTCGTTTTCGTATTTACTTTTAGCAACATTTGGGTTTATTTAAATTGTACCCAGATTCTCAATTTAAACTACACATATTACTTCTCTCTATAGAAAGTTAACTTTGCGGAACGATATTTTGCCTTTTGTGCAATGACGTCCCTTCTGTGTTTTGACACAGTTTATTGTACATTGAATAAAATTAGCAGTGCTGTATGTAAACTACCATCTGTTGAGTTACGGAAGCGATGAAATGCTGGTAGCTCAATGTAAGTTCAAACCTTTTTATTTAATTAAAAAAACGCAAGGAATTCCTTATGTACTTCAATGTATCACGTGTGACTTAAAGAAGTAAGTTTAATATTTCTCTGAACAACCAGGCTGTTACTTCTGAGGAAAAGATCTAGACCTATCCAAACGGCCATGGCCAGATTTAGAAGCGGGCATCTTCGATGCATGAAATTCAAAGAGGGAGAAAAGACCTTCCCCTCGTGTGCCTATTCCCTCCCTGCCTCTCCCGCTTACCTACTGGATTGTATAGGCGTCTTCCTGAGACAGCTGACGGCTGAGCAAGACCACGTCGCGATTTACGTGTGCGGCATGGTCTCTTGGATTTGGTGTAGGCTTTCCTGCCCCAAGGGGATTTGAAACAACAACAACAACAGAAGTAAGTATGAAACACAATACAAAAATAAAGAGAGAAGGAAAGATTTAAAAAAAAATTATGAAGAATTACAAAAATTCACAATGAATTGACAAAAAAGACAAAGGCATCATTTTCATCAGTTTATTTCTCTGGGATGTAAACTGATGGAAATCTGGAGGCCAGTTAATACTAATATTTTCCAGTGCCAGTTTCTAAGATCTTTCTTTCACTTTCATATTTATTACATAGAAGAAGCACATGTTTAAACTTTTTTTTTCTCGCCCCCGACGTTTCAATCAGAAAAAAAGTCTCTGGGCCCAACTTAAAGTTGCTCAGATAATTTTAAGGGAAAAAGATAAAGTTTGGTAAAGCTCAGATAAAGTTTCTATTTCCAGTAATGAGTTTAATTTTATAATTAGTAAAAAATGTTGGCACAACAACCTCAATTTGATGGAAGAAAAAAATTTCTTATTTAACTTCCCTTTATTTAAAATTATTTTCGAAACCCTTAAACATGTACCTGGTTCGAGCTGGCAAAAATCAAGTAGGTCACGATCCAAAGTAAACCGAAGTAATATTCTCAAATTAACGGTGTTCGTACGTAAGGGTAGTTTGCATCGCTGTTAGCTATATACCAATCTCATGATATATTTAGCTACATACCAATCTCATGAGAGTAGTCAGTGCAGTTAATAGTCAGCTTAGTAAAGGTTCGGATATTAGTAGTCAAGTAAAAATTCTGATACATGTTTATTAAGAAATTTTCAATGGGTTCACCATTTATTTATCGAAAACGAACCGCAGGAATACCGTTCCTTTGTAGCAATGTATTTCTGTGCTTAATGTACCGACAGACACAGCTATCAACGCATGTCCTGATTTTGCAGTTCATATTTCCACATCGCAATCAGAAACAATAATTCAAAAATGAAATGTCTTTCTTTTACTATGCAAAAGAAAGCACGTTTATAAGTCGTCGGAATGCTTTTTGCATATTCATGAAATCCCAATATTTCTATATTTTTTAGCACCTAGTCCGCGTTTAATAGATTTTCTACAGATTAAACGAATCGAAATATGATGAGTCTGCTTTGAAACTATTCATTTCGATTTGCGATTTACTTCCGAACTTTAAATTAATTGAAGATTGGTAATTCTACCCATACTGGCTACATTGAGGTTTCATGGTTTTCCTTATTTCATTGCGAATACCAGAAAGTTAGCGGCCGAACTTTAAATTAATTAAAGATTAGTAATCTACCCATACTGACTACATTGGAGGTTTCATGCTTTTCCTCATTTTATTGCGAATACAAGAAAGTTTCTTGTAATGTCTTTCAGGAAGGCATCTCTTCCTCAGACAGATAGAGCTCGTGAACTCTCTCATGATCCAAACGTAAAACTTGTCATTCAGTATATTATAATTCAATAAGGATCTTCAGGTATACTATACTATAGAAAAAATGCTTATACAACAACAGATACACAAGAAGCAGTTAAACATAGCACTTTCTTAGGAAACATTCAGTACATTATTTTATACCATTAGTTCAGTGTATTAATAGTAATAATGCTTAACTTCTGATGCCCTCACAAACAGATTTTGTTACTTTTATATATATCTGTTAAAACGTTGCCAATAGAAATTTCAAAAGAATGCCCTAAAGAGCTTTAAGTGGGGCAGTTTTATTTCTGATAATATATATTATAAAAGGCACATCTGAAATTGGTTTGGGAAGAGCTAAACGTTTTGGATAAAGTTGAATATTTGAAAAAATGTGGTTTAATAAATGTAAATATACAAAGGTATAAATAAATGGGTAATAAATGACATATAGATAGATAGATTTTATTATTTCAGTTTCTATACTTAGAAAACTAAACTGGAAAACTTTTAATATTCTTTGTAGTGCAGATATATGAAATAATGCAGAAATTAAGGTATTTATTAGATCAATTAAATTGTTCGGTTATTCAGTTTTAATCGAAGTGTTAATTCGGTGAGCTACTCTAGCTTCGAAAGCCAAAATGTCGGTACCCTCTTCTTTCGCATTTTCACGTTTATTGTCAAAATCATTCTATATTTTAGTATAATTTACTAGTAAAGATTTTTATGGCATTTATTTTTCAGTTTTTCTGTTATTGTTTATATTGTGGGAAAGCAGATATAAATTATTGTTAAGAAATGCCTAGCTGCTGTAAGATAGCTTCCCCACAGAGCGGGGTTAGGGTTACCAAAAAGTGGCAGGGAAAGGCAGGTTTCCCAGACCTGGCGCGAAATCGCCTATTTGGAGATATATGGTGAAAAATTGCCGATATTTCCTAGGTGGAGGGTAAACATTCTAGAAAGCAATGTTCCCGAGAATGATCTAAAAGGTACATTAAAGTTATACATTATAATCTGCCCGCACGTCGATGAGTAGCTACGTTTTAGTATCGTACTAGCAACTTGAGTTCAGAGATACAGAACTCGACAGTCATCGACCGAGTCGAGAGGTGTACTTAATGCTTTGCCGTGAAGCTGTCTTCAGCGTTATAGCCTGTAGGCTGTGTTTCTGATTGTTTATCGTAGTTTTTCAACGACTGTAAACGTGTTTTTGGAACTCTCCGTGTTATACTCACGAATAAATTATGTTTTGATTCTTCATCGAGTGTTACCATCAATTACTCTCCAGGAAATCGTTGAACGCAACATTATTATATTGCGTGAAATGACTTACCAAATATATTTTTACCATTCTGATTTACAGAATATTAATTATTTATAGATAGAAAAGTCGTAAAGCTTTATTCGAGATATTAGATTTGCGATATAGTAAATTAAAATGCGAATCGTATACTTCGATAACACCATTTTTCAACTGAAAATTTTAAAATAACCGAAGAATGCTATCAAAATTCCATTTTCAAAAATGAAGGGAATTCGTTTACTTTCTTTACGTCAGTATATTCACTTTATACAAAATTCGTGAGTATTAACTAAATGAAAGACGGCATTGAGTGCAATTAAATTAACAAACACACATTTGAGATTTATGCTAGTTAAGCTTTTACTCTATTTATACGAGCTTTCGTTTAGTTTTGAAATGGAGCACAGTGACCCAAATTGCAAGGAATAATAATTTTAAGTGAATGCAATATGTACGTGTAGAATGACTTGATATTCACCATTAAGTTGAAACACCTGCAGTAATTTAGAAAATCTTTCAATGAGAATACATATTTTGCTTCAACAGTGGCCCAAGATAATTAAAGAAGTTTCTCATTAAGGATTTCTTTCTGTTTTCCACTCGCTTAGAATGTTTCTCAAGCAAATTACATTCTTTCTCTCATTTAGTTTAGCATATTCATGTTCTAGGTTAATTCGTGATATACAGCAAGTCTGAATATGTGAAGGAAGTTTAATAAATTCTTTTGCAAAGTTAATCTTCTGCTGTAGCGAGTACATATTCATTCAATTTGTAGAACAACAAGCACTCTTTTCTATTTCACTCAATATAATGTTTACGGAATCACAAGGGATTAAGAAGTTTCCTGCAAAATGAACTTTAATTGCATAAGTAAGCTTATACTTTATAAAATATAGTTGACAATTGCAGGTTTCTATATTTATGAAAGCTTTCTTCTTACAAAATTCTTTAATTCTTTCTTCGGATGAACTTTTACTTTAATATACTACTTTATTTAATTAGGTAAAAATGCTTGGTTTTATGAAACAAAATGATGTGCGTAGTAAATAAACTTGGAAGACAAGGAATATATTCTGAAAAGTAGCAAGTGCTTTTGGCAAATGATGTTGCGAATGTTGTCCATAGATAGATGATTTTAGTGCAAGTATATATGGAATCGCTGCATTTTTCTGTGTAATGTAACACGACAGAAATTTTAAGAGAAATCTCTGCTAGAAAAATAAGAATACAGAGGCAAATTCACTTAACATTGAGTAAATGGGTATCTCAGCAGTTTGGCGAGATATCGCCAAGCTGGCAACGGTTTTACAGACAAATTTTTGTCGCCAAACTTGGCGACCATTTGGCAACATTTTGGTCTGTATCATCGTAATAAATATTGCAATTGAATAAATGTATTTGATCACTATATAACCTGTAACCGTAATTCAACCCTCATATTGCATTCCAGCAATTTCGAGAATCAGAAAGTATTAGAAATATCTCGGCGGCTGGTTGAAAACTACATAGCGTCGGAGAGAGCACCTGATATTAATTAGTTAGTTTTTGTAGTTGTTGTTGCTATTGTTTCAAGTTGTTAGTTCAACGTGAGATCGGATTAGATTTCTCCTTAAATGCGCTTTGCATTGCTTTGTGTTAAACTTTCTTAGTAGTTTGAAGTGTAACTACTGATTCTACCATGTAATAACTGTGAACTCTTGTAAGAATATTTCTGTGGAAAATTCCAGACTTCTGAAATATTTCTTTTGATCAAATAAATTTCATTATCATATTTTATTGGACTATTCAATCTATTGTGAACCCGTGCGCACACATTAATAATATTTATACTTTATGCGTAGCTCAAAAATTTACATTTTGTAAGAGACAATAAGCAATTTAAATTGAGGGATTATGTTGTAGATACATTAGGATTTTTGATGCTGAGTGACGTGAAAGATGAACATTGCCCTCGCCGGAACCCGAACCTCCAATCTCTCGAATATAAGCCAAGTGCGCTGACCATTACACCACGAATGCATGCTGGAAGGAGGGAGAATTACTTTATAATGTTTTGAGTGCAATACTTTTTTTAAAAGTTTTTTTTTTTAAATTGCAATGCCAGTTTTATTACCCAATGGTTTGTTAAAATTTTCATGCAATCCAGGTATTCTTTCCGAATTAAAGAATAAGCAGAATATTGGTTAAATTAAACACGGCGTATGGCATCATTGTAACAAACAATAATATAACAATTAATCTTTTTAATACTTAGTACTTGTTTCATATTGGTAGTCTTTTGTTAATAATTCGGCCTGAATACAAGATTGCCTTATGATAAGACCAAACACCAGTTTTTACTTGCGCTAACAACAACTAAAAAATTGTTTGAAACGGTGATGACTTTATCTTTGGTTTTGATGTGCTCAAGATTTATGAAAAAAAGCAAATAAATTTTCTATAAATAAAATGCATAAATTTTATCTTAGAATTCTAGTCTTTGCAGTCAAATTAAATAAATCCTAATTAATTAATCCATTAAAACCTTATTACGAATTTCGGCTGCACATTTATTACGTGATTTAACCTGGAATATTAGTAATTCATTTGTTTAATTGGTTTTATTGTAGGAAGATGCAAAAATCAGATTTTCGGTTTGTAAGCTGCATTAGATCGGTCAGAGAGATAATATGCATTAGGCAAAATCCTGAGTATTATTGAAATTTAAAAATATTAATTATTTATTCATCTAATTAAAATTTATACCCACGGTGCTGTAAAATTTTGCCTTTATAATGTTTGTAAACTTGAGTTAATTGCGTCAACAGTAATGTTCAATTAAGTATATGTTTTCACCAGAAATGGCTAATTTTCTTCATCAGAAAAGTCTAATTTTGGAAGATAAAACAATTTGAAGACTTACAAATTAACATTAGTGTCTTAGAAATAACAAATGTACCTTAAAGACCAATAAAATGTTAGTTTTTAATATAACATTAAAACATATGCAAAAATATCTTAATATATTTTCAAATGTTAGATTACTTGGTCTGTAAGAGTGTTCGATTTTCTAAAAGACGTTTTAAAACAAAAATCACGTTCTTGTCTCAGATTTATTAGTTTATTTTTGTTAGTCATAAAATCCAAAGTCATACCATAAATATATAAAGCAGTAGATGTGGAAATATATCTTAAGCCTTCCCAAGATGTTGTTGTGTAGCAAATTTTCATGTAACACTTAATTATTTAAGTTTGACTTAAGATTAA
>KK120085.1:755888-792277 GCA_000611955.2 Stegodyphus mimosarum | reverse complement strand
AATTAATCTTAAGTCAAACTTAAATAATTAAGTGTTACATGAAAATTTGCTACACAACAACAAAAACGGGTAGTGAAAAGAGACCAATTCAATGAGAGCCTCAAATTTGTACAGATTTTTTGCACTATTGTATATAAAAATTTTTAGAATTAATAACTATTGTGCTAATTGACGATAGAGGTCTCAATGATCGGAATGAAACCCGGTTCTTGTTGTTCAGTTAATTGACCTAAACGTTTAAAGCTTCAGAGCACTTTTCCCTTGACAAGTTCTGTTTGGAGCTTTAAATAAAAAAAGATTAACTTTGTTTTTTCACTGTTTTTGTATTTTCAACTTTTTTTTTCTTTTTCTGTTCCAGATGTATATTATAAATTTTGCAAATTCATAGAAATGGAAATAGGTAGAGGATCATGGTGCTTACAATCCTTAAGTAATTCTCTCATATATTTCATTTCCCATATTAAATGTGTATACGTATATATATATATATATTTAAAAAAATGTTACTTCACTATGATATAAGATTACAATTTTTTCTTTCTCTTCTTTGGAGATAAATTTTCTTATTAATACATGTGATATTTCAGTAGATGAGCACAGGAATGACAAAGCTCGGCAGTAAGGCCACATCAGAGTCCATATGTTGTCGTTGCAGAGTAGAAGACAGAGGCAAGATGACACAGAAGAATTTAACTTTAAAGATTCATATCTTTATTCAATAAAATGGCGAACCATTTTCTTTTGACGAAGAGCTCCAATTTACAAGTGATTCAAATTAAATAATATTGAATTTAAGATTTCTGCTTCATAATTTATTGAAACCATGGAAAGAAAGATAAGCAAAGCAGCGGAGGTTCTTACAGCAGCGATGGCAGGGAGCAGTCTGACTAAAAATGGCGCATTCCTTGGTATTTATATCGGCGGTTACATAGCATGCCAGAGTGTTCTCGAAAGTACTAGTCTAGGGGGAAGATCCTGTAATTGCGGAAAGTTAATTAGAGGTTGCCTGTTCGCGTAGAGCAAAGCCATCGTATATCTGTATATATATATATATATATAATTCGCTTGGTTTTACATCTATTATTTTAAAATTTCAACATCTAAAAATGTTACATCTAAAAATGTATCCGTTATGATGTATCCGTCTTGCATGTTTATATATATATATATATATATAGGATATATATATATAAACATGCGGGACTGTATAGCAGCATTCGAAATAATCGACTCTTTTGTCATCACTTATAAATATAGTTGCAGTGTTATGATGTCATTTACGCGTCACAATATTTTCTTTGTTACTTTATAGATTTCTCTAACATTGATTTTGTTTGTTCACTTGTTAATCTCTCTCCCCTTTCTACAAAGAATTACTTACAAATACATTTACCTTACAACAGAAGTCTTCTGTTATTTTATGAATCCATTTTTTCTCCCTTTTTTTATAGATAAACTTTGCATTTTCCCTTCATTTAATTTTATTAATCTCAAAAACAACAGAGTTAAACGATTGATTAGCGTTTAAAATTATTTGCAATCTACAATGTCATTTTTAATTTTCCTAATTTATAAGTTTGTACACATCTTTCTTTCATTTTAATGTAAAGTTAGAAATAATGTATTTTAGCCTAAGTTTGTAAATTAACAGAACTGTTGAAAGTAAAAACAGAGAATATTCGCTGTTGGAAAAATATTTTTCAGTAGATTAATTTAATTGATAAAGGTTAACTAAAAAGAAGAAAATGAAAAATAACAAAAAGGAAGGTTTTTTTATAACATAATCGTTTATTCATAAAACAATGAACAAAAAGTAGAACAATAATTCTTCATACAGTTTAATGGGAACGAGAAATTAAGCTATAATTTTATATTACGAATAGTGAATTCATGGGCTTCCAAATAACAAAATCTAATCATCGAACAATAAAAGCGGTTATTTTTATAAATTTCTCAAAGGCGGCTCATGCTTTTATTATCCGTGATATAAAATTGTAAATGAATTTTGTAATTATAATTATTTAATCTCTTGTTTTCATGAAATTGTATAATAAATAATTTTTCTTCTTTTAGTTCATTAATTATTTTATGAGTCCGAAATAAAAGCATCTTCTATAATTTTGTTTTTTCTATTTTCTATTTTATCCAGTGATCACTCCATTAAACAGATTAAAGCGCGCGAATACCCAAATGAAAATAATTCTTGTTATTTATAGCAATAACTTAAAAAGAACGTATTTATAAATTATCTTTGCGAATTCCTTCTTTTCGCCGTTAGTGACTTAAATACATAAAAGAATGCACAGAAGTGTTGAAGATTTACTTTATAAAAATTCACCTAAGTGGAAGACGCAGATATTTGTGAATGTTTGAGAATTTTTTGACTTTTTTAATTGTCATCATTACCCACTATTAACTCAACGAAATCATCTCAGTGATATTTCGCTTATTTTGTCTCTATGGATGTTAAAAGTACGATAAAGATGGAAGAGAAAAAAGGAAATGTTATCAGATTCCTTTCTCTTTAGACTTCAGAATATCTAATTACTTTTGTGGCGCAAAAAGTCGCTAGCCGATCTTTTCATGAGCTAATTCGAAACTAAGTTTGTTTCGTATGTGAAAGTAGTGTTTGCCCTAATGATTTGATTGGAACAATTTGCATATAAATTGGCATTGAAATAGCTTATGAAAATATTTTTTTTGTTTCGAATAGGTCTACGAAACAGCGGCAATCATAGATATTTTAATAAACAAGAATTCTCGCATGGGATCAAAATACATCATTTACATGCGAAAAATGCTTTTCGCAAAGCGTACATACTTGGTTTGGTTTTTCTCGATACAGCAGCTGTTTGGAAACCCAGAGATCCCAATAGATTTGAAGGCGCAAGAGGCAAAGTGGCGTTTAGTTGCTTCATTCGAATTGTCTAAAATGCGAGCATCCAATCGTTAAGAAATCCGAGTTTTTAGCCCCAAAAGGACTATTGGTCCCGAAATGGAATTCTGTGTTGGTTTACTATAAACGGTGTATCACTTCTCAAATTGTTGCCACCAAATATTATCGTCTATATTATTTGCAAATAAATTAAATAATGAAAAATCTGTATGAGGTGTAAATGTGTGAAAAACCTACGGTACTTAGAGCCATAAAATTTTGAACAACGTAGTCCTCCAACTGAGCATGTGCACCTGGAAGTCAGAATTTTGAATTTCGAATTATTTTTATTATTTTTTTACTGAATACTTTATAAAACTTTAATGAACTTTTCATTGACGAACTCAACGATTTGCAAGCGAGTAGACACAACAGTGTTCGAAATAAAACATTTTTATCTAGACTGTTGACTGTTGATATCAGACTGTTGGAATTCTAAAAATATGTAAAATATTTATCTTCTGGTTTTAATTAACAAAATCAGTTCTATGAAACCAATGTGTTGCCGCGGCCCGAAATAAAATATTTTCTTCCATACGCCAGTGTGTTGTCATTCAGTAAAATATCGGTAAATTGATATTTGTCATTCAGTAAAATGTCAGTAAATGTCATTCAGTAAGATACTTTCGGGGCCCACCAATGACCGAATGGTAAAATTGCTAAACACTCATAGTTCTGACCTGAATTCAATTCCAGGGGAAAGAGCTGGCTGAATAGTTGTTTTCGTGTTTTCCCCCATGTGTAACGCGTATACGAGCCAGTTTCCCTTAGAAAGTCCACCACGTAGGCATCCTTCCCTTTAGGCAGATAGCCCTAGGATGCTTTGCCATTATCAACCAAACCTAGGATGATTTCAAATTTGATCTGGAAAGTTACTGAATAATAAACTAAGCGTTTTAAAAGCAATAAATAGAGTTCTTAAGAATAAATTTTTCTGCTTTTTAATGGGATTTATTTAAATAAGAATGTACTAAAATTATGAGACGTCTAATAAGAAATATTCAATATTTTTATAAAATCACACTAGGTGGACTCATTAAAATCCTTACATACTTTTTCTTTTTATAATAACTATTTTAAGAAGCTAGTAGCGCGAGCGGCTAGTTTTTAAAGAAATAACATAGCGAATATAAAAGTATGTATAGAAGTTTCTATCACTCAGTCTGGAATTCTAAAGATATGCTGTTTTTGAATAGTTTGTGATTTTGCTGTTGAATGGAATTTTATGTAGCGTAAGAGCGAAGAACGCGATATTTAATGAATAAAGTTAACATATAGAAAGTTAATAATAAAAGGACAAAACTATTTTTTAGTTAGCCAGCTTACAAAGAAAACTGAATATTGATATGATGAACTGAGAAAAGACTGAAAAAAAATATAAAACTGTATGCGAACATTTAATATTGCATCAGAAATTCTAAACATATGCAACGATGCAGCTTTTACAATTGAGTCATATTTGATGTTGAACTGTATGTGGTGTAAGTGCGAAGAAAACGACGCTTAATAAGACAGAACATTTTACACCAATAATAAAATTTTGTAATGCATTGGGAAAATGTTATCTAACATAATGGCTGTTGAGTCATTTTAATATGTCAAAACACACCAAGGCTCTCTGCCTAAAGGGAGAAATGCCTTGGTGAAGGACTATTTAAGGGAAAGTGGTTCATATTTCCATTTCAGATAGGGAACTTTACTAAAGCCAACCATGTGGTCAGGCCATTCTCCTGGCATCGAACCTGAAACATTCAACAGCTTAACCTCCCTGCTATTAGTCGGACGTATAATGGTGGAAATTCTTATAGCAAATATTTTTCGCCATATAATGCGGCTTAAAATGTGGAGAACCATCCTCCCCCCCAAAAAAGCGGTAGAATAGTTAAATTTCCCTAATAACTCGTTGCACTGCAATTTTATCTCTCATTCAGTTCTGGTAATACGCATTTCCGTATAATTATCATCATACGTTAATAAATTATCCGAAATGTTTTCGTTTAGATTTAAAACAAAGAGAGGAGGTTTAATCTTTAGCTACGTAAAATATTTGAAAGGAAATTTTTAACCATCTAAAGTTTCGTTTAATATTTTTTGATAATTTTTCTACTTTCTAAAGTTACACTATTTTCCTGCTTTTACATTTTCTTCAGTGTGTATGATAGCATCTTATATTTCCCTTCCGCTTACCTTCTATTAGAATTATTTTATTCCAATTTTTGTTTCAGAATGATAAAACCTCTTATTTTAATCGCATGTAATCCTTTACATTTAGTTAGAATTTACTCTTTTTGTTTAAGGCTGATATAAAAAGTCTGAAGTAATAGCCTGTCTGAAACTGATTTAGCCTGTCTGAAAGCATTTAAGGAATTATTGAATAATTCGCTTGCACTATTTACATATTAAGTACTTATTTTTTATGGGATTTGTATAAACATTTTCCCAATGCATTTTCTTTCTTTATTAGTTCAACGTAGCATAATAACGGATTACTTTACACTTATATAGTAAACTGAAAATTATTTTTAAAAGTTACATTTGAGAAGTAGTTGTAATCACAGAAAAAACTTTATTAAATATGTTAATAAGTCATGATTTTAGAGGTGTAAAAACGCGTAAAAATTGCTTACTTATTTGTAAAGTTAATATTCTATATATCCAATTTACATATAAATTTCAGCTACAATGTCTGATAAAAGCGAAGTTGAACAGGTGATAAACACGACATTACTCTCAAAAAGGAAAATAATGTCATTTATCTCTTAAAATTTACTTGGCCATTTCATTTGATCTCATTGCTTGAGACGTTTACCCTTTTTAAACCAATTACTGAAATACTTCCAGATTGTGAACTCTACGTAAATTGTCCGCAAAAGATAGTCTTCATTTGTATGGTCTTCATTTGTACACTGCGAAAAAAAAAATGGGACAGTTCTATATCTCCCGTTCTACTGGACCGATTGACGAAATTCAAACTGCTTTTTCCATGTCTCGAAAGCGCGACTTAGGATATATATTAGATTTATATATAGCTTCATTCTAACATAGGTATTTTGACACAAAATCGGACTTTTTCTGAAATAACATAGCAATTTTTTTCCATATTTCGATTCTACGACTCAAATTATGCCCAAAATATTAAATTTTGTAAAATTTGGTGCGATATTTAGGGAAATTCAAAAATTTAACTAGGCGAATTTTATTTCAGTATAAGCCAAGAATAATTCATTTTGCGAACTTCTTCATATATGGCAACCTATTTTCCTTCCCTTCAGCGGGTGCAGCGGAGGAAAAAAAGATCACATCGTTCCTGCCTTTTTGCATTATGGATAAGAGCAAAAAAGTCATATCGTTCTACTTTCAAATAATTTTAACAAAGTGCGTAAACCACATTTTGGTTATTATCGCTTTCAACAAATATGCCAAATTTCAAAACGCGCCAATACATAAATTCACGTATATCTTCGGAAATTTGGAATAAAAAGCTCTAATGCTACTTGCAGGTATGCTTAGAAATAAATCTACTTTAAGATGATTGTAAAACTTTGATAGGTTGTAATTCAAAAGTTTTTTTCAAAAAATTTATAAAAATTATATAAAAATACAAATTTTAAAACTAAATCCTAAAAAATGGGCGAATTTTGTTTGGAATAAACCTAAATTTCGAACTGTATGAGAAGGAATTTAATAAGTTTCATAAAAAAGATATATTAATAAATACATATCAAATTCAATTAACATTGAGGAGCTAACTTTTTGAGAGCTAATTTTTGAAAAACTACTAAATTTCGAACTGTATGAGAAGGAATTTAATAAGTTTCATAAAAAAGATATATTAATAAATACATATCAAATTCAATTAACATTGAGGAGCTAACTTTTTGAGAGCTAATTTTTGAAAAACTACTCTTGCAAGTTTTACAAAACTTAGCAGTTTGGCATAATTTGAGTCGTAGAATCGAAATATGGAAAAAAATTGGCATGTCATTTCAAGAAAAGTCCGATTTTGTTCAAGAAAAGGCCGATTTTGTGTCAAAATACCTATATTTGAACAATGCTATATATAAATCTAATACATATCCTAACTCGAGCTTTCTAGACATGAAAAACGCAGTTTGAATTTTGTCAATCGGCCCAGTAGAACGGGAGATATAGAACTGTTCCTTTTTTTCGGGGGGGGGGCGCAGTGTACATTGCTAAGTCGTTCATTTTGCCTATGCACAGAATGCACAGAATGTTTTTAAGTAAATTAAAGGATAAATTTCCTTAAAGGATAAAATTAAAGGATAAATAATTCATTAATTGGCAATTTTACTTTAAACAAAAAACTTTTTTCTTACAAAAATCTTTAATTTTTTATCGTCTCATGTCGATAGCTAAGCATATAATGGGCGTAGTGCATTTTTAAAGTAACCCATATATATGCTTGATGTTACAAATTGTATTGTATTTATAATCGCAAATCAAAATTAACTATATGTAAACAATAATCTGAGCGTGCTCGTGCATTAGCAATTTATCCCAGAGGGGCATTCAACGTATAATAGCGTTCTTGTAACATACGTGTAATAGCGTTCTCTATCTCTTGGATTATTTTCCTACCATTTGCAAACTCTGTTCTCGTTATCGTCCGGTTAGTATGATTCACTTCCCAAAGATTTCTCTATCAAATTACTCTATTGTCACATGTTCGGGGAAAGCTTTTTTCTTCTCTTCCTTTTTTTTGTATGTTTGTACAATAAGATTAAGTCACTTTCCCAACAATAGGATCTGATGACGCGTTTGGGTGCAACACATCGCTCGTTATTTGCAAATAACGACCATACTTTTTCCTCTAAAGTGCTTGCGTTACTTCTTTACCATTGCCAGTGTCCTTCAGTGTTCTAAGCATGCATCCGTGGATGAATTTCAATACCATTTATTCTTTCTGTCGTCAAAAAATTCGTTGTCTACATTGATATTTCCATGTCTTACGTCTGAAGTGTAATGAATGAGTGGGTATAGAGTTGGTTTCCTTGGAACACAGGCTTGGTTCGTCAATTTCTGCTTAAATAACGTACAATTCTCTATCTCTGACGTTCCATGCATATAAGAAACTTTTCCCTTTGGAGTGTAACTGCTCCTTAAGTGTCCACCAGCTGCGGACCGTTAAAATCGCTGAACAGTGGCAATTTAACAGGGATTTGAATTCTGGAGAACAGGCGGGGTCGCATGATCCAGTCCTTCCATTATGTTCCCCAAGTGCATCGTAGACACGAACCAGCTTTGCTTAGAAAGTCCTCCATGAAGGAATCTATCCTCTGAAACAGACAGCACTCGTATGCTTTGCCATAATCAAATAAACCAATCGAAATTAACCACTACTTAGACCTTTCGGCAGATTTTCCTAAAACGCCTGTTTCTTCCAGCAGCCTTCAACTTGTTTTTTTTTTACTGAATGTTCCTCATGTGATAAAAAGGATAAAGAAATTTCAAGTAATACACGAATCATACCATTTGAAAATCTTAATCAATTACATTTTATAAAGTGATTCTACATTCAACAAAATTTATCAGTTTTATCTAATTTGTTGTCTTCTTTCAAGACTATTTACGCACTTTATTTTATAAATCTACTTCGTTCAATCGCCTTTTCCCCTTTCTGTTTTGCTCAATAGAGAGGGTATCTTTTTAAGACGAAAAAGCAAACGTTATTGACTTGAATAAATATTTTTATATTGAACACCCACAATTTTTATATAATATTTAAAACTAATATATGTCATTCTTAGCAATTTATTCCAAACACATACGGTTCCGTATATGCCCACCAGTCCACCAAAGACCAACAGGTCGAAATCCCTTTGGAACACGGGTCCGTTAAATCTCTATTAATCGAGCTTCTATCAACTGATGTCTCTGTTAATCGAGTCGGCAATCAATTTTAAAAAATTGAAAATTCAGTAACATTTGAAAACGTAAGACGAAAATTCACGAGTATTATCAGTGACTATTATCAGTACCACAGATATTATTATTAGCTTTCGGTCTTTCTTATCAATGATAGAACATGCAACCGTCTACCTATGTTGAAAAGAGTGATTTTATGGTTCTTGATATGTCTAAGGTGAATACTAGTCATTTTCTTCTAGATAGTCCTTTACGAAGGCATCCTTTTCCTTAGCAAAGTGGATTGGCAGATACCCTCGTGTGCTGTACCATATTCAAATAAATAATTCCTTACATATAAGAAAGGTATGATAAAGAGGTAAACAAACAATTAATTAAAAACCCGTAAGGCTGCTATCACATGTGCATTTGTTTTGGACGATCAACTATTTCAAACAATATCGCCATTTGCTTTACAAACGAAAGAAAGAGAGATTTTTTTTTTTTTACTTTCGCAAAAAATTACTTGTTCATTTTGTACAACCAACATCTATCAACATCCAATTTCTCATCATTTGTTACCAATTAATGTAAAAGTAGTTCCCCCTTTACATGGTAACGTCATGTTGACCCGTGGTGATAAAACAGAAAACTCGTTCTAAACAGTTCTTCTTCCGAAATGCTTTCAATGTGTGATACGACCTTTAGATAAGCATATCTTAAGTTCTGTATGGAGCATTCAAATTGAGTATGCAGATAAACAGAATGGAAGATAAACATATGGAAGGATATAAAGGCACTAGTCACTGATTTTAGAAAAGCATGAAATTTAGTCAATGAAATGTAACTCAGTTACCTTTTCACATAACACCATACGTATCTGACCAAATCCTTAGATGCTAAGGAGAACTATCAGAAATAAGTATCATGGCCATTGGAATTGGGAGATGGGCAATTTATGGCATGTCCTTAATGCTTGGGCATTAAGCAAGTCCGTGTAGCACTAGACGTTTTCAATTCATTTTCTTGACTAAAGGTGATTACGTTAAGATTTCTCGCAAATTTAACTGAGGTGAATGGGTTTCATTAAAAGAATATTCAACAAAATAAGAACAATAATAGTAATAATAATGAGAAGGAGATTTCTTACTTAATTTTTCATGCAGATCTGTATATATAGTCGTATTTTCTCTTTAAAGCGTTATGAGAGTTATTATTTTTCCTAAAAGGAAAATATTTCAAATTAAACTAGACTTACGGTAAATAACATTATAATTTCATGCTGTGCACTAACTTTAATGAAGTTGTAAAGTGATTAGGTTATATGGAAAAGTAGAAGATGTGAAAAATGAGCAATGCCTCCTCCCCGGAACTTGAACCTCAGACCTCTGGAATAGGCACCGAGTGTGTTGGCAATTACATAACGAAGTCATGCTAATAAGGCGGGAGAAACACCTTATATACTTCCACTTTCAAAGGGCACTTGGGGATTAGGGGACCCAATCGCCAAATCCTGGTGGTGGAGAATCATCATCCACCACCTTTTTTAGTTCCGGCGCCACTGTAGAGTCATTAGGCTATTTGGAAAAAATATGAGATGCGAAAACTGAGCAATGCTCTGGACTCAAACCTCGGAGCTCTCGAATAAGCGCCGAGTGTGCTGACCATTACACCACGAAGGCATGTTAATAAGGCGGGAGAAATAAAGTATCTGAAAAAAAAATATGCTCTTATTTCTGCCAAAATATCCAACATAACAACAATTAAGGTTTGATTATCTAAATTTCGTCAAAATTGTAGAACAATTTGCTGCAGTACGCGTTTTGTAAATGACATTTATAATGAGATAAAACTTAAATTTTTGCACCGAGTAAGAGAACATAACTGTAAAATTCAATTGCGTCTTTTGTATTATTCAATGAAAACCTTCATTGTGCTTCTTAAAACAACATACGATAGATTCTGTTATAAATAGCCCGTGAAGGTATAACAGATGTTATTTTATTGAAATTTAATACGACTTTACGTAAATTAATTTGTGAGTTCGTGTAGTGATTTGAGATCAATTCACATTTTAATATCTAGTGAGTCTTTTCCTTCGCTGCAATTATACACAAATTTAGTGTTTCAGAGAAACTTGCTGTTGAAATTCAGATTATTATTAAGACCTTGCAAGATACTGATATCAACATTCATTTTGCTTACGTTCGTGGACACTGTGGAAATTCTACAAATGACAGGGTTGATGCTCTAGCAAAGCCAGCAACAAAACATCACATTGATTTAAATCTCCGTGTTCTTATTTCTCATTGGAAGTGCATTTATAGAGATGATGCTACCTGTATTGGGAACATTGAATATCTGGCTCAGAAGGGCTATTAATTTCGTTTTGGCATTTTGCGTTGGTTCACTATAAATATTGGTTCACTTTTCAAACTGCTAGCACCAAATATTAGAGCCCTGTATTATGTTTAAAGAAATTAAGTAACGAAAAATCTGCATAAATATATATATATGTTTCTCGCATTATGATAAAACGACGGTTGTTGTTACTTATGCTCACTTGTCCGACGCAGTCAGCTCAAGCCCACGAAATTCCTCTTGGCAAGTAGCGCAAATTTACGCCTGTCGTTGGCAACAGCCTTGAGCACCTAACAGGTGACAGTGCGATTTAGCTCAGTTCTGCCCCCAGTTTTGATGGAGAGCACCCCGGGGGGACGTGTCCGAGAATCTCCCACCCCTCTCCCCATCTACCAAACCACAGGAGAGGACTTTCGGCTCGCCGAATATTTAGAGTGTCACCATGCCACATCGGCACTAGACATTTACAAACATCCATGCTTTCTCCGGGATTCGAACCCAGGCCCTTCGGTACAACAGTCAGCGACGCTAACCACTATACCTGTTGGGCGGCAAAACGACGATACCTATAGCCATCAAAATATGAATAACGTAATCTTCCATAGAATGGACATGTGAAAGCCCAAATTTGGAATTCAGGATTTGTTTTAATTATTTGTTTCATATTTTGTAAAACTTTAACGAATTCAATGACTTAAAAGCGAGCAATGGCAACACTGTAAAAAAAAGTTATCTCTAGCGCGAGAGATTGCGTATCGGAAATTCTAAAGATATGCTCATTTTAAAATCTGAAAGCTTTCAGATTAAAAAACAAATTACTGCTTTTTTAATTTAATTTTATTTTTTTACTTATTTTTTGCTTATTCATTATCATTTTTTAAACAATTTTTCCACATTTGAAGTATTATTGTAGTTCTGTTTATTTTTTTAGTGCAATGACTTACTTGTAAAGTCTCGTGGAACACGAGAAGTTGAAATTAGGTTAACAACAATAAATAAATAAATAAATAAAAATAACATAGAGATTACATATCATAAGATTTTATAGGTTATGAAATTGCTACTGCTTCCATAGACCTCCCTCCCGCGGTTTGAAGTCTACTATATATAACAGGCATTTATAACAGAAGTAAAGGTATTACAGTAAGTAATACACACAGTGTCGTACTAGAATATAGTACAATTTCGATCGATAGCAAAAAACCAAACTGATATCTAACCATATAAACCTATTTGGAAGATAAAACAGCCACCTAAATTTTAAATAAGGCTCATTCACAAGTTCCTTTTCTTTAGGAGGAAAGATAAAAAAAATAAAAAAGTAAAAAATTTCTGCAAAATGGGAGGAGCGACGGTAATATCATTGAAAGCAATGACTGGAGCAAAACGAAGACGAACATAGCGCCAGCTGTTGAGGGAAATACTAACGAAACATGAAAAATTAAGATGTAATTGAGTTTTAGATTCTGCGAGCAATATCAGAAATTGACAATGTTTCTCGTATGGGAAGGAAGGAATTATTTAATACACGTGTCTTACTTAGCTACTTACAGTCATTAATTTTAGCTATGCACCATATTTTCTTCCAAAATATTGTCCATTTCTTGTGCTCATCTAAAGAGACTATTTAATGACGTATCCACGAATCCCTAGCTCGCGGTAATATTAGACTGTTTTTCCTCATAAATAAATTTGTAACCTTCATGAAACAGTAGATATACTGCATATCAGTTTTTATGCCAAGAGAATCCTCAAGTCTCGTGGTAGAGCTTAGATGAAATTAGATACAGAGGAAATAATTGAGCCATTGGAAACGCATGAAGAGCTTTTTCACAAGACGCGTTCTTTGGAATTTTTGAATACCTTTCTAAAATTTGCTTTCTCTTATTTCTGTGCAGAGCAATTTTTCCACTCTGAAGATTTTGTATCTTGAAATTATCAATTTGGTTCTGCGTAAGATGAAGCATCGCGTTACGTTTTAAAATAACTGTGAAAAATGAATTCAAAATTACTTTTAAAATACCACGAAACGATTTTTTTTTACTCCGAAATCACAGCGCAGCTTTTTCGTTCCGTGCACTTACTTTTTGTAGGCTCTAAGACTGAAAAGATGTTCCTTTGCCAAGTACTAAATAATCTTAAAGCTTCAATAAAATGAAGTCTTCACTCCTAAACAAAATGTTTCTAAATATCCAACAGTGAGCTCCAGCTTATGGAAGTTTTGCAACTGATGAGGTTCCATGCAGTTCCGTGAACGGAATAAAGGAGATACAGGAATATGAAATAATATCCGAATTTAAGGTTTGGTTTTGGCTCGGTTTAAGCGATTACGTCAAACTATCGGGGGCTATCTGCCTTAGGGGAGAAATGCCTTCGTGGAGGGCTTTCTAAGGGAAAATGACTCGTATACACTTTACACATCCCGAATTTAAGGGAAATACCGTAATAATGGTGACAGCACCTAAATAAAAAATTCATTTAAAATTTAAAAATTTATTTTTCAAATGGAAAACTAGTGAGCGAAAAATATAGTTTTCTTAAAAGACCACAAATAGTGAAAATAAAATATTTAAAATCCTAGGTAATTAGTCTTTTTTTTGTGTGTGTGTGTGTGTGTGTGTGTGTGTGTGCAGGCCCCAAAAAATAAATGCAGGTGAAAGTTTTGGGAAGCAGTAATTTTTTTAAATGCGACTAACTAAACGTTCCTGCATAAAAATAATATTGAATTTAAAAAAAAATTTCTAAAAATTTTTTCAAAATGTCAAAACAAAGTCAACAAAACAAAAGAATAATTGAATTGAATTCCATTTCACTAAGTAAAATATCTGATTTTTTTATTTATATAGTTTTAATACAGTTTAACGAATTTAGATTCAAAAGAAACAGAAATCTATGTGAGTAATTTTTAGTTATAAAGAAATTTTTAGAAAAGTAATTAAACGAAATACAATTAAATTTCGAACGCTAACTAATTAGAGAAGATATTAAAAATACAAATACAAATATAAAGCTATGCTCATTGGAGCATTACGCAGAATTAATTACATGAGAAGAAATAAATTCATAGACTTTGCTTTTGAAAACTACTTCTATTGAACAGCGAAAATTGATTGTTTTTTATATCGCTTAATAAGAAGGGATGAAAGTACATTTTTCTTATATTACACAGAATTTATTAAAAAATTTATTTTACTGACAAAAAATTCTCTTTTTATGCAGATTGATCATTAAGTTAAGTAAGCAAGTCTTAAGCCTGCTTTCAGATTTTGTCCAACATATCAGGATCCTCATAACCTGTAAACGCTAACGAAGCAATAGAAATATTATTGACATTACAGTGTGCTCTGCACTATCCGGGTGCAGATTATCCGGTTTCAGAATTATCCGTATGCACGGTAGAGCTCACTCACGTACACTCAATGCTATGTGCGATAGTGTGTTAAAAATCAGCACGTTCAAGTTCGAGTCTGTTGTAAAAACAGCTGAATTGCGTCTGACAGTGCATCAGGTCCTTCTAGCCCATAGGTTCCCAACCTTTTTCGAACTGGTGCCCCCTTTTCTAGTGAATATTTCAATACCGCCCCCCCTAGAGAAATAAGAGCATACATAATGCATGGTGAAAACAAGAATTAAATAAAAAAAATTACTAATAGATAGAATGTTGTTGGAATTGAAACGCTACTGAATTTCTTCGTTATTTAAAAAGAAAAATAAAAGTTTTAGCTTACCTGTTATAAGGACAGGCAGGGGTTTTGATGATACGAAATAATCCATAATAAACTATTGCTTTCTAAATAAATAAATTGACAGTTTCAGAGAACACTCAAAAGGCATACTTAATTATTATTAAAAAGTATTTTTATTAAAATTTAAAGGCATCGAATTTCTAACTTAACTAATGAGAAGGCTGAATTTGATGCATTTTAAGAAGCTTGTTAATATCAGGCTCGATTTTACTTAAAAACAATCGTAAATCGCCGCGTTCAGTAACATGGAGCCGATTTCTCTTTTTCGTTACCAATGTTGCTACAGCACTAAATCCACGTTCTGCTAAATATGAAGATGGGAATGCTAGCAGAAATCGTTGCACAATCGACCATAATCTTGGATACAATTGCGAAATCGACTTCTGCAGCCAAAATTCTTGGTAGCCATTCTTGAATTTAATTTTTAATTCCTCATTTGTCGTCAGTTCTATCAGTTCTTCTTCTAACTGAGATGGTCCTGCTGTGTTGACATTGGAAAAAGGATCCAAAACCCAGTCTGGTATGTCCATGTTTAAAATGTCCTCGAATCGTTCCTTGAAGTCATTGTAGAGGTTTTCCAAGTGCTGACAGTAAACAAGCAAGTCGTCGTGCTTGAATGATACTGCTGATAAACATGGGAAGGTATGGAATTCACGTCTGCCTATATTTCTTTTATATAATAGCAGTTTAGACACGAAAGCAGCAATGCTATTTTTAGTCTTAATCAAGTTTAAGTCTTCTCCTTGAAGTTGGAGATTGACATCATTAAACAATTTATAGAGGTCTGCTAAGTACGCAATATCGTTTTTTGATGCGATGAGGTTGTCGCGCAATTCCGTGTCTTTGTTTCCTAGGAACTCTATCACAGATTCAAACAGATTGTAAAATCGAGTCAAACAAGTACCTTTTGAAAGCCAGCGCACCTCTGTGTGAAGCAGCAATCGGTTGAAATCTTCATCATTTGCAATGCAAAGCTGACTAAATAATCTGTCATTCAACGAGTTACTTCTGATTTTATTAACTGCTCTTATAACATATTGCAGTGATGTATGGAGACGTTCGCTCAAATTTTTCGCAACCAAATGCTGTCGATGAATTACGCAATGCACAGCAAGCACGTCCGGAACTTTATTTTTTAAGCATGCTATGAAGCCTTTGTGACGCCCTGTCATAGCCGGTGCGCCATCCGTAGCAACCGACAAAATATTATTAAAAGGAATTTCCTTTTCGTCAAAAAACTTTTGCAGTGTATCAAATATGGTTTCTCCTTTTGTATCTGTTTCCAAATTGGTAGCAAACAACATTTCTTGACATATTTTTTCATCTTTGATAAACCTCACGTACGACAATAACAATGCTTCATTGGTTGGTAAAGTGGACTCATCCAGCTGAATTGAAAATTGACAAGTCTGCAGATAATTGCACAACGATTCTTCAATGTTTTCAGCCATCTCATCAATTCGTCTTTGCACAGAATTATTGCTCAAAGGAATTTTTCGGATAATATCTGTAGCTGGTTTATGGAGCACGGTGGTTATTACTTCTTTAACTGCTGGTAAAATTAAATCTTCCCCAATAGTATGTGGCTTGCCTGTTTTAGCAATCAACAATGAGATATTGTACGAAGCTCGAAGTCCGTCATCGTCTTGTTTAGAAGCTGATGAAAATAATTTTGATATAGTTGGCTGATTTTCAATCTTCTTTTTTATCTCTAGAAAATAGGTCATATCTCTGTCTTTCTTATCCGGATGCATTTTATTAAGATGATCTTGAAGCCTAGAAGGTTTCATCGCTTCATTCGAAAATGTTTTTTGACAAATAAGGCACAATGGAGATGATGGATTTGAGGGATTTTCGATAAATCCGTATTTTATATAATCCGCACTGTACTGCCGCCTCTTCTTTTTTGCTTCCGACATGGGTTTTTCTTTACTTATACTTGATCCAAGTTAAGGGAGCTGCAAGGGATACTGCCGGTTTAAATAATATAAGTTGAAGTAGCAAAATATTAAGGCAACGCCGTTTTCATCGTACGCAGTACATGCTGCGATGAACGATAGATAGTGTGAGCCTGAGTCTGTAGCATTCTGCGGGGCTGTTCTATTTTTAGCTACCTACAATTTTGATCGGGTAAACCACTGGCGACGATTTGTCTACTCCGCCGCCGCTTATTTCGGCGCTCTAATTTTTTCCCGCGTCCAACGTCGCCTACGCACTTTTACAGACTCTCTTAGAATACAGTTTAGTTGGAGATCTCGCTATCGTTGCCGCTTGTAAGTGGCATTTTTTAGTCCCAGTGACATTTTTTGTAAATGTTACGGCCAAAGCCCGAAATCGGCCAATTCGCATTTTGGCCAACGTTGCTGTAAACTTACCGGCGAATGTCCAATCTTTTTGTTGATTTCTGGCTTTGACCGGCCAATTTGGGAAAAAAGAAATCAAGGGCAGATGGTTTTACACACTGTTAAAAATGAAGTATTTAAAAATGAGTACTTCTGTGAGTTCAACGAGTAGAAACTATTCAGTGAACGCATATGCTGTAACAATGTGATAGTGTGAAGATTAGATTTGCGCCCTTCAAAATGACGAATTATATCTTAAGCAAATGCGTTGCGTATCGAGTATGAATACAGAGGCAAATTGAGTACTCAATTTGTCAACTACCTTTAAGGGTGATCCTTAGTCTTTTTCTGCTCCATAGACTCAATCTACCATTATCACATCAGGCTTTGGCCAAGAATTCCCAGCCACTTCGCGAAATGGCCGGCCAAAGTATAAAATACAATATTAATTGCAAGTATTTCGGACTTTGGCCAAACCTCCTGGCCAAAACGCGAACTGGCCGAACTTCGGGCTTTGGACGTAACATAAATATGTACATAAAGACAATAAAGATATATTTTTGCACTGAAGGCTTTTCCTTCTGATATTATGAACTCCGGTTCTACTGCTCCTTTCACTAAAATGGTGACCCTTTCAACAAAAGTCAACAGTTTTCTGCGACTTTTTGGAGTGCATCTCGCCAAATTGGCAAGACAGGTTGCTAGTTTTAGCACATGCAGAATCGTACATACTAGAGAGGTATGTCTTTCTCTGAACAGTGAAGTCTCATATCGAAATATGTGAATTTTCGCACACGTGATAGAAATGAATTATCAGCGTGATTTTAAAGTCTTTTTTAGACTATATTTAGCTAATCTTCCAACGCCCCTCTGTGCCATATCAACGCCCCCTGATTTTCTCTGGGTTTTTTACCGCCCCCCTGAAAGCCTGAAACGCCCACAAGGGGGCGTTATCGCCCACGTTGGGAACCTATGTTCTAGCCGAAAGAGTCTGCAACTCTCAGCACACGAAAGAGATTCAGGTGTCCTAACAATGGTTTTATCAGAAACAAGCAGAAGGATTGTCAATCAGTGGTCAAATGCGCATGTTTAGAGAAAAGTTGGGATTAGAAGGCAACATCAGGCCCCTTCGAAATGGCTTGCAAAATTTAAGCAACGATATGGTATTCGAGAATTCACCATAGGGGAAGTGTACAGTATGCATGAAAAGTGATAGTTTTCGTTACCCTGTTTTTCAGTTATCCGTGACTTGCTTCCTCGACATTAATCCGGATAATAGAAAGTACGCTATACTCTGTTTATACAATTAAAATATTTTTGCTGACAATTTCTTATATACCTGCAATTGAAATTTGAAACACAAATGTTCCTTGCTATGCACAAAAGCTTAGCCGAGATGACAGAAATCATGCAACCGAAAAAGGACCACAGAGTTTTTGATAAGAAAATGTTTTGAACAAAACATTCTTTGATCACAGAAAGACTAAATCCGTTAACTAAGAGACGTCTGAAGACCTTTGTTGCTGTAATGAATCAAAATGATTTTCAGTACTTAAACACGAGTTTTGTTCCTCCGACATGTAAAATATGTAACTGAAATTTTCTTTGGATCCAAAACTTGAAAAATCTCTGTGCCATTCAACATTTCAGAACTCAACTAAGCTATATGAATTGACCATTTGTATTAATCTTCAGTTTCCAACTAGAGCTGAAAATAATGCCAACTTTGTAGACAATATGTTGAAAGTATACTAAAAAAAACAGTGTTTGTAACATGTGTTTAAAAATACATTTTCTTTATTGTCATTTGGATTTCCTACAGTTCAAATTAAACTTGATCATAGTTAAAGCTTTCGTCAAGACACTTTTATGATTCACTGAAATAGTATTTAAGAACACTTCAACACCAGCACGATGGGAGACTTATGTTTGTTATAGTTTATTAATATAAAAAAGGGTAACCGAATAACATCGAAGTAGTTACTGAAATCGTTGATTTTTTTTTTTTTTTAAGATTGTATGCATTTTTAATCTAATTCCTTAGAATTCTGTTCGAAACGTATAGGGATATAAATTATTGTATCTTAAAATCTAATTAAAAACTTCAGTATGTTTTTAATATCTAAAAACTCACTTTGGTATTAAAATTTAAAATGAGAGTCAAAGTATTTTCCTGATATATTTAGATAAATTAATTAAACAATGTTTGAAATTATATTTATTGTCTTTGCAGCATTTATATCTTACTTACTTACTTACTTATTATTACCAATATTCATTAACTTTTATTTATTGGTCCCTTTATTCTGATTTGCTTGTTTGTTCATTTCTCGTTGTAACATGTACTCAAAATCGTGAAATATCGTTCTTAATATTTTACGATTATTTACAATTTATTTTTAAAACTTTTTCTTCCTTTAAAAATTCAAAAAAAAAAACTTTAGAATTTGTCTCCTTTATTGCACTTTTCAGGAAAGTATATATTTGTCACTATGCGCCAAAACCTACCACATAAAACAGGAAAATTCATCATATAACAATCGAAAATTATTTGAAACATCTTATCATGTCTTTTAATATTTAGAGCTTTATTCTCCCCTTAATTAATTGTTGTTAATTACTAAATATTACACTGCGTCACAAGAATTGTATAATTGGTTATAATTTTAAAATATTAAATCTTTGAATGCAGAGCAAAAAATTAAAGAACGCTTTTATCTGTTTCTGTGCATAAAATACGCAGGAAAATTAAAAATATTGGCTAACAATTTATTATTAATATATCTCATCTATTGATTAAGAAATCATGCTATGAAGATAATAATTATCACTAAAGGCAAAATGGAAATGAATATTAAATGTACATAATTTATTGGTTGTTTAATTACTTTAGAGGTAATCTCATAGTAAGGAAATAAAATATTGACTAGCCTTTATAAACGATTGCGTCCAAAAGAAATAATAAGTAAATACAAAGATAGATGTTTTCCTAATAAATGAAACACATCTACGCCCCTGTAATAAATTCAAAATTCAGAATTACAAAGTTTTTAGAACAGATAGAAGCCACAATCAAGGAGGAGGCACCCTAATTTTAGCTAAACGGCATTTGCATACCGCCAATTTTGAACTTTCTGCCACACCAAATGTTGAAAAAACTGCTATTATCATCCACTCGAGGACTAACGAGGCAATAGTATTTATAGCAGCCTACTGCCCACCCACCAATGTACTAACGGACCTGGATTTACATAACCTTACCAACTCGAATTACCAAACGCTAATCGCAGGAGATTTTAACAGTAAGCATCCGCATTGGAATTCTAGAAGAACAAATACAAACGGAAATACGCTCCACAACTTTATGATGAGGAACAATTTAAATGTGATTGGCCCAAGCACCCCCACTAGATACCATCACACAGGAACAGGAGAGGTATTAGATATCGTTATTACACATAACATGTCTCAAATCCCGTATCTACAGCCCCTGCATGAGCTGCATTCTGACCATTTACCAATTCAATTTATCCTTTATGGGTTTGAAAACTCTATACCGCTTAAAAAACGTACCAACTGGGACATCTTTCGCCATAACCTGGTCAAACTACCAGCAAATCCGGATTTATCCGATATTGCTAAAATAGAAGATCAAATCACAAGAGTCAACACTAGAATTAACGAAGCCCTCAGCTCTGCTACCAGATTCGAAGAGTTTAAAAACAACAAACTCCCAAACAATATCCAAGAGCAAATTAAAAATAAAAACCGCACTGCCAAGATATGGAGAAGAACCAGGGACCCCCGTATCAAAACTCAGCTGAACAGACAAATTAGGGCCATTAAAAATCTACTAAATGAATACAGATCAAATACCTGGGACGAATTCCTGGATACCATGGAGTTAGACCATAATACAGTGTGGAAAGTAGCAAAAAGCCTTAGGACAACTCATACCAATAACATAGGACCTATCCTTATGCATAACAATCTCATCTACTCGGAAAAAGAAATTGCCGAAGCCCTTGCCCTGCATCTTGAATCCACGTTTCAAAATAACCTCGACACAGATCAAGACACAGAAGAAGACGTCAAAAATTATATTAATCAAATTCAATACCAAATAGGTAGCGATCATATCACCCCTACCTCACCTAATGAAGTAATCACAATTATTAAAAAACTCAAGCCCAGAAAAGCCCCAGGATATGACGGTATATCTAATCAAGCCTTAAAAATGCTACCAAATAATTACTATGTGCTAATCTGTAATATTATAAACTCATGCATCAGGAAAAATTATTACCCACAGCAGTGGAAACATGCACAGATAGTCACATTTCTTAAACCAGGGAAAAACCCTAAGGATGTCAATTCTTATCGCCCTATTTCTCTGCTCCCCAGCTTAGGGAAAATATTTGAAAGGATTCTGCAAAAGCGGTTACTTACACACCTAGAAAACTATAATATTATCAGCAATAATCAATTTGGATTTCGAGCGGGTCACAGCACCGTTCACCAATTACTTAATGTAATAGAAGATATCTCTGATGCCCTCTCGAAGAAAAATACTGTCGCTACCTGCTTACTAGATCTTGAGAAGGCTTTTGACAAGGTGTGGCACGAAGGCTTGCTCTTCAAACTACACCTTGCTCGACTGCCTCTCAACTTCATTAAACTGCTCCAAAGCTATCTGAAAAATAGAACCTTTCAGGTTAAAATTAATTCAGCAATATCCTCAAGAAGAAAAATCAAAAGTTCCGTCCCACAAGGTAGCGTCTTAGCACCTACACTTTTTAGCATCTACATAAATGATATGCCAACTCCATTAAATGCAAAAATTTTCAAATATGCTGACGACACGGCAATAGTAACTAAATCCCTCAAACCTCAATTAGCAGTGGACAAATTGAACCTTGCAGTAGATAATGTTACCCATTATCTTAATACCTGGAAACTCACAATCAACCCAACAAAAAGTAATATCCTACTTTTCAGAAGACATAGAAAATACACGCCAGTAAACATCAATATAAAAATCAACAATCAGCCAGTCCCTATAGTCCGAAGCGCCAAATATTTGGGTGTAATCTTAGACGAACAACTTCTCTTTAAAGAACATGTTACGAAGATAATAATGAAAGCCACAGCAGCAAAAATGGCAATACTGCCCCTAATCGGCCGAAAATCAAAGTTAAACGTCAATATAAAGAAAAAACTCTACATTACGCTGCTACGACCAATCTTACTCTACGCGGTTCCTGTATGGGCTACTGTTTACAAAACCTATAGAAGAAAATTACAAATCTTCCAAAACAAAGTCCTAAGACAAATCTTGAACTCACCGTGGTACATCCGTAATCTTCAAATCCATAAAGAACTAAAGATGAGACCGATAGATGACCAAATACTCTCCACCTGCCATAATTTCTATAGTAAAATTAAAAATTCAAGTCATAATCATGTTAGAAATCTACTAAATTACGATCCCACTACTGAAAATGCAGCCAAAAGACCCCGAAGCATATTCCATAACACCAAATGGTGAAGTGTTTATAATTAACAAGGACTTTGTTCAATGTTTCTCACTTTGCAAAGCATGGACTTTGTTTTATTTGCTTGCAAAGCCTTCGTTAAGTGCTTAAATAAAGAGACTTTGTGTTAACTTTACTAAAATGAACTATGTTTAACTTGTCAAAGCTCAAATACTTCATTATTTGAATCAGCATTTGCCGAGGTCAATTCACGGGAGGGTGACCCCTCACGTGACATTACCCCGCCAATCATAAATTGATCGAAATTAAAATTTCGTTTTTTCGCACCAACTTAATATATACTCATATAAATTGAGCTGTAAACAGTGAATAATATAGTCATCAAGTGAACCCTGAACTAGTGAACTATTACTGTCTGTGATAAATAAATTCATACCTTACCTCGACTACGAGCTGATGTGAAACACCATAAAAAACTTTCCAGTTACATAAATGTGAACAGTGTACGAGAATGTGAACTTGTGTGTCAACCGATATCATGCCTCAATCTCTCCTCTAGACTACCTTTTGTCAGTAATAGCACCCTTACCAGTTAAAAATCTAACATCTTATTTTGTCAACACCACGAATTAAGCAGCAATCTTCCGAGCCAATTTTGAGGCGGGTGACCCCTCACGTGATCACTCTGAGCCAACCAGCTTTCGCGCAGCTTTCCCAGATGCAAATTATTTATTTACAAACATCATCTTTCGCACACCAGTGCTAGCTTTAGTTCGCCGGGTGCTAGCTTTAGTTCGCTTAAGGCGGGGCGGTTTCGCCCTCATTTATTAATTTACCAACGCCTAAGGGCTCAAATCTCAAAAGAGACAGTTAAAGTAGGAGATCTACTATATGCTGCCGACACCATGCAACTGATCTGATCTGATCACCCTCAGTCATTTCGCCTGCTGCAGCTACAGAGTGAAGACGTCGAATCTTCGCTCCGGTTTTACTGCCTGCTTTGCGTTATGCTTATCACTGCAACTTTAAATTACTTGCCATATATTCATTTACGTCTTCATTATGCCTTCTATTATGCCATACTTCATTTTGCTTCACCATGCCATTATATGCCTTCTACTTCATTTATGCCATTTTTACTTCATCTATGCCATAACTTCAACTTCATTACTGCCATCAAATATGCCATTACAGAATATGCAAGTCTTTGCACAGGATTTTTTCGATTTTTAAATTGCTTTTCAGGATCCTTTTCAGGAGAAGTATTTGTATTGGTAAAGGCTCTTTTTAGAGCCGAATACCTCTCACCTAGGCGTAGGAGATAGATAGATAGAAACCCTACGAACGATTGTTTCAGAAACTTCCGTGCAGTATACAAATGCGGGTCCGACAGACAGGTTCTCTGTTCTTAATCAGCTGTAAGATTTACAGCGGTTAGTAAAATTGCGATTTAGAGTTTATTCAGAGAGTGACTTTGAGAACTGATGATATTTCTCGTGCACTAAGGAGGAACTGCTTAACTCTCCTTGAGCTTAATCTAGCTTTTTATTGCGCTGTGTGATATAAATTTTGATAATAAAATATTAGTTTCTTCCTACTTATCTAGAGTGATGATTTCAAGAGATATTGTGAGACCCGTAGCTTGTAGCAATATAATTAAGGTATTTTTCAGAAAACACAGTTACACTGTCTATACATTATAATCTGAAGTAAAATTGAATACCTACATTTTAATTTAAAAATCTGATGTCGACACTACATGACTTTCTTGTACGGCTTACTAAAATATCCACATTTTTTTTTGCCATACTTAAACTTATTTTCTCGAATTTCATTAGAGATATATTTCTTATTCAGTCAATTCAGATTTACCAGCGGTAAGGGAAAAGTACATTAAAAACTCAAAATATCTTCATGGCAAATTGTAAAATATGTAGAAAAACAAACATCGAATAAAGTTAAGAACAGTTAAAAAATCAATTTTTGCAGTTAAAATTAGTTTGTAGGCGAAAACAAGCAATTCGGCCAACGGGAAGGAAGAAAGATTTTCAGGGCACCAAAATTTAAAGTAGACTTTTGGCCCAACTAGGCAGAAAGACATTGAAATTGATGCATGAACAGACTATATTACTAAGAGTTTCATACATAAGCAAAATAGCCTCATTAGGCTTAATGCCACTTGCACGTTTAAATTGCTGATAAATCAACAACTATTGAATGCAGATTAACTGAAGAAAAAATGCTGTGTGTAACAACATTTAAGAATGTTCTTACCGAGCCGGGTAAGGAGGTGGTTATATATATATATGTCTGCGGTTGATTGCAATAAAAAAGGGTGGTGCACAACTAGATGTTATAGCAGACCTAATGTGGAACATATTTGATTGCATTGTAGGTGGCATGCGAGTGTCAGAAGTGCATTAAAAGTGAGTTTAGGGCAGCTCTCTATTTCCTGGCCTCCTGCTTTCTATGATCTTATTAGGCGCTCCGTAGCCTTTGAAGTGTTGTGCAACTTTATTTGTTCTTTGAACTTTCAGTATTATTATTTACCTTATAGAGATTTATATTTATTTTAAATAACCAGTTTAATTTAGTTTGAAGTTTCTTTCCTATAAGCCTTCGTTTCCCTATACCAGAATATTTAGATTTGGTAGCGCGCGTGAAGTAATGCAAATTCTAGAAGGAAAAACTTAGAGACTGCGGGCAAACTCTGTGTTTGTTGTAGCGTGAGCTTCTGCTTAGCATTGATCGCTGATTAAACGAGGCGTAACAGCTATTACTTTGCTGCCACTAAATTTTCAACGCTCTTTTAGGCAACAGTATAGTCTGAGCCCTGTAGCGTAATTCTACTACTTGTGAATATCTTCGAATTTTGAATTTAGTTCTTAATGTTTCAGTTGTCGCCCAAATAGGGGCGTAGTTTGTTAGCGTTGAGTTGACTCATTGTAAACTTATAAAGAGTGTAATTTTAACCCTTCTTCTGTGCAGTCACTACTGTCCAGTTTTCGCACAAAAGTTAGACAAGTAGACACTACAACCTGATTGGATTTTCATCTTTTATGTGTCATAGTATTATTTTGCGTATTGTCTATGCATGATTATGCTATGTATCGACGTATTATTATGTTGATGTATTATATTTCCTTTTTGTCAGTATTATTTCCTTTTTATTATTATTATTATATTATTATTGAGTTGATTTTTTCTCTTATACGAGTGTTAACATAGTTTAAATATTCATGGTATATTTTAGTATTTTTATTATATTAGTATCTGTACTTTATATTATTTCTTTGCTCTCTGCGGACCTAGATATTATTGATGAATTATATCTCATTGTACTATAAGTTATTTACTCATATCTATAAGCCTTGTAGAATACTTCGAGGAACATGAGGAGTTTTACATTTGTTTTCTTAATTATATATATCACTAACGTGCTTCTTCGAATAGGATTTCAGAGGGTTTAGGATGTACTATGGCTTTTGGCTTTCTTACTTGTTAATAATATTATATATATATATATACAATAATTTCAATGTTCTACTATTAATTGTGCGAGTTACATACATATGTACGTACTTACAGACATTTTAAATTAAAAAAAAATATTGTGTACGTATGTACAGATGACACGCAGGAAATCGTCTATTCGGGAATGCGCAAAGTGGATATTTCTCTTGAAGTATAAATGCCAGAAATTTTTCGCGATTAAAATACTTCCGTTATTTCATACAAAGAAGTAAATTTAAAGGATAAGAAAAAAAGGTTTTAATATATTTTTAAAAGTTAGGATGCTCTTATGATGGAGTAGTTTCCCTTTTATTTACGTTTTTAGAAGGACTAAACAAATACCTTTCTCTTTAATAAGAAAATTAAAGAAAACTTATCTTAATCTACTTTTCAAACGTCAGGTGTGTTATATAATGCGTAAGGTTTCGCTTTTATTTTTATGGGTCATATAATGTCTTAGCCATCAATAAGAAGAAATGTATGAACTTTGTTATAAAATAATTATCATCACCATAATTATAAATAAATACCATTTTATTTGACTTAAGAGAGGAAAAAGGTGTCATTCATAGATGTTTAATAGTAATTTAATCTATCTACTTTTATTTGCTGCTTTATCCTGAGTATTAAAGTATAAAAAATTATTAAGGATTTAATGTCAACACTAATAAAACAAAAGATCGAAATCGCGTTTCATTACAGCATACCATTTTTATTCTCAACGTACCATTTTTCTTGCAGTCCTCGGTGCAGAGCTTAATTTCAGATCGTCAGATAAATTAGTTTCTTGATGTTCGTCAAGGTGCAATTAGCATGACAATTCGGAACATTAATAATTCATTATTACCCCCTCCAAGACCGTCAAGAATCCCGTCAAATATTGTGTTCGAAGAAGGAAAAAAAATATATGTAGCGGAGAAAATATGTTGACGCAGGTTGACTTGTTTTCTCGAATGGCTTTGTTCAGAAAGGTGGTTTAAATGTATTGCAGTTTGGCTGTAAATTGACTGATGAAGAGTGTTGTAGTCTCGTTGCTATCGTTACACTGATTTATTAATTTTTAAGTTAACACGACAGCAGCTTAGTAATGGATACCTGCAAGAAAAATGGTAGATAGTTGTAGAAAATTTTTCATGGGTATACTCATGAAATTCAAAAAGTGGTAATTATATTTGTTCCTTAAACTGACAGCCAATATGCAAAATTTTCCATATGCAGTTTAGACAATTTATTGTGAGAATTTATGTCGTAAAATAATGAAAATTATAAAATATGTAGATTATGAAAAAACTTTCAGAAATTGAAGTATTACATCTAAAATTAAGATTATTAGGTGGTTTAGACTGTACCGAAACAAAGAAAATTAGACACACTGCTAATATTTGCCTTTTAGACAAATGGTAATTTAATTTTTTAAGTTTCTCTTTGCCAGTGGCTTTTGTAAAACCAATTTCTATTATCAGCAAGTATAATTAACAGTGAAGCAATAATGCAATTATAGTTACACATTGGACAGAATACTTAAGAAGACAGATATAACTAGAGAAGTGTTTACAACAATATCGTCTTAGCATAAAATACGCTTAGTTCTTTTTCGCATGAAACTCAATGATATTTTATTGATCATTATGCTAATTCTGTGCTATAATATGCAATATAAGAACTTCAGCAGTTGCGTTTCATAAAAGCGATTCATAAAGCATTGAACTAAATTGCAGCATTAAATACTTTTTAAGTAACCCTATTCTGTATCATGAGATTTCATATCTACGATTTGCAGTTGTCGTAAAATCTTCGAAATTAACGGTTTCATAAATTACAAAGCGCCTGCGGTGAAAACACGGCGAATGAATTACAAGGAGCTAAACGAGCCTAGTATTGTCTTCCCATGATAGTCGTGACTCAGCACAAATGCACATAAATAATTCGATTCTATGTTGAATTGCTTACGAAGGGCTTTGATGGAAAAGTATCTGTTTTATTGTTTCATCCTCCCTCGCAATTACGTGTGATATATGCAGCTCATATTCAGTAATTTATTTTAGTTATTATCATTTGAGAATAGACTAGAAGATAATTATCTCCTACGTATATCGACTCACCAGTGGCCGAGAGGTTAAGCCGCTGAAGACTGGTAGTTCCGTCCTGGGTACGATTCCAGGCGAACGGGCTGGCTGCATAGGCATTTTCGTGTTTTTCCCCATGTGTAACGTGTAACGAGCCAGTTTCTCTTAGAATGTCCTCCACGAAGGAGGCATCCATCCCTTTAGACAGATAACCTTAGTGTTCTTTGCTTTATGATTACACTTCAAACAAAACCTACGTTTTTTAAAATATTAAAAAAAAAAGAAACTGTGTAGTAAAATCTACAAATGCAGTGAATTTCAAACCCTGCGTAGCCTGAAATGTAAGTTAGCAATTACCTTTTCCAATAATTATAAAATTTCGCTCATTAACGCAATTATTGCAGCAATGTATAAAGCCCTAAGGCATATTTCGGAGCGAGAAATATGAAAAATCAGCAATGCCCTCTCCGGGATTCGAACACGGCAGTCAGTCACGTGATCAGAGATTCCTTACAAATGTTATGCGCAGAAACTAAACAGTGCTATAATGTTGCCTCATTCGCTGACTACGAGAAAGTTGTCATGGAAACGATAACAACAATACAAAGAACAGTAATCTGGTAACTTAAGATTCAAACCTAACACCTTGAAGGGTTTGCCATTAAATTAAAAAAAAAATCTATATTTTAGAAATTTATAGTTTCCAATACTTTTTACAATTAAAAAAAACTGTAAAAAGTATTAGAAATTATAAAATTTGTAAAATAAAAAAGGAAAAGCGATTTGATCTGATTTCAATTCAGCACTTGCAGTAATTTCAAGCCAAACGGTTATGGCGGGATTGCTAATTTAACACGTTCATTGGCCTCATAAGAAGTTAAAGTAATCACCGAAATGCCAAATTTAAAAAGACTAATTTAATTGTTTGTAAAGCCTTTATTGATGGTAAAAATATGAGATACTCCTAAAAATACAAATAATTTTGTTTAAAAAAAATCAAAATCTTACAATTTCTTTCAATAAAAACAATCTTTTTTAACTTAAAAATGTAAAATTATTGCGCACTTCACACGTCTCCAAAAGCAAAAAATTGCAAATTCTAAATAAAAGCTTTGCTGAGCGATAATAGATGGCGCCATGTTTAAACAATTTTTAACCCTGAGTGCTATATACAAACATAAAGTCATTTCTGAACTGTCCAAGACTTTTATTTAACATTACGTGGAAAAATGCCCGTGACCCACGGGTGACGCTCGCGACGCAGAATGAACAATTTCTGAGACCCATCTGTGATGGTCTTGGCAGTGAACGGGTTAAGAATGAATCCATCACATATTAAAGATAAGAACATATTATCTTATTTAAAGTTTTTCAAAATTGCAAACTGAAATGATGGGGGTCACAGAACTGTAAATTAATGTTATGTGAAGATTAGTGGGCTTATTTAAGAAAGAAAAGATTTGTTTATTCAAGACGTAGTTACGCATTTATTTCAGTGAATCGACTGCGCACGAAACTTGCAACAAATATTCCTTCAAGTGGCACCATGTTCTATTTCGACAGGATGTGAAACTTGCGAACGGAAAACGATAAATTTTCCTTCGAAGAGTTTCATAAAACAAAATAAAATTATCTTCGAAGATTCAAAAAGCGTTTCCTATTGCTTGGATACTGGCAAAAATAAATAAAATGCACATTAAGGCTTTAGTTTCCCTCCCCAGAATATCACATCAACTCTCCACTAAGGGAGATTTATTACCGCATTTTTATGTACAGCAAGAAAATCTATGTGTCATTTCTCCCATTAGGGCATGGTTTGTTTCCCTTCAAACCCCAACGCATGACTAATAGATACAAACTCTATGAATCAAGTTTAAAACTGTCAAATATTTCAAAACGACTGGGCAATGCTTTTTGCATTTTCCACTTATAAGAGATAAGTGATTCCAAAATACGCCTCGTGAAAGCTCCAATGGGTAGAACCATCCTTTCCTCTCATCGAAGCAAAAGAAATGCTTGTTAATAAGCTCTCTGTTCGACGCTAACGCCTCCAGACCTTTATAAGCAACAAGGCCCCCACGCTGCTGAGTAATAGCTTTCCGGATCCGACATCGCCAACATTACTCAGAAAACATCCTCGCAGATCTATAAAACACGCGACGAAACCAAAGGGACTACAAGTCAGAGCTGTTTCCAACCCTCGTGTCGTGCTGCAATTCATCCTTGTGCATTTGCATGGGGTTACACCATCCGCCTCCAATCCTGTTCCGGAGGGGTTGCATAAGGCATAAAAGCATGTTCTGGTGGGGAATGCGGAGGAGTGTAACAAACGATGAATGGGGGATTAGGGAAAAGGAGTGGCCTTCAGAAGACCCAGATTAGTTGCAATAACCCACCCAGGGGGATTCTTGATCTCGACTGCCTGCTCTAGAAGAATCAATCTATTTCCTTCTCGTGGAAGAAGTTCGCTATATTTATTGCCCCAGACAATGGCTGGGTGCTCTAGAGGCTCTTTGCACACAGCATAAAAAAGCGTTTGACATGGAATTGGCATTTGGAGGGACTAATGAAAAAAGGGGGATTATCAAGAGAACTAATGGGAAATCATCCAGGTAAAGAAATTGTGTAAGCTAAAGAAATCGAAACTTTTTTGGAAGGAGTGCAGGATAAATGGCATGATTTTGGATAGTAGATATAGAAGAAGGTGTTCCGCAAATTAATTGAAAACTTGGGTTTAACTCTTTTAAGGATTCAATTCATTTAAGCAATATGATCACTGGGATTTTTATTCATACTGAAAAGAAGACGCTCTATTTTATATAAAGTTATTTTGAATAAAAATACGTCTCAACATTATTTCAAAATAATCTAATTTTGAAAGGGATCTATAGGTCCGTTTTAAAATGTTTCTCGCTGGTTAAACAGGTAACTTGGTTGAAATTAAAGATTATTAAGTAGATAGAAGAAAAAAAATTCTTTAAATAGAAAAATTATTTTGTAAATTCTTTAAGTAGATAAATTAAAAAAGAAATTATTTAGTTAGGTAAATTAAAAAGAAATTTTTGAAGTAGATAATTTAGTTGATACTGAAGATGCATTTAATTTTCACTGTAAGAGTTTTCAATTTAAAAGTGGAATATAATTTTTTTAAACAGATGAATGCTAATTGTATATATATATAGATTTAATTCCGAATTAAGCGAATTAATCAGGTTGCAGATTAACACAGGTTTGTCTATAAATAAGATCTTTCTTACGAAATGATTAAAAAATTATTTTCACAAACTATCAACGTAAACCAAAGCTGTCTGTGGAAAATGCAAGAAGGAAAAGTAAAATGCATGAGGTTAACTGCAGTGACAGCATATGATTCCCAATAAAGCTTAATAAGGGAAGAGGGCAAGCCCTAGAGTTGGTGGAACCTGTGCCGCTGCACCGAGCTGCGGGTTTAGTGGCTGCAAAATTTTGAGAATTTAGACAAGCATTGGGCGGCATCATTTGCAGGTCAGGATATTGCACTGGGCTGCAGAACATATATATATGTATACATTTTTTAAGCTGCCGTTAAGTCATGCTATTCTGCATGTACGTTGATCCTCTGTTAAATCGTTCTATGTTATAATATTTAATCATGCGTTAAATCTTTCTGTTTTGCCCAATTTTAAACACAGAAATGAATCTTCCATTCCATATTAAGTTCTATCAAAATACAAGAGGAATAGCGATATGTTTCGAAAAAACCTGCATTGGGAAGTGAAACCGACAGGGACAGGAAGAAACATATAGAGAAAAAGTGCACAGTTGAGAGATTATGTTAAGTTACTATAATACAGCAATGCACACAAGTGCTGTCTGTCTCAACGGAGTATTTGGTAAAAGAAATTGTGTCGTATTGATATTACACATGTGTGGAGAAATACGTAAACCAACCATACAGCGTACACCAACCAGTTTATCTGGAATTGAAGCCGGGTCGAGCTCCCAGTATTTAACAACTTTAACTACTTGACCACTGGTGGAGCGCGCTCTCTACAGAACTTTAAATACCGATTTAATTTACGTAGCTAAAAAAAATTATTACCACTGTTAAACAGCTTAAAGTGCAGGTAAAATTTTAAAAATTTTTTATATTTGGTTTATTTGGTTAATTATAATTTAGATTATTTTTGTTTCCGATATTTTCATCTACCTTTCGATTCAACTTAACTGTGGACGTCGTGGCCTCCGTGACTGTATTTAATCAGGAGTTGACTGTAAATAAATGCATTTTAAAGATTTGCTGCGTACATATATATATATATAGAAAGAGGAACATAGTAGTATGCCAAAAATTAATTACATATATATACATATTAATCAAAGCTCTTAAGATAAAATAATAAATAAAGGATAACATTTATCTTTTATATTTGAAAGAAACTGAGGCCTAACATAGGAACAAATTTCCGTCAAAGAAGAAATAACAGCATCAAATCCTGTTGGAATCCCTTCTATTGTTTAACATTCCCAAAATGAAGCCAAATCTATTTAAGAAATTTTGCAGAAAGGTAAGAAACATGATGGATTTCATGAGACCACTATAATATGGATTCAATGACTGAAAAAAACCATCGAAAAGACTAGCGATAAGAACCTGAGGATGTAAATTAAAACATAAAGCTAGTTATAATATACACATATTGAAATATATAACATTACCTGACAGTTAGAGAAGTAGAGAAAGAAAAAATTGCCATAACTTTCGTAAATTCTGAATTTTTAAATGTCAATGAAGCAACAGCAGACCCTAATATAGCCGAAATACTACACCTCAGAACCAATACTATCTCCCCACGCAAACTGCAGATTTGAATTTAATGAAAGGAATGGAAATAGTCATAATGGAATCTTAAGTATATTCTCAATCTGTAGGAAACTCCTTAAACTCTGAACTCATATTTCACCTTTATGATCATAAACATATTGGTTGGGAATATCGGCTATAAAGTGATAAAATATTTATTTGGCTTAATTTTATTTCCATACCAACACTTCTTTTTAAATTTTCTTCTCTTCTTGCTTCTAGCGTTCTCACTATAGTCATTAATAATTTATTGTCTCCAGTTCTTATAGTCCTACCAGTAGCCGAGTGATTAAGACCACTAAATATTGTTATTTTGACCTGGATTCGAACTAGCGAACGAGATGAGTGCGCAGGTGTTTTTCATTGTTTGTAGAGACATTAGGTTATTTCGAAGCAGGAGACATGAAAAATGAATAACGCCTTCGCAGGGAATCGAACCACGGACCTCTCGGTTACGCGTCGAGCATGCAGACCACTACACCACGAAGGCATGCGAAGGAGGCGGGAGAAATACCTTACATGCTTTCCTCCTGTGTAACGAGCATACGAGCCAGTTACCCTTAATAAGTGCTCCAACTTTTCCCTTAGGCAGATAGTCCTCCTGAGCTTTGCCATATTCAGATAACTTAATTTAAAATTATTATTTTTCACTGTTGAGAGCCCTAACATATGACTAGTGGTGCGCTTGGAAAACTACAAGTGTGTTATTAGCATTACGAAATGGAATGATTTTTGTTTCTATTTTTCATTAAAATTCTATACCATGCTGCATAGTACAAGAACAATAGTTCTTCATTTTCACTCATCTCTTGAGGATGAAGTTAAAATGTCAGAATCTTTAATATTCGTGGGTATGAGAGAGTGCGTATCAAACGATTAAATTAATAAATAATTAAACGACAAAGAAACGAATAAATTTACAAAGTAATACGGGAATAAAAAAGTTCTTTTTACGCATGATACAAAGAAACGATTAAATCTGCAAAATAATACAAGAGTATTAAATGACCAAAATCAAGATTTGACGAAGCTGCTGCAGTAAGAGCTACTATTTGGAATTGAATCAAATAGGTTTTGAATGTGTATTTAAGATATAATATTCCATATTGTTTCTAACCATATTCATTCTAAAGCGTTAAATATTACATGTGTAAATAAAACGAGAGCCGCAATCTACAGTTCACTAAAACAGATAAGTTTTTGTCACGCCAAACGTTTTCAAATCGTTCTGCATGTATAATCTAGGGCCATCGAAGGTAGGGTATGAAAATATTAAATGTTCCACATCTTGAGGTAAACTTTTTGAAGAATCACATAAATTATTTGATATCAGATTGAAAAGAAACTAGTAACTTGAAAATTTACCGTAAAGCTAAGAAATCATTCTTTCACTTCCAGAGAATCCATGGTGACCACACACATAGGCGAAACGGATGTCAATTCCCCTATTTCTGAGAGATAAGACAGTTAATAGAGTTAATAGATATAATATTTCATAGTGCTTCTAACCGAGTCCAAAGTTGTTTCGTGCTGATTGCGAGACGGTTGTCGGTATAGCGAGTTTCTTTTGCACGAACATCGAGTTTCTTTAGCACGAATACCAACAACTTTAGGGGACATATCTGGACACGGGACAGGCCAAGAAAGAAGGAGAACGTGGAGTGTGCCACGTTCTATTAAGATTATTCTAGCAATATGTGGATAGGCATTGCTCAGTTGAAACACATCCCTAGGGATACGTTGAATAAAGAGTACAATTTTTGACTTCACATTCCCCCTAAAGAGACATATGCTGATGAGAATACCTTCAATTCTTAGCAGACGAAATAGTTCATTATACTCAAAGGCGCTCAAGACAATCTTGCTCAGCTAACGCATAGTTCTGAAATTCTAAGATTTTGTTATTGTAAATTTGTTGTTGTTGTTGTGACTTATTTCACCTGTCTGGCAACAGCATCAGAACAAGCCCACGAAATTCATCGTGGCAAGGCGTGCAAGACTACGCCTGTCGTTCGCAAGAGCTTTGAGTACGATACAAATGACAGCAGACTTTGCGCAGTTCAGTCTCCAATTTCAATAGAGAGCGCCGCGGGAGGGGGTACGGGTCCGAGAGTCTCCCACCCCTCTTCCATTAATACCAACCTCTCGAGATGATCTTCGACTCGCCGCATATTAAGAATGTCACAGACACTATACATTTAACAAACATCCATGCTTTCTTCGGGATTTGAACCCGGGCCTTTCGGTATGGCAGTCAGAGTCACTAAACAATATTTTGGTTGGGCGGCTTCTAAGAAATTGCTTATCACAATCGGTTTTTTATTTTACATGTAAGTTTTAGTTTAATTGTATCCTTTATGGTGTTGCATTTTTCATAAACAGGAGTATATAACCTTATTTCATGATATTAATAGCTTACTTACATAATTTATTAATTAAGCGTAACCGTAAATATGTATATTATATGAATATTCTGTTGTATAAAACATACATTAATATCAGTAAAAAGGCTTGGAGGTTTAACCTCCGGTATGGGGGCTTGATGTACCTACAACTTATACTATAAAATACTATACAACAGTGAACAGATTGAGCTAAATTTTAACATTATTAAAGGTTTGTACAATATTCTCACAACTTATTCTCATCTGACATAGAAGATATATTTAAAACAATTTTTATGAAACCCAAATTTGAATAATATGCTACATTCCTTTCATTTTAAATCTTAGATTTTAAGGCATTGTTACATGACTTCGGGATTACTTCGAGTTTTCAGGTTAACAGAGCAAACCGGTGTATTAATTAGTGAGAAAAATTGAAAGTTTAGGCTATCCTCATAAAGGAAACTCCGAGCGGATTACATTTTGCGGAAGATAAAAAACTTCGGCAGGAAGCTTATAAGCAACGGTTTGCAACGAATAAGACGGAATAAATTAAAAGAAGATGGTTAAGTGGCTTCATTAGCTTTGAGAACAGATTACTTTTCCGCCGGCACAGAAATTCCAAGTTCGATCGCGCCGGTTGCAATATCTTTATTAGTTTGTAAAGTTCTATATCATGAATTCTTCCTAATTAAAATTTCGAAAGCAGAAAGTGTAGTTTGTGCACTATTTTTTTCGTAGATGTCTAAGTTAGAATCTTGATGAGAATTTTGATGCAATATTTTGTACTTTACAATAGCCTCGCTTTGTAAAGTAAAAAACTCAGAATGTTATCTGCT
>KK120085.1:681139-755850 GCA_000611955.2 Stegodyphus mimosarum | reverse complement strand
TGAAAAAAAACTGAACTTTTTTGTAAATTAAATGCAACTATGGTACTTAAAATGAAGTCTAACGCAAGCGTTAGCTAAATATGGCAGATATAAATTTAGCACATAATGGTTTGACACGGATCCCTAACATCATTTTGTAAATCGAAAATCTCTTTGCGGCTTCATTAATGAGCTTTTCAATCAGTATGGTGTACATCGAGACCCCCACTCCCCCCCCCAAAGAAAGGACAGTTCTGTATCTTCCGGTCTAGTCGGATGATCGACGAAGTTCAACTTGAGTTCTCTTTTCATGCCTCGAAAGCACGATTTAGGATATATATTAGATTTATATATAGCGTTGTGTTATTCTAACGTACCTATTTTGAGTTAAAATAAGATATTTTCTGAAATGAGATGCCACTTTTTTTCCCATGCTTCGATTCTAGTCTCAAATTATGCCAAGGTGCCAAGTTTTTTTACACAAGCAATTTTTTTTTTTTAAAATTGGCATTAAAAATTTTCCCCCACAATGGTAATTGAGTTTGGCATGTATTTAATAATATCGCTTTTTAAGTTAAACTTAAAAAGCGATGAGTTCTTCTTCGAAATTCCTTATTCATAATTCAAAATTTTAATTCCCAATTAAAATTCATACAGTTTATTTTTAAATTTTTTATTTCATTTTTTTTTATAAATAAAAGGAATTTTTTTTCGAATTATAACCTATAAAAAGTTTAGTTCAAAAGTTTTTTTGAAACATATTAGCTCCTCTCGCAGCTAAAATGTACAACACAAAAGCAAGTTAAGCATTAAATATTACATGTATAAATAAAACGAACAAAAACAGAAAACAGCCAATCTAGAGTTCACTGTCAAAGTCGTGCCAAACATTTCCAAATCGTTCTGAAAGCATAATTTAGGGCCATCGAATGTAGGGTAGGAAAAAATTAAATGTTCCACATCTTGAGGTACATTTTCTGAACACTCACATAAATTATTTGATTACTCAGATTGAAACGAAACTGGTAACTTGCAAATTTAACGTGACCAGATAAACACTTGGAATGCAGTCTATGGTAAACAGAAGGAAAAAACTCCCAGGCATTACAAGATGAAATATGTTCCTCATTCTACTTAGCTAAAAGTTTCTTATAATGAAATGACTTCCAAGAGCTCTTTGGAATACTAATATTGATATCTATGGGTAAATGTAGAGCAGCTTTAGCTAAGAAATCAGCTCTTTCATTTCCATAGAATCCATGGTGACCACGCAAATAGGCAAAATGGATGTCAATTCTCCTATTTCTAAGCGAAACAGTTAACAGAGTTTCGATTACTAATTTCTCGCTGTTGGTAATACTGTTCAAAAGGTTAGTCCTTAACTATCGCTGTTTATTTTCTCTTCATTTTGAAAGGTTTTTACATAGGATGATTGTAGTCAAGACAATCACTCTTCAAAATTTAAAAAGTACCTCTTAATCGGGCAAGATTAGAAGAACGCACTTTTAAGAATAATTTTAAAAGTTGCAAATAGATATTAAACTTTGCACAATAGTTTTGGAATAATTCAGTTTATATTAGAACTGAAAACATAAAACAATCAGCCATCTCCCTATCAGGATTCGAGCTCTGGAACCCCCTCCCCGACTGCTGGTCGGATGGGCTTTCAATTTCATCACGAAGGCACGTAGTGAAGGAGGCAAAAATTCCTTACATTCTTCCCCATTTAAAGAAAACCAAGGCAGAAAGGGACCGTGTGTTCAAATCGAGATGGTAACGAATTATTGTTCTCTACATTTTAGTTGAGGCGTCACTTGTAGAACGATTAGACATTTTTGAAACCGAGAAACATGAAAAATCAAGGAAGCCCTCGGTGGGGTTCGAATTATGGACCTCCTGAGTGCTAGCCAGACGTGCTTCTAATTATACTATGTAGGTATGTGGTAAGGCAGCAGAAAATTCCTTGCGATTTAGTGATAACATCTGAATATTTCTGCCAGATAAATTAAAACTCCTGAGTTTAGAAATTCTGTTTAAGTGTACATAATGTTTTCAAGATTTTGTGAAATAACACGGTAAAATTTTATTTGCTTCTTTTCTTTTCCACTCTTTTTTAAGTTTTATTGTTGTTGCTAAATGTTACCAAACTCCCTATTCAAGTGACCGAATGGTTAAAGACTGCTGGATAGTGGTAGATCATCCCGGGTTCGAACCCATGCCAACAGACCAGCTGCACGGTTAATTTTCTTGGTTTGCCACACTGTAACGGAAATAAAAGCGAATTTCCCTCGGAAAGTTCTCCAGGAAGGCAACCATTCTCTTAAGCAGATATCCTTGCGTACTTTACTCTATTCAAAAAATTCAACCTAACCTTATTTAACCTTTTGTATTCCAAGGGAAATAAATAGACGGATCACTCAGTTTTATAAACGCATTCAATGTTTCTTTTTTGACGAGTTTATCAAAATACAATTATGTTAACATTTCATTTCAATAGGGCGCTTTAGAATGTTTTAATACGTAAGTTCCGAATTCCTTTTGTAGACTAGTTCAGTGCAAGAAAATTCAAGTATTTAGTTCGCAATAAGACACGAACTTGTCACCCCCTTTTGCCAAATACATTCTTCATTAGACAGGTGTCCTCGAGGGGACTCTGATTACGAGGTCTTAAACCCTACTCGGAATTTCTTCTTTCTCCAATCAAGAAGAGCAATCTATTTCCTTTCATACTCTAGAGGTGAAGGAGCACTTAATGCATCGCATGGCCGATCTCAAGTTCTGTATTTCTTTCTGACCATACAGATGACTATTCTTTCTATCGACACTGTCGAGCTTTTATGGTGAATATTCGCCGCACTGAAGTATTTAGAGGATAACTTCTATGGAATGGTGAAAGATTAGAAATATAGAACTTTAGATTGCCATGTCTACAGAATTTATGCAACACATGAATCGCAGAATATATGCAATGAAATTATTTTCTGCACAATATACTTAATTACATTATCCAGCTTGCATTAGCAGTTCTATTAAGGGTGATTTAAGAATAAGGATCTCAAATAACATAAACATAACATATCATATTTAAATTGTCTTTCTAAATATATACTTAATTCTGGAAAGTTTTAATAGAATAATTCAGATGTATAAATTCTATTTATGTAAGATATTGCATAAATAGAATCCCGTTCTCCCATGCGTGCTCTCATGGTGTAAATGGTAGCACGTGATAAGGTGATTTTTTTCATGATTTTTCCACAAAAATAAAGGCACCTGGGTTTGGTTGGCTGCGTATCATACCTTTCATCAGCCATTCTTTATGTAGGGAAGAATAAAAGGAATCATCATTAGATTTGTAAGCATTAAATTTATATATATATATATATATATATATATACTTCGGCTCAAAATATAAGCAACAAATGCAAAACATGGAATAAAACAAAGACTATTTAATGACTATGTAGGAAACTGATCCAAGAGGTTGGTGTGGCAGAGGTTGGTGTTACTAGACCACACCAAAAACAATAAAGCAAAGACATAAAAATGTGCATTGCGACCATCACATCGCAAAAGATACAATGGGTTGGAAGAAAGTACAATCGAAAATATCACGCTAATAACGGGTAACCCTCTAGCATACATTTCCATTTTCGGCTATGGTGAGGCAAGCTGGCAGTAGTATCGTTGATCGCTTGTTGCAGCAGTAGCGTCCATTCCTGTAGTAATGCATGTCGGAGCTCGTGGAAGGGTGGCCGGCAGCACACCGCGAGCTGCTATCCCTCGTCCCAACATGTCCCACATATGTTGTAAGGAATTTAGGTCAGGTGATCTAGAAGATTACAACAAATGTGGAACGGTTTCGCTCTCCATATAACTCCGCCCCACTCCAGCTCTATGCGGTCAGGCGTTATCGTCTATAAATAACGAGTCGGTAACCGTTGTGGCGAGAAAAGGCTAGCTAAGTGAGTGTAGAATTTCGTCTTGATATCGAATGGCTGTGATGGAACAACCAGGAATCACGTAGAGGTCAGGCGGCCGTTAATTAATATACCAGCCCATACAAGTAAGCCTCCTCATCTGTAATTAACTCTTTCGACGATATTTGGCGTGTTCTAGCTGTCGCCACATCAGGGCACTTTGGGTATTATTCTGGATTTTAAATCGAGACTCAATCGTAAAAAGTACATGGTACTACTGCTAAGGGGTACAAACGCGATGTTCACAGGCTCAGTCCAACTGCGCTCTGACATGCGATGGGGACAAAAGAACATAAAGTACAGGTCTTCAGGTGTACAGTCCACTTTCGACGCCATAAAGTATAGCGGACATGTCTCATCCTGCAGTAGCAGAGAGATGCTATACCAGCTGTCGTGCTATTAGAAATCTACGGCACCTTGTACATAGCAACAAGAAACGTTTGTCTGACGTTATGGTAATCCTCCGTCGTCCAGACCCAAGTCTTCTACATGGATTTTAATTTCTTCGGTAAAAATGCTACAGCAAGTTAATGACACTACGGTGCACATTCAGCTGGCTTGCATCAGTGGATTGATTGTCTTGGAGATGCCTGCAACATCCCGACAGCCCTCCAACTCATTTCGTCATGCAAATGGTGCCTTCGACTCATGCTTTCCGTTTTAACTTTTCCGTTCGGATTACACGGAACTATCGTTCCTTGCGCACTGATAGGGTCGGCATGCTCTATTTGACTGTGGGATCGCGTTTCATGTTAGTTTAATTTTCTATTTGCATTCGGCGATGCAGCTTCTATCTCATATGTAAATTGTATGTTTTAATTCCTACTTTTACGTTGGTACCCTTTCTTTTAACATTTGCTGCTTATTTTTTGAGCAATTATGTATGTGTGATTATAATTAAATTCAAAACAAACGCAAATGTCATACTCACTTCAGTTAAAACGGGAGGGGACAGAATAAAATATTGCAAAACCCACTGCATGAAACTATACTGGCCAAACTTCATGTCAGTAAGAGCCTCATGTTGGAATTTAGGAAAGATGGAGAGCCGGCATTAAATTTTTGAAAACTCGCCATACGCATTTATCTATTTACATCATTTTAGAAGTGGCGAAAGAGGTTTCAAATGGAATGAAACGCCTGATTCTGAACAATAATTCAGTGACAGTTTCCCTTTAGCATATGATGATGCGCTCAACTAAAACTTTTGTGGTGCCTTCGTTTTCTCTAAATACAGCCTCATGTGATAAAAAGTAGTATTTTTCAGTTTTTAAATACTCTTATTTTCCCGCGATATTTTCTTCTATACTCGGCTGCAAAATTAAGGGAATTTGCATATTATGTCGAATTTCTAAAAAACTAATAGACAGATTTTAATGAAATTTGGCATGAATATGCTTTATTGCAGAGGAAGAGATAAACCATTCAAAACATAAACCATTTCATTCGCATTATTATCAGTAAAGCTCATAGTGCAGGGATATCTAATATCCACATTGTGATATCGAACTAAAAATGAATCTAATATGGGGTATGGTTGTAGAGACATTAGGTATTTATGAAGCAAGAGAGATTGGAAAACGAGCAGCCTTCGCCAGGAATCGAACCACGGACTTCTCGGTTACGCGTCGTGTGCTGACCCCTACACCACGAAGGCATGCAAAGAAAGTGGGAGAAATACCTTATATAGTCACCTCTCATAGCCAGAGTTGACGACATATGGAAGATGAGGAGTCTCTGTGGTAGTCGATCTCACTCCCGCAGCAAGGCAGTTTTCAACTCTTAGATGATTCTTGCAGAAGGATAGCGAGATGAAACTGCCGTTCCAAGAGTGTTCCAGGTATGTTCTATAGTGTTAAGTTCAAGATATCTGGCTGGACAATCCATGCGGCGAATTTCCTCAGTTTCCAGGTAATCATCGACCAACTGAGTCCTATGTGTACGAGCGTTGTCGTCTGTTAACAGAAACACATGACCAATTACGCTCCCGGAAATTCGAAAATACGGCTCTAGGATCTCCTCCCTGTACCTCACAGAAGTCAAGGACCCTTTGGAAAACACAAGAAGAAGTGTGCGATCGTCTAACATAATGCCCGCCCAAACAATTACATCTCCACCACAGTAAGTTTTCCCTGATGAGAAAGGATGATATCGTGTTCTAGGCTCTCTTCAAATACAGATACGTCGAGAATTAGTATCCAGGCTAAATCTCGACTCATCTGTAAAAAGCACGTTGCTCCTCTGAAGTCTGTTCCAAGACGCATGTTGTCTGCTAAACTCGCTCGTTTGCGTGCTAAAGTTAGCGGGACATAAACAGAAAGTTTTCCGCCATACAGCCCTCCCTATCTCGTGAAGCCTTCGAGTAAGTGTAGATTTTGAAACTCGTGTTCCAGTGGCAGCATATAGCTTACATGAAAGCTTGGAAACTGTAGCCGTCCTATTTCGCTGCCCTGAAAGTGCCAAATAAGGATCCTCATTCGTCGTTGTCCATCTTGGTCGACCTTTACTAGGTCTTCTCGATATGGATCTAGTGTTCTGAAATTGTTTCCATAATGGGTGTTACAACGAGCTCTGTAGTTACTTGAACTAGTGATTGGCTTGCCTCCAATTTACCGACAATTGTGCATCTCATTCCATCATCCGTACGTTCGTGACTACTTATTTTACATGATACCTTATAAGATTTACCCAACTGCGGCGAGAAACACGGGGAAAGTCATGAAGGAGTAAGAGCACACAAATCGCAAAAACCCCTTTCAGCTCTTATATCTCCTCCACAGTCACAGCTCCACAGACACGCGCGTGTATGCTTAAGTATTCGACTCTGAATATTTGCATAATTCTTCGGCAGTATAATTTGTACCTTTGGTTCAATACGTTTCGTAAAAATAAACATAGTTTGCGAAGTTTCTTAATTTCGCAGATGAGTGTAAATATTGATCTATCGTAGCATTGTAATGCTCATGAAACTTCAGAGGTTTCTTAAATCTGCGCGACAGAGACTTAGTAAATCTTTTTCTGCTACCTCAAAATTATCCCGTGATTCTCCTTAATTCTCGCTGCACAGCAAGCAAGCCTGTATTTTTATTGTCTTCAAATTTTACGGATGCTGGAAGTTTTCCGAAGGTAACATTGTCTTCCAACCTGTGACTCTCATCAGATTTCTTAGAAATTCTCAAAGGTTACATTTGCCATAAATTTCTAATGAATTCATACTTTGGATCAACTTCTAAATTATTTTTTAATGTGTTTCAAATTTTGTATGATTTTAAATGTTTCTGACGTATTACATGCCTTTTTATTCCTCTCAGAGACCATCCCAATTCAGTTTCTACAGCTACTAATGATTTGAAAGTTCGGCAGGCCTTCCCTGTAAAGAATCCACAAGAATTCATCGATCCATTCGTAAATCGTTCACAAGCAAATTTAACTTTTAAAGATTTTCTTCACAGAATTTTTTGATAGAATCAGCATAATATTTTAATTTTTTTTAAAAATAAACTTATTAAGTTTCTTAGCAAGAAATAAAATTATTACGTTTGGACACTGATCAGTTTGAACTTACTAGTAACTCTGAAAAAAAGAATAAATAGAATAAATTATTTACTTTATTCTGAACATTGAATAGTTTGGATTTACCATATTCCATGCATACATTGTATTTATATAAGAGCCACACCAATCGCCTGCTAGACCTGCACGTGTCTCGCAAGCCGCACTATGTCATCCCCTGGTATAAAATGACCGTAATCAAATACGAGATAAAATAAAACGTTTCACCCCTGGATCTTTTTCAGAGTGTCGGTAACCCCAGAAATGCAAAAAAATAATAATATTATTGAGCCAACAAATGCACAATTAAACTTAATATATACATTAAATCAAAAATATATGTCTGAAATTTATATGCGAAGTTTTAGAAGATTTAATGAATACTAACTCCGTTTTAAGTTACCAAAAAAATACCGCTAAAAAGTACTTGTCATTTGAATAATGTTACTAAAAGGTTACCATATATATTAAAAAAGAGATTTGATTTGATTTATTTAATTATGGCAAAGCACCCGACGGCTGTCTCGAGAGAAGGGAGATGCTTTCGCGGAAAGGAGAGATACCTTGGTGGAGGACTTTATAAGAGATACATCAAGGCTTCGCATATACGTTGCATATGGGGAAAACCACGAAAACGCAGCCAGGCTGTTGACTGGGATTCGAACTCTGTACCGAATTACCGGTATTCAGTGACTTTGCCGCTTGGCGGCTGGTGGGCATATTAAAAACAGACATAAGCTAAACAAAAGCTTATGTCTGTTTTTTGTCTGTTTTTACATGAAACGGTATTTGATGAATACCAGCTATAATGGAAAACGGCATCGTATTAACTAAGGTGCATCTTTTTTTATGTTTTTGATTCAATCAATTATAATTTATTCGTGAATGTGAGGTTTATTCTCAAGCGAGAATAAACTTCACATTTCGATGGTTTCATCGTTATTGTTTTCCTGCCACAAGAAAAGTTTCAGGTCGAAACAGTTGTTCTGCGCAGTTCAACAGTTATCTTTGAGATACTGAAACCGAACACAGATTTTTAACATATTTTCAACACTTAAGGAAATTCAGAGCTGAGGCAATCATTATTTCTCACATCAACGTTATGAACCTATAATCATACCGGATGTTCCCATTCATTACATTCTCCTTCCTCTCTCTGCGGCGGCACATTTTTCAGCTTTGTGAAAGGATGTTGAAAAAAACGTCTTTTTCATTCTGAAGATTCTATTATAGTTCAAAAGTCTTTGGATAGCCTAGATCCGAACCCAAATTTTTGTCTTTTCCCCGACCATCTCGGTCTTATCCACTCAGCTATGCGAAATAGCTAACAGTCTGCTTCGATAGCTTAGATTTGGATATGAAACTCGAAAACATGATCTAGAAGACGTGATCTGTTGATGCAACCAAGTTAATTCTACAGTATAATCAGTGTATATTTTACATAGTAATTTTTAAGCTGCCATTGCGTTTATGCATAAGTCTAGCTAGATTTCTGTAACATGTGTGAGACGCACTGAGTTCATTTTAAACCTAGAAACCAATGCATTTTGTATTAACAGATCGCTGGTCTATCTTTACACGAAATTCTTTAGTGACGAATTTTTATTGAGCTATTTTAAAATACTGTTCTTGAAGATTTTCCAGTAGCATTTCAGGGTATAATTCTAACGCCTTTAATAATAATAAAAAAAAATGTATATCTAATACATCATTTGTCAGACTCTATTTCTGAGCAGCTTATACAAAAAACCGAAAACGCTGTAGTAGTTTATGATGAAACAGTTTTCTTTTATGTTAAATATTTATTGAAAGTATTTACAGCACTTGAAAATATTCGTACTTATTTTAAAAAATACCGAGCTTAGAAATATTCTGCATGCAGAACAGTGTCAGAAATAATAATAAAAAAAAACATACCTGTCTACAAAAATGACAAATGAATGATGTACGCTTTAGATTCGATCTCGAAAAATGAACTAATACATCATAGTTTAGATAGAGAGAAATCCCATGCATCTTGTATATTTTTAAATCTCAACGCGTCCCAAAGAATTTTAAAAAATGAGAGAAAGAAACCACGTGCACCTGACAGAAATAAAGTGGAATAAGCGAAGAAAAGAAAATATAGCGAAAAAGTTTATTTTATTCATATTAACCTGTAAAGAAATGACAAATAAAAAAAAAGTAATCATGTACCGTTAGGTTAAAATGCCAAACCGTTGCATTTCAGACCTACACGCCCAAAAGAGAAACCATTTCTTCTTTTATTTATTTAGTTTGATTTTTTAGCAACTTTAAGGAAAATAGATGGCAGAGTTATGGAGGGAAAAAAGTAGACGACTGGAAATCAGCTGGGCTAGAAGGAAGAAAACACCCCGAAAGTTAAGATTTTTTCATTTATCATCAATGGCAAAGCCTGGGATGCTTTGATTTATAGTTCGGGTCTCGAGTGGAGTGGAGTTGAGATGTTTTACCCTCTTCGTGAACAGTCGAGGGAGGGGAAAACAAAAACATAAAAATTGTCTCGAGTTTTTGTTCGGTTTTAAGTTGTTTACCATGACACCTACTGGTCTGGCCCTTTTTTATATTTATTCATGTTTTTGTATGTTCTTTGTAGGATCGCTATGGTAGGTAAGTATAAAAATGAAAGTGAATATAAAGCTTCTGCATCTTACTCTTGGCGGAGGAAAGTTGGATGACGGATGGCAGTCATCGAGGGATAAGAAAAGGGACATTTCGGGAATAAAGCACGATTTTATGCCAATTTTAAATCCATGCCGAGGGAAATAAATAAGTGGTTTTTCCCTGCTTTCGTTTCTTTGCTTTCGTTATATTTCCCAGATTTAAGAAAGAAATGTCAAGCATATTCAAAGCAGTAAGAATACAAATGGGAAAATATTCATGCTTCTCAATCACGTATTAGAAAAATAATTTTGAAGTTTTCATCGAAATCCCGGGGATAAGGACATTTTTGTTACTTTATTTTCTAGGTATTAGGTAGTTGAATGGGAAAAAGCAATATGGGTGAAATGGGTTTAATGCAGATCAGAAGCTTAAAGCATTTTTTTCTTTCGCGAATCCTTAATAAAACTTGGTAATTATACATCGTGTCCATGAAAGTCCTTACTCGGCCTTTGTTTTCAAAATCCACATTCGAACCCGGGCCCATCGGTTTCGCAGTCACCTCCATTAATCACTATCCGGGCGATTGGACTTCACAGACTGCCCACTCACAGAGCAGCCTCATATTCATTTACCAGAGCTTAAAAGATAAGCCTTTTGTAAATTTATAATTAAACAAAAATATCTTGTGGAAAAAATAACAATAATCATGGACAAATTGTCTTTATTGGGCACCGATCTTTGCCAAGTAGCTTAGTAACACTGACTATGCTCATGTAATTCTGCGTTTGAAAGGACACTTGCAATTGAATACACTAATAATCAAATATCTATTTGCGTGATCATTATAATGAAAATCATGTACATATGCTCTGCCTTAGGCATCATCAGTGCCAAACTGTTCAGAAATGCTGAATATGAACATGCACTTACGTGCTTGAGAGGACATTTGTGAATTGCTGTATAACTATGTGAAATATTTATCAGAATTACTAACAGTAGTACTGACAGTACTGATCCTGGAATTAGTATTGCAGTGCGTCTCAATATGAGTGTACGACACTATTGGTATAACCCCCGAACTATGTATGCCAAACTGTCAGAAACACCGACTATGTGCACATACGTGCTTTGAGGAGACACTGTAAATTACCGTTTAACTTTATGTAATAGTGTTGGCAGTACCGATCCTGAAATTAGTACTGTAACGTGTCTCAATGTGTGTGAACAGCACTATTCATGACTCTCGAACTGTGTGCCATACTGTTGGAACATTGACTTTAAAGTATTCAATTACATATTTGAGAGAACACTTGTAAATGAGCGCATAATAATGTGTAATATATTTCAGCATTATTATTGATTTTACTGGTAGTGCTATTATTATTATGTTAGTACGAAATTATTAATTTATTGCACTGAGTAGCACTGTGTGCGTAATATCAGGGGTACTAAGGGCCTATGGAGGAATGTAGCACAATGTTTGTACAGTACAGTTAGAAATGTAATATATTGTGTAATTGAGTATCGTAATACTTATTGCAATATATTGTTAACAGCATTATTGATTATTAATTTAGTATTATTTCAATGTATTTCAGTGAGAAAGTAGCATGTTACAAACGCCTCTGTATGGCCATGTACTTTTTTTTTTCATTTTTTTATCAATAAATACTGGGACACGGGCAGTTGTATGGCAGCTAACCCCATCGGCTGCTCTGGACAATGGCAGACGTGGTGTTGTACTGATCAACTATTATGCTAAAGGGACAGTGCCCACGTCCTCCGTCACTTGTCACTTATCAAAATGTAATACGAAATGTTTGACTCCCTTACAAAAGTTGACTGGGACATTTTGATTTCAAAATTTGCAGTATATGATGCCATTTTCAGCCTGCATTAAGGGGTCGGATAATAAATAAATTAGAATAATTCAAAGTTGAGTTTTTCCCCTTAAATGCAATTACCTAATATTCTTTTGTGATTTACTTCTGTCTTTATTTACAATTTTGTTACATTTAGTATACTGAAATAATTTACTTACATAAATAATTCATTAATTTTTAAAGTCTCAAAATACATTATTAATATTCTCATGAAGTGTAATAACCATAGAATCATACTATGGAAATCTTAAAAAAAATCATTACATTTTTTAAATGTAATGATTTTTTTTAATTATTTAATTTCTATTTCATGCACTATAAAACTACGAAACAAGTGTGTCTCTTAAGGCCAGTTCTAGCATCTCTTAAAAACCATGTTTGGTGGTTCAGAGTTTTAGTTTATGGAATTAAAGAAATGATGCTCCAGCATCGTTTCGAAGATTTGCTTTACTTATTTATCAAGACACAAATAAAATAATTCTAGTGAGAACAACCGCTAAAATAAAACATTTTGAAATACCGAAAACAATGAATACCATCAAAGATTATTTTGAAATACCTTAAAGAATTTTATACATATGCGGTAAATAAAAGAGCTTTCTACTAGCAAAAACAAGTCTCAGGAGAAGATGGAGGACGGGAAATAAAATTTGCCAATGGAACAACATTAAGCCTGAGTTATTTTGACAGATAGACATGTATTTTTAAAAAAAGTTAATATACAAAATATATTTTCATATTCTTTTTAACTTTATAAATCGAAGGCTGGCAATAATGAAAAATGATGATGTCAAGGTTTTTTGACATTTCGTATACGATTTGGATATTAGTATAATGTCGTTCGTTTTATGTAATATTCTTCTGCATGTATATATGCATGAATCTTAGTATATAGATGGTAAATGAAAGAAAGCCTAATAACTTCACGGTACTTTATCCGAAGTACTTATGTCAGAATTCAAGCTCTTTTTAAGATTTTGTATAGATCAATGTATGGAATGGAAGATGCAGTTCGATGAGTTGTTATGAAAAGTTTAAATTATTTTGTGTTGTACGCGTATTCGTGGGATGGCTCAAAACTATAGTCATAATTTCAAACAGTTAGTAATGTTTTTCTTTTTCCTTTTAGCACTGTATAGCCAAAACCTTAAAGATTTTATAACGGAAAAGTTCAATACCAGCGAAGGATGAAAGATATTCAATTGCATTTTGAAAATTAATACTATTGGTTTGACATTAACTTTTTAAATGTTTGGAACGTGCCCAACAAAGAATTTAGACGATGTATAGCTATCACAACTGTCATAAGGTGTAAAAGTCATTACCTTCGCTCACACCTGATGAACAGGGATTAAGCTAACCAAACAGGGAAAGCAGATTTGCGTGTACTCGAGTGTGCAGCTGACTCTGCAAAATCGTCGATTAGATGTCAATTCGTGTTTGCTTTGCTGTGCATGGTGAGTTCATAAACCGATAACAGACATGGTGGCTACCCCCAGCTGGACGTTGAAAGAAACATTTCCCGAAGTCTTCTCTTCCAAGATATATGATTGATTGACCTATAGAAAGATCTCTGAGAAAAATATTATCTCTTTCTTTTCTTAAGGGAAATGCTGCTGCAGGCGAAATATTTTTCCCAGCCTTGTAAAATATTGCGGGTACGTATGAGCGACATGCTGAGCACAACTGTTTCGGCTAGAACTTCTTGTTCAAACTAGTCCTGGAAGAAAGGCATTATTCGGAGAAGTTTCTTTTAGCGTCGCTATATGTGAGTGAGCCATAGCGAGATTGACATAAAGTTGAATAATTCTCGTTTTTGGAGTGTAGTAATGGCAGATTGCCTAGCAACGGAGGTTCGATTTATCCTAGGTGTGGCAATAAAACCTTCGCGTGAACGCATATTAATGAACAGACATAAATTTATTTAAAAATCTAGGAACACTTAAATTTCCTTTATTCTCCCCCACCTGCCTATTTCTGAAAGTTTAATTGTGTTACATTAGTCAGTAATGTGCAACTAAATAAACATATTCTGATACATTTAGCTATCAAGTAATGCAGTTTGACGGACCTCTCAGATATGTATCCTACACAGCCTTAGCTAGCGCAATTGTAACATACGAAATTGACTAAAATACAATTTTCTCACTGATGGAGTTATCGTCATAAATTTAATCTAAGTTGAATCGTCATCGAATAGCTGCACGTTGGAATAAAATCTCGCAGAACTGGTTTTTCCTCCCCTTTCTGACGAAGTTGCCGAACGGGTGAGGGGTTTCGGTCCTCGCTTTACCCGTAATGGAGTTCGAGAAGGAAAGAGGCTGTGGAGGCTCAATGGAAAAGCACGATGTGCGGAAAACGGGAAAGAAATGAAAAAGTTTTCGAAGTGGTAATCTTCTTCACCATTTGTGCATTACATCGTGGTTTTATTCTTCTGCAACATTTGTGTATTCCATCGTGGTAACCGGAGCACGTGACGCGTATATTGGTGAAATGCAATGTAGCTGAGATATACCCAATGCTAGAATGTAATGGACGATGTAGAAACCATCTCAACGAATCTCTTTTTCAAAAAATAATCGGCACATTGTGAGTAGTGCAACATCAAAAGTGCAAGTGTGAAATAATAAATATTTCCAGAGGGGCATAGCGAACGATGTCGATAGATTAATTTCGGATCCATTTTCAAGCACGTGGTGGTTGAGCAGAAAGTTAATGAAGTAATGATGTTCTCATAAGTATATTTAATTAAGAAGACCACTAAATTTATTAATGACTAATTAAATAGACGAATTTGGTAAAACAAATATGTGTATTTTTTGAAGGGCGCTGCACAAAAGTAGTGGGTAAGTGAGATGTTTTATGTATTTCTCTTTCTAGAGTTATTACCGCAATGTATTAAATTTTAGTGTAGGCCAGGAATTATTGGGCACATGTGACATTCTTTTCTACGCCTAGAGCGTATCTCGTTTAATACCAATTACACACCACCACATAATGGTGCCACACCACCACATAAAGAAATTGCGAGAAAAAAAGAAATAGCTTTCGAAAGGAAAGTCTTCATTTCGGCAGTACAACTGAAACGCAGGGAGGAAGTGTTATCCATTTATCAAACTGTCATCGACGTATCACGAAGTTATAATTCTATAACCCTTCCAAAAGATGATTCATCGACGTAATAGTTTTCGAAGCAATAATCTGTCACTGCAATAGAATGACCCGGATACGTATTCTGCAATAAGTCACGTACAGAAGATTTCTCACTTTAATAACTTTTCCAGCACACTTTAAAACGAATAAATCATGCGAAAAAGTCCTCGCCCCTTGAGAAAACCGAGGTCGACATTCTGTAACAACATAATAAAAAAACGTTTTCTGTTGGTAAAAATTCCATCGTGTGCAGTTGATACATAAAGTTTTTTTCATCCTCTCCGCTTTTCAATTATTTCCTGTATAAAAATATCAAACAATAGCTTCGTTGGGCTCGAGAGTATTCACCAGAAAGATCGTTCAACATAATATTTCTCCGCAATAGCGTTTGGGGAATGGAAAAATTTCAAATCGCTAAACCGGCACATTCAACAGCCTTTAGACAGATACAGTTACAGTTATTCGTTTAAAATTATTTTAGAATAGAACTGGAAGAAACAAATGCTTTGTTTACGTTGAGCAAAGATTACGTTTAGAGATTTTTCGATAATTCTTTCCCCAAGAGCTTTGATAAGAGTTTTGAAAGGTTATGCTGTTATAACCTACAGATAATTAGGATATCATAATTGGCAGAGGTAAATTTATATTTAATAAAGTGTATAATACATAACAAATGAGCTTGGATATTTTCTTTAAATTCAATAAATATAAGATATTTGAAATGGAAAGAAAAAATTCTGTTTAAGCTTTATTTATCTTAAACAAATGCTTTCTGTTTACCGCTTTTAATACCGTAAAATTATAATTTCCAAGAGATTTAAAATTCGAAAGGATGCAAATTCAGACGATGTGAAAAATTAACATATATGTCTACTTGAAATGCCAAACATTTATTCAGACATATTAGATGGAGTCTTTGCTATTGTGTTGCTAAATATATGCTGCGAATCCTACGAAATGAAAAAAAAATTGTTCCTTTACATTCTGAATGAATTGGCACGTTTTTTAAGATACACATTTTAGGCACAATGACCCATTTTTTAAGATAAGCAAATAAAATTGTGCAAATGAAAGTAAATTAACAAAACTAGCATCTATCTTTGTAAGTAGATTTCAAATTAACATCTTAAAAAATATTTTCTATTTAAAAGAAAATAATAGTGGAATTTGTTATTCACATATCATGGTTAAATAATAATAATAATAACAATAATAATAATAATAATTATAAAATCCTCAAAGCTTTCAGATTTTACATTACGCCCATAAGAGCGTTTTTTAACGATTTGTGGGTTACCTTTATTTATTAAATATCATGTTCTTCGCACTTAAACCGTCAAATTCAGTTCAGCAGCAATATCACAAAATAATTTTAAAATGAGCATATCTTTAGAATTTCTGATACACAGTCTCGCGCGCTGGAGACAATTTTTTTTTCTTTTTTTTTCCCGTACAGTGTTGCCATTGCTCGCTTTGAAATCTTGAGTTTGTTAATCAAAAATACGTTAGTTTTACAAAATATGAAATATATAATAAAACAAATTCCAAATTTGGGCTTCCAGATGCCCATATTCGGGTGGAAACGTACGTTATTCAAAATTGGATGGCTCTAGGTACTATTGTTTTATCACAATGAGAGAAACATATGTACATTTATGAAGATTCTTCATTATTTAATTTCTTTAAGTAAAATACAGGGCTCTAATATTTGGTGGCAGCACTTTGAAATGTGAACCGACATTTACGTTGAATCAACGCAAATTGCCAAAACGAAATTAATAGTCCTTTAAGGCAAACTACCCCTTTGGACGGGTGGGAACAAGCCAGAAACAAAGGATTAGTTTTTGGCATTTTAGAGACAATCCATGGAAATTTCATCCGGAAACCCCCATAGATTTTAATTCCGTAGACTAACATAATTAATTTCGAAGATAAATGTCAGATATTTTGCAAGCGAAGTGGCAACAATATTTATTTTTTCTTTCAACTTGAACTTTTTTTGCATAAGAAATATAGAGTATGTTTTGTATTGACTTATTTTCACATGCCAATTATTTCGGTATTTTGATGTAAAAATTTACTATAGAGTAATTTTTCCGATAAATAGTATCTATAAACAGTGTATAAACTGATACATTTGTTTTTTACTTTTGTCATTAACACATTTTTCTATGGTGGTGATGGTGGACGAAAAAGTGTGCACATTACTTCTTAAGATACGGCCCACCAGCGGCCGAGCGGTAAAGACGCTGAACACTGGTAGTTCGGTCCGAGGTTCGAATCTCGAGAACGGGCTGGCTGCATGGGCGTTTTCGTGGTTTTCCCCATGTGTAACGTGTATACGAGCCAGTTTCCCTTAGAAAGTCCTTCACGAAGGCTTCCCTCCCTTTAGGCAGATAGCCCTCGTGTGCTTTGCCATAATTGAATAACCTAACCTAACCTAATCTTGATACTGCGGAAATTTGAAGGGAAAGATAACCAATAAAATCACAGATACTAATAGGACTGTAATCCCATGAATGGCCGAAATCTGGAATGCCCTGTGTTAGCTTACCTTCAGGAAGAGGAATAATTTTCCGTAATTTACTGCAAAATTTATTAATCTCCCCTAGCTGTTTAAAATTTCAAATGCAATGAATTGTTTACAGCTGTTAAAATAATAACTATTGGAAAAAATCATACATTGAATGAATATGAAATATACGAATTTACATATACACTCACGTTTATGAAAATTGCAACACCATGAAGGACTTACGCGAGTGAGCTGAAATTTTCAGGAAATGCAAAGTAGCGCATGATATGCAAATGATTAGAATTGCAAATCCGTAGCGCATGCGTATGCTGAGCAGCGCCCTCTGAACGGCTGATGGATCCGAATAAATAGACGGCTGTAGCGAGGCGTGTATGGTTATCGGTGGTTATCTGCTAGTGGTAAACGTTAACTCAATCTGTACTTATGCCTCGTCGACGAAAGAGAGCGAGATTTGAACAACTTACAGAGTTTGAACGAGGGAGAATCATCGGCCTTCGTGAAGCTGGATTGTCGTATCGTGCAGTAGCCTCTCGTGTGCAGCGTAACAGCAGCACAGTGATGCGCGTTTGGAAGCAGTGGACGGACGAGTGTCGGACAACTCGGAAATCCGGGAGTGGACCCCGAAATGTGACGTCAGCTCGCGATGATAGACACCTGGTCCGCATGGCGCGGACGGACCGTACAGCTTCCTCTAGACAATTGGCAGCACTGTGGTCAATAGCTACAGGTGTTTCATTGTGTGCTTCATCAATTCGTAGACGTCTGCTGCAGTGTGGACTGCGCGCACGGACTCCTTTATACAGGATCCCCCTAACGCACGACCATCGCCGCCTGCGGCTACAATGGGCCAATCAGCATAGAGACTGGCGTGCTGATTGGCAGCATGTCGTGTTTTCTGACGAATCCCGCTTTAATTTGTGGTACCATGATGGCCGCATTCGTGTCAGACGCTATGCCGGTGAACGCCACCTTCCGGAGTGCATTATCGAACGCCACAGTGGACGAACACCCGGAGTTATGGTCTGGGGCGCCATAGCATATCATAGACGATCTCAATTGCTACGAATTGTGGGCAATCTGAACAGCAACCGGTATATCCGTGAAGTTCTACAGCCCGAAGCTGTTCCCTTCCTTCAAAGCTTGCCAGGCGCTGTATTTCAACAGGACAATGCCCGCCCTCATACTGCTCGGATTGTTAAATCCTTCTTTGCAGCGCAGCAGGTACAGCTTCTTCCTTGGCCTGCGTGTTCCCCGGATATGTCGCCAATTGAACATGTGTGGGATGTCATTGGTCGGCGTCTTGCTCGTGATCCTCGTCCTGTTGCGTCTGCAGACGAACTTTGGGTACGCGTACAAACGATATGGAATGCTCTTCCTCAGTCAGACATTCAAACTTTGTTTGACTCCATGCCACGTCGTGTAGCAGCACTTATTGCGGCGCGTGGTGGCCACACAAAATACTGATTCTGATCTCTTGTTCTTGTTTGTTTGCTTTGAAAATTTAATCATTTATTTGTACCACTACCACTCAACTGTGTATTAAATTGCATTCAATTATGACGATTCCTTCTTGGTGTTGCAATTTTCACAAACGTGAGTGTACGTATGTATTCATATGAATACGTATATGAGTTTATTCATATACATTTATTTCTCCTTAAAGCGCTCAGAGATTACAAGAAAAACCGGGCAGTATATCGTCATTAGGAGTACATGTATGCCATAGCTAATCACTGTCGGTCTTTCGGTCATTCATTCGGCTTAACTATTTCTATGCGAAAACAATTTTGAATTATGGAATCAGATTTCCTTGAAATTCAAAACTGTCTATTGGCTATTACTCAGAGATCATTGCAGTAATCACTACTCAAAATAAGCTTAAGAAATCAAGCTGCTTAACCATAAACAGCTGCTTAGGAACTCAGGAAAAGAAGCACCCCAAGCATTTTCTACTGCAGTTTTACCATGGAATGTATGATGCAAGTAAAACAAGACCAAAAGAAGTGGCAGGGAGACTGGTATAAAGGCACAGTGTTTAGATCCACTAAAAGTCTTAATCCTGCCTTGATTTTATTTAAAGATTATAATTATTTATATTTCTTTTCATTAGACAGCATTTACATGTCATCAAAAAAGCTGCTTCTCTTTCAGTTTAGCCCAAAAGAGATTTAGCCCGAATAGGATATTAGTCTAGAAAAGGGTTTTTGCGTTGTCCACTATAATCGGCGAATCAATTTTCAAATTGTTGTTCCCAAATACTATCACATTTTAAAGAAATTAAATAATGAAGAATCTGCATGTAAATATGAATATTCTTCGCATTGTGAAAAAAAAAGACGGAACTAGAGGCGTTAAATTTTGGAAAACGTTGTTCACCATCCGCACACGTGCGCTTGGAAGCCCGAATTTTGAATATCAAATTTTATATATTGTAAAACTTTAATGAATTTCTGACTAACAAACTCAACGATTTGAAAGCGAGCAGTGACAACACTTTGCGGAATAAAATACTTTTATCTCCAGCGCGTGAGACTGTCTGTCGGAAATTCCAAAGACATGCTGTTTTTAAATATTTTGTGATTTCGCTGGTGAACTGAAGTTTATATCACGCAAGTGCAAAGAATGTGATATCTAATAAATAAAGTTAACACACAAAGCATTGATAATATAAAGACACAAACAGAAAGTTTTGTAAGCTAAAAGTATCTAAAGTACCTAAGAAAACTGAACGTTGATATGGTAAACTGAGAAAAAACTAAAAAAATTGAAAAAAAAAACAGATGTATGGGGAATTATAAACGTATGTTGCTATTAAATGTTTTTTGTAATTTTGCTCTTGAATCGTATATGGCGTAACAGTGAAGAAAATGGTTCTTAATAATAAAACTAGCAGAAGTGAGTGTAACAGCAGACTGGTAGACTGGAAGCGTAGAAAACCTTAACTTTTGGATCAGATTTATTTTAAAATTTTTATGACTAATTTCATAAATAACCTTTCCTTCAATAACACGCTGGGTAATTAGTCCTGTAGACAGAGATGTTCCCTATACTTATGATGAATGAAGCAAATCACTTGAGTAGAACATTTTTACCCAAGGAGATTACTTATTTATCTTTGAAAATAGATGGAGACATTTTATTTTAATTCGATTCCAAATAAAGATTGAATTCCCCGATAATTAAATTAAATGTAATGATTTACTCGTTTCGAAGCAAAATTTTTTATCCCCACGCCCGAAAAAAATGCCGTTTGGAAAAGCAAAATTTGAATACTTTCTAGTTTCTAACATTCTTTTCACTCCGTAAGACACTGGAGAGATTTGAAATGTGTACTAAATAAGCAGTTAAGTTTTCCATTTTTCTCATTTCAACGAGGAGGTACACTGCGAAAAAAAAGACAGTTCTATATCTCTCGTTCTACTGGGCCGATTGACGAAATTCAAACTGCTTTTTCCGTGTTTCGAAAGCGCGACTTAGGATATATATTAGATTTATATATAGCTTTGTTCTAATATAGGTATTTTGACACAAAATCGGACTTTTCTGAAATAACATACCAATTTTTTTCCATATTTCGATTCTACGACTCAAATTATGCTTAAATATTAAATTTTGTAAAATTTGGAGCGAAATTTACGGAGAAATTCAAAATTTAACTTGGCAAGTTTTTTTCAGTTTCAGCCAAGAACAATTCACTTGGCGAACTTCTAAGTATGTGGCAACCTATTAACCTTCCCTTTCCATTGTGCAGAGGCGGAAAAGAAGTCATATCGTTCCTTCCTTTTTACATTGTGGATGAGAGGAAAAAAAAAGTCACCATCCTTCTACTTTCAAATAATTTTAACAAAGTGCGTAAACCACATTTTCGTTATTATCGCTTTCAACTCTAATTTTTTGCAGATATGCTTAGAAATGCATCTACTTTAAGATGATTGTAAAAATTTTATAGGTTATAATTCAAAATGTTTTTCGAAAAATTTATAAAAATTATTGAAAAATACAAGCTTTAAAAATAAATCATAAGAAATGGAGAATTTTTTTGGAATGAACCTAAATTTGGAATTGTGTAAGAAGCAGTCAACTAAGTTTCATAAAAGAAGAGATATTAATAAATACATACAACATTGAATTAACATTGAGGAGCTAAAATTTTGAGAGCTAGTTTTTGGAAAACTACTCGTGCGATTTTTACAAAATTTGGAAATTTGGCATAATTTGAATCGCAGAATCAAAATATGGAAAAAACTTGGCATGCCATTTCAGAAAAGTCCGATTTTGTGTCAAAATGCCCATATTAGAACAATGCTATATAAAAATCTAATACATATCCTAAGTCGTACTTTCGAGACATGAAAAACGCAATTTGATTTTCGACAATCAACCTAGTAGAACGGAAGATATAAAACTGTTCTTTTTTTTTGCGCAGTGTACATAAGTTTCTGTTTACAAATACAATGTGTCTTTTGTTTAGAAATACAACGTGCCCATGATGGAGCTTGCAAAACTGAAAAAAAAAAGGTTAAGCCATTTATTGGATTGCACTATTGTGGTTGTTATATTTTGTGTCTACAGAAATGTTTTCAGGCTCTAAGATGCAAGCACACTTCTAGCATTTTAAATGCTTAGACAAAGAGTTACATAAAAAATAAAGTCAAAATCTACTCACTCTTCCCCTTTCTGCTTCAACTCTGAACAACAGCTATGAACTTACCTAGGAAACGAAACAAAAATCATGTCAAATTAATTCATTTAACTAACTGAAACATTAGAAAAAAAATTCAAAATTACCAACTTTAAAACTCCCTCAGGGAGTGAGGTACTTCAAGTAAAAGACAAGACAGGAAGTTTAATATTTCAGAAGTTATTCTCCCCATCTACCACGGAACGTAAATTTGAATCCCTTTAATAAAAGACATTAAGTTGTTTGACTTGTACAGAAGTATAATTATGACCGCAATTTCGGCGCAGGAAATTTTACGGTGAGGGTTTCAAAGAGTAGGAAGATGTTTAAACATTTTGGCCAAAAGGGCTGGCAACACCCAGGAACTTCTTCAAACCCGAGTAGACACGAAGTCAAGCGTGAATTTTGTAGAAGCAGCGCGTTAATTATGAAACAAAAATTTTTCAGATGCCGTAATTTCTCAAGATTAGTTTCCTCATTAACGTATTTAAAAAAGATGTTTTCGAAATGTTTCCCAACCGTAAACACAGCTTGGTGTGTAAAGAGTTCATTCAGAGCTCATAAAAACTCTTCACATATCTATTTTAATAGCAACACTGAAGACCATCAAAGTAATAGATCAGGAAATATTTTAAGTAACTTGTTTCAATACTTGATATAATGCCTATTTACCGATTTTAAGCTATTTATGAAGTTTATTCAATTAAAAGTTTGAATTTATTTGTTGCAAAAGAAAGGTATTCTGCAGCACGCTGGGTAATATTCAAGGTAATAGAAAGTAAAATAATGATTTATTATACTTTTCATTACATCGAATATTTTAATAACAAAACCTGGTTAGTTAAGAGTGTTAATTACATATTTTAAACCTAGAAACAACCAAAATATAATTATTTTTGATTATTTAAATTACTGCAAAACAATGCAGATATATCTTTCTAAATGGAGGCATGTCTTTCTGGAGAACAGTTTTAGGGAACTGGTGGAAATGCACATTACACATGCGGCAAAACACCAAAACTCCCATGCAGCAAGCCCATTCGCCCTGATTACAAAAATAAAAACACTACTGCTTTTGTTTCAGTTTTGTGTTATTCATGTTAGTATAAAAAATACATCATTTTATAACACTATGTGCATTATATCAAAAGCATTCCAACTAAGCCTTTTCTTTGTCGGTGGGGTATTCTCAGTGGTTATGGGAAATAACATTTTCGAAGTCATTGGTTTATAACCCTTAGTATCAAAATCCTTACACACTGAAGCATGGTGAATAGTAATTTCTATATTCGACAATCCAGTCGTAATCAACAACATATATTTTACTACCTAGCAACCAACAACAATACAAAAAGATAGGAAGAAAAGAAAAATATTTGATTGCATGAAACGTGCATTTCAAATTATGTTTCCCTCATTGCATGTAAACGGAATGGGAAATACTATAATTACAATTTTTGTTAAGGAACTTCAGTGTATGTTACGCCCACAATTTTTATATTTAAGGTTACTTCATCAAGATTCAAAATTAAGACTAAAATTTAAAAGATGGTGATTTAAAACTTTTTCAAAATTGTTTATGCAGGATGCTAACCCTTCTCTGAATGCCACTTTTAAAAAATGTAACTTTTAATTATGAACTATTTATACAGGATGGACCAAAAGTAACGCACATAAAAGCTTTAAAAAATATCGAAATTCTAAAATGAATATTAATTGCAGATTGTTTCAATAAATGACATCCTTATACTGTCACATGTAATATATCACTGGAAATTTCAGTTGCATTTCGTGCTGTTAGCTTTAAAAACCGCTTGTTCGCTGCAAGATGAAGATGAGTGTTTACCAAACAGAACGAATTTTTATGATTGAGCATTACTTCGCAAATCATTCTTATAGCCTTTAAAGAGACCTTCTCAAATGTTAGTGAATTTAACAAGATAATAAATGTCCGTTTGGTAACCGAAAAATAGGAACTTTCACCGCCCAAGTGTTCTAGATTCGGATAAAACAAACAGGAAACAAACAAGTCAGGAATAAAATATCGCAATCATCAAAAACGAGTATCAGAAAGATGGCATTCCAATCAAATTTATACTTTGCGAAGTAATGCTCAAACTTAAATATTTGTTCGCGTTGAGAAACTCCCATCTCTAACTTGCAGCAAACAATTTATTACAGGATATAATGCCTATTTATCGATACTTAGAAAGAAGTATCAATAAATAAGTGCTTAGAAAGTTAGTTAAATGAGACATTCAAGTCTGAATTTATTTGTTGCAAAGAAAAGTATTCTGCAACGTGCTGCAATCTAAAGGGGTGTCATCGACTGAAGCACTTTGAAATTAATATCAGTTTTGAAGTTTCCACGGTTTTCTCCATTGATGCGCATGATTTTCTGGATCACACGCTAGTTTTTACGTTTATTATAATTCCTTTTTTTTTGTAGAATAATCAGCAAAAATTCCTAATAACAGCACGCTACACATATGGATGTGTTTGTCTTAAGATTGGTAGAAAAATAAGTGAATTAAAGAAAATATCTAACGAGTTCTCTTAAACTACTTTTAATTACAAGTTATGTGCTCCGAGCCCAGATCAAATATTAAAATGTTTCGGGAATTCAGTCCTTTTCAAGAATTATCAAATGGATATTTTCAGTGTATTAATTGTGCTTCCTGTATAATTAATTATATTACATGTTCTCCCTTTACAGCACTGTCCACTTAGGATTTTATTAGATTTTAGTATAGCCGGTTAAAGCAACCTGTCTAAGAGGAGGGATGCCTTTGTGGAGAAATTTCTGAGGGATTCTGACCCGTATTAATCTTACACATGGGGAAAATTATGAAAACACTCAGGCAGCCAACTCCTTTGTCAGAATTTTAATCTAGGATGAACTATCAAAGTTTAGTGGTCTTATTGGCTCGGCCGGCTGGTGAACCTAGTCCATCTGGGACTCCGCATAAATCAAAAATACGTTTCCTCTATGAGGCTAATTCAATTTTTAAAGGAACGCATGTTAAGGGATACTTCTGTGTGAAGGTGCGAGAATGATTTTACAGTTTGTAGAGTCATTAGAATTTTTTTCGAAGAATAAAACCGCAGTGCGTTCTGCGGAATTCGAACTTCAGACCTCCTGAATACGCGTTAAGCGTGCATAAGGAAGGAAGGAGAAACAAGAAGAAGATGAGCTTTTACCAAACAGAACGAATTTTTATAATTGAGCGTTACTTAGCAAAGCTTTATTATAAAGCCTTTAAAGACACTTTTTCAAATGTTCGTGAATTTAACAAGACAATAAATGTCTGCTTGGTAACCGAAAAAGTAGAACCTGAACAGAAAGAAAAGAGAAACACCCTCCACTTTTAAAGAGGAACGGTGATTAGGGTACTCAGTAGCAACATCCTGGTAGTGACGAATTATTGTCCATCACCTTTCTACTTCGGACGGTATTTGTAGAGTCTATTAGAATTTTGCGATATCACGAAATTGAAAAAATCCGCTTTACCCTTGCAGGAATTTGAATTCCGAATCTCCCGAATACGTGTCTAAAGTGCTTACTACGAAGGCACGCGGAAAGGAGGAGAAAATACTTTACAAGTATTTTTATTGTCTAACAGTGATCTTACACATTGATTTTCCAGTATTACTAGAATCTTTTTTCTTTCCTCTTTTTTCTTTATGCTGATTTTCTCTCTGTTGGAATAATTTAACTATGTTTAGAATTATACTCGTAGCTAGCACAAATAAGTATTAAACCCACTTTTTACTCTTTGAACTGTTTTAACTGACACAAAAACAACTGAATACTAATCCTCCAGTTAAACAGAGAATTAGATACAGCTGGATTTTAACTGTAAATCACAATATTCTTTATTGGAGTATATTCCACGATTTGCGCGTTGTAAAAAAACATCTGCTTGGAATTTTTTTTTACCGCAACTATATTTTTCAAAATATAAATTATCGTCTGCTACTGGGCAGCGTTGTTTTCATGCAAAATGTCGCTTTTAAAGAAGCAATGGATAGAAGGCTATGTTTGTGTTCTTTCCGAAGAAAATTATTTGTATCTAGTTATTAAAAATGCTGTGAAAGGCCATGGTTTTTCGATATATAAAACTGCGATAGGTAATACTGTCAACAAGAAAGGTAAAAAAACCGTTAAAATTTGGCTTCGGAAAAAAAATTGTTCAAAACACATATCCAAGAAAATAACGGAGTGTTTCGAATCTTTCAAAGGTAAGATCCTTAATGTTAAAAGAAAATTCCAATTCAAAGGAGAGTTACGAAACCGTTAAGATGCTCAATGCCATCTGGAAAGAAAGTAATTAGTGCGCATTTGAATCTGAATAGGGTGGAAAACATAATGTGCATCGTCTTTCTTTACGACATCACCGAACGCAGAACACGCTGCAGAATTCTTCATGAAAAACATTTGTCCGGACAAAAATGGAAAAATATTGCCACAACAGATGAATCTTGGATGCATGTAAATGACACAATCAAAAGAAATGCATTTATTATCATCAAAAAGAGAAAAATTCTTAAGTGGTTCAAAGAATCTAAAGAAAATTTTTTAAAGGGATTTATGATTGTTGTTTGTTTTTGAAATAAAGACAAATAAAAATCAAATAGGGTTCAGAAAATTGTTAAGGTCAACTCCACATATTATCAGGAACATATTTTATGCCCAATTTTCAAATTTGAAATAACTTCTCTTTACCCATAATGCAAGAGCCTGCATCAATACAAAGCTAGCAGCCTTACGCCATAATTTGCTCAAGCCATCTTAGGTCAAAACGGTTAAAATCTACTGTTAATTTCCTGGAAAAAATGGAACAAGAAATAGTATCAAGGTTATAACTCTTCTCTAAATCACCCGATATATAACTCATGGATATTTGCGCTTTTGGACTATTAAAAAGAGGATTGTCCAACCTGGACTTACAACCCTCCTTGGACTTCGGAAAGCTGTTCAAGAGAAATGGTATAAAATAGTTCTTCTGATACTGCAAAAGGCTTTATTGTCTTGGAAATTACGGTGCAGAAAGATAGCGAAGAATAAAGGTTATCAAATGGAATATTTAAAACACAAACCTTTCAGGTAAAATGATTCTGTAAAGACATTGAAAATCGTCTAAAAATGTACAAACAGCCTCTGTATTACTGGGTACTTGTATTAGTGGGAATTCGTACTTTAAATACAACCCCAAATTTCTCTGTAAATATAAATATATATTAATATTTCTGTATTTGACAACTGTACTTTGAGAGCAGTATATTAATATTACTGTTTATAAAAGAGGAAATATTATTGCATTCAGAAACATTAATATATATTTATTAAACACGTACAAAAATGAGAAATCCACATTTTCAAATTACTTAGCGAACATCACATTAAGTGTTTGCTCTAAGTAAATAGAAAATTTACTCAGAAAATTGCGTTATTTTGTATTAAATCGCCACTTCAAATATTTCCACAGCATGTGCTTTAGTGTTAATACACAGCATTAACTTAAATAAATATTTAACATCTAATAGCATTAATTTTAGAAATGATCACATATTTTAATAGCGTGGCTGTAATTTATAAACCAAAATATTTATTCTCTGTCAATCAGTGGAGTCCTAATATAAACAGTTTGCATAGTCATCTTAAAAATGAATTTTCCGCCGTTTGCGTTTGTAAGCCTCATTATTAAGTAGAAGTTATCTAAATGTGATTGAAGTTTTGAGTAACTCAACTGCTGAGAGTTCTCGTTTCTTGAGAAGAAAGCCTTGATTCAAATTCCATAGAAACTTGTGTCGTTATTATCCCAAAGGGGCAATTAGCCCAGAAGGACTATTAATTTCGTTCTGATATTTTGTGTTGATTCACTACAAACTGCATTTCACTGTTCAAATTGTTGCCAACAAATATTACAGCCCTACATTATATGTAAAGAAATTAAATAAAACTGCGGTGTTCCTCCTCAAAATTGGACGGAAGATTAACAGTTAGCTAGATTCAGCAGTACCTCAATCACCTCTGGTACTGCTGAGGTGCGGACTAGCTTGTACCTGTACCTGTCATGTGCGAAGTATTTTCATAAATAAAAAAAAAAAAAAATTCGAACCTATATTACAATTACATTTCTTTGAGGAAAGCCTTCTTAGAAGAGCAGCTTTCGTGTTTTTTATAATAATTAACTATTTAAAATAAAGCTTAACTATTATTTTACAGTTTGGCTATTAATTAACTAGTTTAAATGCCAGCCTTTAGCCCACTGCGGCGTTAGACCAGAAGTGCTATTAGTCTCGAAACGGATTTTCCGTTGAATCGCTAAAAATTTTGAATCACTTTTCCAATTGTTGCCACCAAATATTATCGCCCTGCATTATATTTAAAGATTTTAAATAATGAAGAATCTGCATGAATGTATGTATGCTTCTCGCACCGTGAAAAAACAACGGTATCTAAAGACATCATATTTTGAATAACATAGTCCTCCACTCGAATATGGGCATCTGGAAGCCCTAATTTGGAATTTGTTTTATTATCTATTTCATATGTTGTAAAACTTTAACGAATTTTTGATTAACAAACTCAACGATTTCAAAGCCAGCAATGATAACACTGTACGAGGAAAAAAAACGAATTTATCTCCCGCGCGCGAGACTGTGTATCGGAAATTGTAAAGATATGTTCTTTTTAAATTATTTTTCGATACTGCTGTTGAATTGAACTTTATACTTTAAGAGCAAAGAACATGATATTTAATAAATTAAGGTAACACACGAAACGCTAAAGAAAAAACCCTTTAGGCATAATATAAAATTTGAAAGCCTTCAGATTTTTTTTAATTGAAATTTCACGTTATTCTAACAATTTTTCTACATTACAGGGCGGAACTTAAGAATGAAGCAAAATCAAATGAAATGAAAAGTAAGTTTATTAATAATTAAGTTTACAAGCGACTCGAGAAATTTCCTTACTAATATATGCAAGGTAAAGGACAAAAATTTACTAACAAAAGTCCTGAAAAAGTCATTGTGCTCTTGCCCGAAGTCAAACATACGATCTTTGAATAAACAACTCAATTACATCCTCACAGCAGATTGAATAAATGTATGTACTAATTGTTTATACATATAAACACGAATCTTGTTTTTAGGTACATTGTTTACTCTTTTGGTAACACTGTAAAGTCATTACTTTGTTTTGAGCAGGAGACGTGAAAAATGTGCATTGCCTTCGCCAAGACTCGAGCCTGGACCTCTCGAATACGTGGCAAGAATGCTTCCAATAACACCACGAAGGCATACGGAAAGAAGGGAGAAATACCGCTTTTAAAGGGCGACTGGGAATTAGGGGACCCAATCGTCAAATTCTGCTGGTGATAAATTATATTCTACCACCTTTCAGTTCGGGTGCCAGCTGTAGAATTTTTTGTTGTCAGGAATTTTTTTATGTCAGGAAATTGAAAAAATTTGCAGTTGCATACGCCGAGATTCGAACTCCAGACCTCTCAAATGCGCGTCGAACGTGCTAACAGTTACACCATGAAGGCATGCGGAAAAGAGGAAGAAAATACCTTCACCATCTTACAGTTCGGGCGCCAGATGTAAAGCCATTAGGTTATTTTGAAGCAGAAGACGTGAAAAATGTGCATGGGCCTGGCCGGGATTCGACCCTGGACTCCTCGAATACATGTCGAGTATGCTTCCAATGACATCACGAAGGCATGCGGAAAGGAGGGAGAAAATGCCTTTTAACATAATTTAGTATACAGTAAAATATATCGCTACTAATAATTTTATTATATTGCTGCATGCGTAGTGTTCGTAACAGATTGAATGCACACAGTTCCGGATGATAGATTGATAAATTTTTTATGAAAAGAAACACTGCATAGTTCTAGAATTTTCACAGAAATACTCGTACAGCTGTTCACAGTATCACAGAGTACATTTAGCAGTTACACTTCTAGCTACTAAGAACATTAAACACAAGGTAATGCAAAACGCATCTAAAGAGAAAGCTAACTCGGTGATATCTCAACACTCCGAAGTCACCCTGAACTAACAACTCGCAACAACAGAGAGCAGATGCTCTCTCCGGCCTTATATGGCTTTCACCCGGCCGCCGAGATATTTCTAGTGCTTTCTGCTTCTCGAAATTCCTGGAAAGCACTATGAGGGTCGAATTACGGTTACAGTTACTATATTGATCAATTACACTTATTAAATTACAATACTTATTACATTGATACAAACGGAGAAAAATATCGTCAAGTTTGGCCACTTTTTGTGATTTGTCGCCAAATTTGGCGACGAAATAAGTCGTTAAAACCGTTGCCAGCTTGGCGATATCTCGCCAAATTACCGAGATACCCATTTACTCAATGTTACATGGACTTGCCCCTGTATTATTATTATTTTTCCGGTATAGCTTCTCTCTGTCTAGATTATTTTTTATGTTACATTACACAGAAAAATGCAACATTTTCACATAGAATTGCACTAAAATCATCTATCTATGCACAAAATTGGTAACACTATTGCTTCTCAAATATTGAAATAATACATACATATGTACACAAAATGCAAGAATATTTACGTTTTCTTGCACGTTGCAAAATAAATATACACAATATATAAGCTAATCCTTTTTGCATTATCTGTAGCTATGCGCATGTGTTAAATTTCGAAGTCTTGGTATACATATTCCTTGTGAATAACGAGCGACAGCAGCTGTAGTGTCAGGCACAAAGCATAAAACGAGAACATTATCACTGTGGTACTTACACATTAGCGCAGATACCTTAATAGAAAATCGCCAAATTTTTTAGAATGTGCCAAACTATGGCAGCCCCGCAAACAGTAGTTTTTCAGGCAACCAATGTCCATAACAATTCTTCAGTTATAAAAAGATATGTAGTTATTTTCATATACGTTCTTTTTGTTGAACTCGGAGTTCCGAAGCGTTTTTTAAGCGAATTGTGATATTTTTGGTTTTGAAATCAGTTTTAAAATATGCATTTGTAGAATTTGTTTATAATGCAAGAAACTGCCGTAAAATTTCTTCAGGAATACAGTAACTTGCTACAGAATCCCTGAAGATTACAACTACATTAAATTCTTAAAACAGTTGCCATGTAATTTTTAACACCAAAAAGAAACTAAACCAGCTTTTAAGTAGGCTTATTGATTGATATTTTGCTGGAAAAAATGCGTCATTTCAATGTAAAAAATATATGTAATAATGTGAATATATGTAATAAATATTTTTTTTTTTGCTATTATAAGTCATTCTTCTTTTTTTTCTCTCTCTCTATCAAGAATAAATCTCCAGACTGCAACAAAATGGCTGCGCTAATCCGTAATTGCCATCATTATAACAGATGCAAAAATATAAGCCGCTTAAATGATTTCTAAGAATTTATTTTCGGTTGAGTTTTATTTCAGATTAAAAAACTAAACACATTTGTGTGCACTGAGTATTTTGCATTTAAAATTAACAGCATAGAAAATTAGATCTCACTAATTATTACTATTTTAAGGTCTATGATAATTCAGATATTTGTTGTCAAATGCAAAAGAACGGAAAACAATAAATTAAAATTTAGAACAGCAGAAAACAGTATAATATTACTAAATAATAGGCGATCAAGATAATAATATTTCTCAATAGAAAATGATGAAAAGTAATGGTAAAAAATTCTCTCACCATTTTACTTCTCTGTTGCTATCTGTAACCACAAAAACGATTTGCCTTTTGCCACAAAACCGATCTTTGTCCGAATTCTTTTGAATAAAAATTTACCACGTTCTAATAAAAATCCGAAAACTGATATAGTTTTAGTCTCTAAGAAACTATAAAGAAATACGTTTATATTCTTTGTACTAGGCAAAAAAGCAAACAAAAGTTGGTTTGAGAGTAAAACTCTGTATCAGTTTCAAAGGCGATCAGACCACCTTTCTCAGGAGTAAAAAATGTTTGCAAAAATGGGCGGAGGAACAAACATTTTATAAGGAAAGCAACGGATGGAGCAAAGATAAAAAACAAAATTAGCGCCATCTGTCGAAGAAGATAGTAACGAAAAATAAAAAAAAACTAGACAGTAAAAAGTTTATCGGGATTAGATAACATTTTAAATATTTAAAATAGCACTTTTCTTTTTATAAAGACTCCTACAATGAAAAATAGAAATACCAGTTTTTAACCGTAACATCAAACTTCGTGACTAACATTTCTTTACTACTCGTAGCCAGCTATCAATATATTCTAGTAAAATTACTAACAGAAAAGAATCGTTACCATTTTCCGAAAATCATCTTTTAATTACTAAACGAATTCTTCTGCTAAATGAGAAAACAACTAAAATCATATTTTCCATATGCTTATAACCTAGCGTAAGATTGGTCATTTATTCTTTTAAACTAACGTCCCATTAATCTACCCTTTCCATTTGTTAAAATTTTTCTTAATCTAGTGTTCTGTTTACTTTTAAGTTCGCTCATGAATAATTACTAAGGTAACGCCGAAATGGCAGATAATCTTTGCAGCGCAGCAGAAGATCGCTGTTGGAAAATATTTCCCAAACGACGGCACCCTGCTTAGAAAAGATTTTTTAAGCTCGGAGTTGCTAATTAAGTTTAAAATAAAAAAAGTAAAAGGATATGTTTTATTCAGAATTTTGGCATCGACTTGTTGTAAACTTTGGCTAGAGTTTTAAATAACATATTCATTAAAGTTCAATTACGCTTAAGAGTAGCCGAATAGTATTCGAAACAGAAATAACTTGTTTTTACTAATCAAGGCAGTCTGAAACTTTAGATGACAGTTAAAATTACCTATTCGTTCTAATTTTGAACATATAGGGAGTGTATTTAATCAAAAACTGAGGCAGTGGCTACGGAATGCCTATCTGTACGGAATGGTCGCTCCTCCCCTTACGTGTGATCGTATTGTAAGACCGTGGCGTGTCCAGTACACATCTAGAATATCAGTGATCCGAATTCTGGCGTAAATATATATATATTATAAAAAGAAAACTCTCCATATTACATCTCCAAGTAACGGATATTCAAATTAAAAACATTATTGAAAAGGTATTTTTCAAAATTTAAAAGAACTGAAAATTCTATAATTTTTTTTTAAATTCTGAAAAATACTTTTTCAATAATGTTTTTTAAATTGAATATCCGCTGCTTGGAGATGTAATATGGAGAGTTTTCTTTTTATAATTTATAGTGAATTACTGCTTTATTACTTTGCAGCTTTAGCGCAAGTCTTGGGCTTATTAATTTACTTTTAATTACTTTCATTATGAATATATATACGTAAGCTATTTTTTTCAACCTCCTATGGACTATAAAGAAAAGACGGGTGAATATACGAAAAAGATTTTATTACCAAAGGTACCAAAGGTTACAATGCAGGTTATTTCTCTACATAATCACCTTGACGATTGAGGCATTTGTCATATCTGTGAACAAGCTTTGCAATACCCTCTTCATAAAATGTCCCCGCCAATGATTGGAAGTGCGTTGTGACGGTTTCTTTCAGCTATGATGATTTTTGAATTTTTGATTCTGACGTCATTTTGGAAGCTCTTCCCGCCAAGCCACTGCTTCTGTTCAGGGAACAGATGAAAGTCACTCGGCGCTTGGTCGGGACTATATGGTGGATGTTCGAAAATGTCTCATTGAAATTGCTGAAGGAGCCGTTGGATTACACGAGCGCTGTGAGGACGGGCATTGTCGTGGATTAGAACAATTCCAGAAGTCAGCTTGCCTCTTCTTTTGTTTTTTTAATAGCTCTCCGTAAACGTCGCAAAGTTTCACAGTATGAATCTGCATTAATTGTTGTTCCAGGCTGCATAAACTCCACAAGCAGCACACCTTTTTAGTCCCAAAAAACAGTTGCCGTAACCTTACGGTTGTTAAAGGTTCGTATGAATTTTGTGGGCCCCTTTGGAGAATTTGTGTGCATCCATAGTTGTGATTGTCGTTTCGTTTCGGGCGTGTCATATTGAACCCATGTCTCATCACCTGTCACAATGGATTTCAAATACTTCTCCGTCAGTATTGTAACGGTCAAGAAACTCAAACGCTGCAACCATTCGGCGACTTTTGTGGTCGTCAGTCAACATCTGTGGGACCCAGCGAGGCAAACTTTTCTGTAGCGCAACTGTTCAGTAACGATATAGTACAGGGAAGATCTTGAAACTTCCTGAAATTTCATCGATAATTCACTCATGGTGAACCTTCGATTTTGCTTAACCGCTTGGTCAACTCGTTAAACAATGTCGTCTGTAGCGACAGACTTGCGTCCTTGACCCCCTTCATCATGCACATCAGTTCGGCCATCTTTAAACTTTCGACACCATTCACGAACAACGCCATCACTCATAAAGCTGTTTCCGTACACTCGACTCATTCTTCGATGAATTTCCGCTGCACTGTTCCCTTCTGCTTGCAAGAAAAGAACAACAGCTCGCAATTTACACTTGGCGGGAGAATCAATAGCGACAGCTATGTTTACGTGACTGCAAATCAACAGAAAATGGCGTATTGAATACGTCAGTGACAGAGCGTGTGGAGGGGGAGATGCGCAGTCGCCTACTACGCACACCTGGCCATCATACTGTGCGATCGGAGGTTGAAAAAAAACAACCGTCGTATATATATTTATGTTTCTTGCTCCAAAAAACTTAACAGTGTCTATAGTTACACCCGAACTAAAAATATGATGAAAGTTTATTCGTGACCACAGTTCATTCTATCATTCAGCGACTGGTTCACATACCTCACCCCAGTCGTTAAAGAAAATCTCATTTGGTCTCATCTAAGTCAATTTAATGGATTTTAATTTTAATTTAAAATAAATAAATTAAAACTTTTAAGTCAGTAGTTTGATAATATTAAATAGAGTATTTTAAAATAAAGAAAATAATCATATAACATATTTCCTCGGGTTATTTTTCGCATTAGCTCTGAAAATTTGTAAGCTATTTGTGTAATTTTCCAGTTCTTCAAAGCGTTCAGAAAACGAATTCCCCTAAATGTTAAAATGGATTTGTCTACGTTGTGATTGTTTTCGTTACTTTCAGTTTTAACTGTTGAACGTTTTGCTAGTTTACTAAGTTAACCGATCCATCATAGGGAAGAAAACACGAACTGACATTTCGTCTACAATTCCGCTGAGTCAGCTTCAGATTCCCCTTCCCTAATTAGCTGAGGATTTGAGGAAAGAGGAGTAGCAGTGGTAACAATAAAAACGAACAAGATTTAAATCACACAGGAGTAGAAATGAAAATATGTTATTAGATGTTATAATGTTAATATTAGAATATACTTTTATTTGAATGCCAGTTTCCTTTAAAGAAATAATATTGTGATACGTAGCGGTATTTTATCCATGACTACTTTTTTCATTTGTGATACTCTTATTATAATCGTCGAAAATTAAATTATTGGCATAATTTTTCCCTCTCGATTTCCGGATGATAAAATTAGCAAAACAAAACGGGGGGGAGGGAATATGCGAAGAAATATGCTGTATTGAGCAAACGTATAAAATGCGCATTCGTGTCGTAAAGGAGGCAGATTTCGCTTGTATAGAAAACAATAACACTTGCTTTTAGGTATTAAAAATGAAATAAGGTTATTATGCTTTATTATTTATTGAATTTACATTACAACAAAATTCAGCGTTTGCTTAGTATACCACAAAAAGAACAGTCGTACTTTTCTCATATGGATAATATTATCTAAAATTGTACAGCCGTATTGAATGACCCCAAAAACGTGCAGTTTAGATACATGTCTAAAATTTTTAACGTTTGACGTTTGAATATCTTTACAAGCCAGCAAATATGAAAATAGAAATTTTCGTAAATCATTAGAATTGCAGTAACCCAACTGCAGAATTTAAAAGAAAAGAATAATACGCAAATATTTTATTTTGGTGTACAGCATTCATTTTAGTAATTAAATAACCCAAACGAACAAAGAGGAAGTAATGGGATTGAACCTAAACATTTAGGATACACCTATCATTACATACAGTTATGGAAGCATAACTAAACTATTCCTATCTATACTTTCCCTGCATTAAATTCCCAAGGAATAATTCAGGCATGAATTTCAGAAATTGTTTGTTTGGGTAACTGGAAACATGCTATTCGATTACATTGTCTAAAGGAATATTCAAAATGCTTTCAATCAATTTAATATCAGACTACTCTTCCAAAGGTAATGTGAACAAATGTGAAGGAGAAGACCCAAAAAATCTATGTATTTAAGTATGTATACATATAAACATGTAAGAAAATGTTATTTGACTTCACCTGAATAAATTAAATGGGTTTTAATTTTAATTTAAAATCTATAATTAAAGCAATTAAAACGGTCTCTTGGAAAGAGGATTTCAAAATAAAGAAAAGACTCTTATAAATCAAGCTAAATTATAAGTTGTAGATTAAAGAAATCTCTCAGTTTACGCTTGGTAACTTTAAATAATAATTCGAAATAAGCAGGAAGAAATGAACAGTTTTTTATGAAAATAAACACAATAAATAGCACACATAACGCAGCAAGTAGCTGAAAATAATTCAAGGGGAGCCGAGATATTAAGCAATTCCTCTTTAGCAAACGAAATATCGGAAATCACTCTGAGGGTAAGACCGTAACTCGTAATTCAGCTAACTGCAAAATCTCAGAGCTGATTCACAACGGAACTCCTAAGCTTTCCGACTCGTAGTTATCAGCGACCTCATCTGCTACTAATTAGCAAAGGATACCGTACCACACCCACCACAGCTCTGCAAGTGCTCACTGGCATTCCGCCCCTTGACTTGGTCGCAGAGCGGGAGTGTACACTCACCTGTGTTTTGCGCCTAGGACAAAATAAGACTCTATGGAACAAAACATACTTGCATACTAAGTATGAAGGGAAAACACACAATTTTCTTTTCCCCCCTATCTATATTTATTCAAGATGTTGGAACCGAGGGTGTTCCAGATCCGGACACTCTGGATAAAATCTGTCGAAAAGATGGAGATATCACTAAAAGTAACGTGTGGAAGTTTTGTTAGTACATGGACCAATGAAAACAATTCAGTCTTCCAAGCAGAGTTAACGGCCTTAAAAAAGGCGATTAACCTCTCCAGTCGCTTTAATGCAACTGTACAAATTTTGAGCGACTCGAACTCAAGTCTGGAAGCCATTGGCGGTACCAAGTGCAGGAACCCAATCGTTTTTGCAATACAAAAGCAACTGCTTCAACTGCCAGACTTTAGGCCCCAGTTGCGCTGGGTTCCAGCGCACACTGGTATCATCGGTAACGAAATTGCAGACGAACTTGCTAAGGAAGCAGCAATGAGTATTTACCTACCAGAACATCCACAATTGTTTCCTAATTCCTATCTCAAGAAGACTACATTTGTACAGCTAATTTCCAAATGGCAAACCAGATGGAATGAATCAACCACCGGAAGACGAACTTTTCGTTTCCTACCGCACGTTTCCACAGATGTATCTTCGTTTTCACCAGCGCTAACTACCTTCCTCACTGGCCACGGCCCATTCCCGACGTATCTGCACCGTTTTGGAATCGCGGAAAGCGATACATGCGAGCGCGGACAGCAAGGCAATCCTGATCACTATGCATTCTCCTGCGAGTTTACAAAGAGATACCACCTGTCCAAGCCTTCAGAATCATACTGGAAAAAGTGGGCACTGCACTTAATGAGGCATAAAGGTGCACTCAGTAAATTAATCAATGTATTTCAATACTGCAGTACACACTACTGTTAATATACACTTGCATGAGCGTATATTCCGAATAGTTCATTCAATTTTCATCTTGCAATCGTTGTAACTTACTATTGTAAAATTATTGTTGTATTTTTGTAAAAAAAGGGGAAAAGGGGAAAAAAGGGAAAAAAAAGGAAAGGAAAAAAAAATTTTTTTTCACTATACGGTGTTTAGTAGTATTGGTAATTATGATCACATACCATCATCAGTACTTATATTCTGCTTATATACTGTTCTTATACTAGGCATACCGAATGTGTATATCGTTATACTATATATTGTTCATATACTATACAATTATGTTCAAACATGTCTGTTTTTAGATCTTTAAGTTTATATTTTAGCTGAAGTCTTCTATTTTCTGTTATAACCTAATGTATTACTAAGGCTACTCATATTTATTTGTTAATAACTGTGGCAAGTATCTCCATGTAAAGGCCACTGATAATCCATGCAACTTATGTACAGTAACCCTGTTATGTTATAGGAAGTCAATATTTAGATACTTGGTTTAAGTCTTCTCATGTACTGTTTTATACTGTGTATATCTAATGTGTGTACAGTTATATTATATACTGCTCTTGCACTATGCAAGTATGTTTAAACATGTCGGTATTTAGATACTCAGTGTAAGCCTTCCACTATCTATTTTAATTTAAAGTATTACTGAGGCTATCCATATTAATTTGCTAATAACTGTGGCATGTGTCCCCATGGAAAGGCCATTGACAATGTATATAATCTATGTGCAGTAACCACGTTATGTGATAGCCATGCATAATAGCATAACGGTTTAACTACGTCTGATCATTGTGCATCATTCTCAGAAATAATTCCACGGAAATATCCACAAAAGAACGATGGTTTTTTTTCCTAGAACTTTGAACTCTCCACTTCTACTATTACTATGACTATGGACTCATTTAGTGATTCAAACATGAAGGTATATTTCTGTAAAAAGAAATCCTTTCCCCCACGAATAATCGTAGCATTCCCATGCAAGGTGACTAAGCAATAATAACCATTCTAGTCCATAAAACACTTCAGTGACAACATTACGTCTGTAGGTCCTACCCAGTGATTCTTCCACTGAACAGGCATCATTCCGCATGGATTTCTAGGACGGAAGCCTGCTCCGTGGCGTACAGTAGCATGGGATCTGAGAATTTTTGGTCGTAGAGCTTCAAAAATGCATGTTCGCGAATCTTCTAGATAGTAGCCAAATTGGCGAGAAATCGTCAAATGTCAGATTAGCCAAATTTTGAATCTGGTAATGTACAGACGCGATGATTCTTCTCGATGTTAAATATGTAATATTTATTGTTCGTGACAGGTTTTTATCTCTCATTAAATTATTAAATTTGAATAAAAAATTCCAAAAAGACAAACATATGAGTGTTCCGTCTGGAAGATTTCCGCAGCATTAAATCATGCTATCAACTTAGAAAAGTCAGCATTGATGACTCGATGTTTCAGCGGAAATTAATTCTGATACTTTTAAAATTTTCACTGCTGATATCATAACTCATAAAAGAATAAGTGTACCGACTTTAATATTTTACAATAATGTTAATACCGTTGTTTTAAAAGTTTCAGATGAACGGAGATTTGCAGCACAATGCATTCATGTAGACTCATTCGTCATTGAGCTGTCTCCTGACCGAGGACGTTGTCCAAGGGGACCCAAAGAGGGCAACCAATTTTATACCGGTCAGAAAGGGGAAGTTCCGATTTCAATAATTTTATTTATTTTTTAACAAAGGGTAAATTTTGTCATTTGGCTTTTTCCTTGCTTTTGGACCCTTAGATTTTAACAAGGTCTTAATTTGTTTTACATAGCTAATACCTTATAAGGTATCAGAAGTGGGCGCAGCCCGACCCACCAAACCAAACAAGCTAGTCTCTTGTAAGGTATTTTTTCCCTCCTTCCAGAATGCCTTCATGGTGTAACGGTAGCACACTCGTCACGCATTCGAGAGGTCTAGGTTCCAGTCCCGGCGAGGGCATTGCTTATTTTTCCTGCCTCCAGCATAAAAAAACCTAATGACTCTACAGTAGCGCGCGAACTAAAAGGTGGTGGACAATAATTTGTCACCACCACGATTTGGCGATTGGGTCTCCAAGTCCCCAGTCGCTCTTTAAAAGGGGGTATTTTCTCCCTCCTTCCAGAATGCCTTCATGGTGTAGTGGTAGCACACTCGGCGAGTGTTCGAGAGGTCTAAGTTCGAGTTCCGGCGAGGGCATTGCTCCTTTTTGATGTCTCTAGCATAAAAAAACCTAATGATTCTACAACCTCTTAATGTTATATACATGGTCAAATATGCAAAAGATGCAAAGAAACAACTTTAATACTCTGTAAGTTCGTTGATAATAGAATTAAACCAAACATAAACATATCAGCCAAAGTTTTATTGACGAATGTGCGTAAATAGACATTTGAATTTGTAAATTATGTACAGGCCTATTTTTAGCGTCAAAACCACAAATCTGCAAAATCTATTTTACAGAACACAATTAAACGATTTCGAATATACATGGTTTTGAGAAACTTCGAATTATGACTTCTGTATACGATAATTCTCATATATTAGCCTCATAAAATATAATCTTGTTTGCTTCAGAGCATAGCTAAACACCAAAAATTATGTATGAAATGCATATAAATGAAAAAATGTATATTCATAGTTTTGACATGATGTCAGTGATACTGTACATACATAATAGATAAATATATAAAGAATGGTGTAACTGTGTATAATTTTATATAATAATTTAAGTTCTTTGTCTATAAATAATTCTTATATTCTTTGAATATATAATATTGTATTGTATTTAGTACAACGAAAATAATAGAACCCGTTTTGGTGAGTTAAATTACAGAAAGTTTTTTGTTTGTTTGAGTTCTGCATGCAATTTAAGTTACTTTAATTAATTTTTAAATGCTTCCTTTGAATCTTTTGGTATTTAATTGCAAACTTTTATCAGTTAATGCATGTAAAGATAAAGACTGAACTGATATTGAAACGCTAATTCTGAGCATTTTGTATTCAACGAAAAAATACATTCCTAAATAGTTGACGCATTATTCCCTAGATAAAATCGACACACATTTTGTTAATTTATACTATACGCACTTTTCCATTTTGAAACGAACCTGTGTGTTATTAAAATTTCAGTGGTCTCTAATTAACATGTTAATGTGCTTGGAATGGAACTGCCTTACAGAATGAAAAATTAAAAATAAGTTACATTACCAGATTAGCATTTAAACAAACGGCTTTGGCAATAAGGCCATGACACGAAAATTAAATTCTGGCTTCTGCAATTAAACACACTTTGAGCCCAGAATTTAATGAGAAAACAATTATGCATTTTATTCTGTAACTGAGCTAAGAAGGCAAGCACCTGTACACTAGGTATACTATCTGGTAAGTTTAATTAAATTATTTCAAGACAAACAACAAATTAGGGCACTAGTTTTTCATATTTTAAACAAAGGTGTCGGCTCATCTTGGTTTATTGTCAGAAAATTGTTAAAACATTGATAATAATATTTTCATTTTACTTTTAAATTATCTTCAAATGAATTGTTTCACAATTTCAAAACTGTTTTAAAGCATCTGTTATTGTAAGAAGCAAGGAAGCGCATTATTCGATCAAGGAAGAAACAACATTTGGTTACTTTAGAAACAGAATTCACATCATCGCGTTAGAAAAGCATCTCTGATAAATGGCTTTAGGGTCCAATTAAAGTATAAGTTTCTATTATTTTCCGAAAAATGTGAGTTAGTCAATATTTGAGTAAAAGAATTCCTTTTCTGTGTACTCAGCAAAAGGAATCTATTGTTTTAATCGCGGACTCGATCGAGGAATTGGGTATCAAAACAAATGTAATATCAACATCATTCCAAACTATAGCCCATTTAGAGAAAGCCCACCAATTATAATTTGCAAAGCAAACACGTTTTGTGTGTTACCACGAAAACTTAGATAAAAAAAGTGGGTTCAAATGCTATTTTTAAACGTTTATATGTTACACTGATCAAATATTTTTAGTAATAATGCGAGTTAAAATTATATTAATACTTACTTTATGTTAACTACAATCTAATAAATCTAGCTCTAGGAAAATTTATACCTTTGTTAAAATGTATTTCAGAGACGCTTTCGAACGAGTACATTTTTTTATTTTTTGAAGATAAGTAATTGAAATATATGTTTCTTATTACTTCATTAAACACAACCCACAATTCTATATGGATTTCTGAAGTTAAAAAGAAAGCAAATCACACATTTGTTATCTTAGTAATACAGAAACGTAGAATATCGCTCTATATCATCTATCAGCTGTAAAGAATATTGCTTTGAAGCTGTTATCATTGCAAATAAGGTGTAAATGAAACGTAAACAGGAGCGGTATAGAATGTTACTTTGTAACAGGCGCTTCAATGCCTTTCCATCCTTCTTGTATTTACGATGGTAATGCGCGTCGTCATCAAAGAACAGTATTTATTTTTCTATACTTCATTTGAGGCTGTAGTTCAACTCAGCTCCTGCACTCTCCAAGCAAAACGAAATTGAAGTGAGGCAAAATATAATTAGGGATTTGACCATCTGCCTCACCTGCCGTTACTATAGTTACGAGGAAAGCTGGACGAGGATACAGTCGAGGTACTTGGTGTCGGAGAATGGACTTATTGGAAGAAATGGCGTTTGCAATTAGTCAAACATACTTAAGCCTGACAATGAGACAACGGCTATTATCTGAAAAAAGGGTTAGGGAGAGGGGAAAACGATTTAATTCACGTACTTCAGGCCAGATTACAGTATTAAACTTCCCACTAACCGGAGAATAGAGAAGATGATGTGCACAGTTAATACAAAATCACGGTTAATCAGAAAGCACTTAATAAAGGAAAGACGAATAACCGATATTGTAATTAATAAAAAATATTATTGAGGATTTACAGTCTTTATGATCAGTTTAATCTGAAGAATACATTCACTTATTTATGTAAATGAAATCACAGTAATCACAGCAAAAGAGAAAGCACTAAAACTAATAGGAAAATAATTTTAATTAGAAAGGAAGAAACTAAGATATAAATGAAATCAAAGGACAATATACTTAGGGAAATTTTAACAATATCATTGAATTCAAACTCCCATAGAGTAATTGGTAGAACTTTTGGGTTTCTTGGCAGAGTTTTCTTTTCTTCTCTCTTTTTCTTTTTTTTTAAACTGCAGACTGTCGTCTTCCCCTTCCAAGTATACTTGAACGCAACAATAAAGCAAAATTAAATTGTAAAAGAATCACGCCAATGCAAATTAGGCAAAGCAGTAACCTTATTTTAGAGTAGATTTTGAGTACACTGTATCGATTTTGATGGCGATTAGACAGAAGTCGCTCTTCTTCAGAAGCAAAGAATTCTCCAGAGTGAGATAAGCGACGACTCTATTTAGAACGAACCAAGGCCGGAGCAAAGAAAACGCCAATATATCACCATCTGTTGAGGAAAGCAACAATGAAACGTGAAAAACTAAAATCTTGGGATAGACAGGATTGCAGATTTTAACTATGGATCTGCGAAAATCATCAAAAAGCTTCTTCGGTTGGGTAATTGAATTGCCTTGAAGTTTTCATTCACAAAATTGTTTCTTCCTTAATTAATGGCATTAATTATAATCCTGTCCTTCGTGATGCTTTTAAAATCCTAATATCTTAGATTTTTAAGATTTAGTAACCTTTTCCTCGACAGATGGCGATACGTTCGCCTTAGCTTTGTCCCCAGCATATCTTCGTTATAACACAGTCGTCGTTCATCCCATTTTGCAGAATCCTTTTTGATACTGGGGAAGAGAAACTTGTGTCTGATCGCTCTCGAAATTGATACAGTTAAAATAATACACCGAATAACAAATATTAGAGGAATTAACACAACAAAAATCAGGATAATATTCACAAATTTTCAGGCCTAGTTCCGAAGATTTAAATGTAGAACCCTCTTCTTCAGCTGCAGATACGCAAATGATGAAAGAGAAGCAGTGACAAGATAAGGCAATAACAATGAGAGGAAGGAAGTCAAGATACTGGCGCCATCTATTGATGAAAGTGAAAGGGCCATGAAATAATTTCCTTAAAAGCTAAGACGGATTGAAATTGGGATCATTAACTAAAGCTAAAAGATTTTATGAATATAAAACACCTAAAAAAAATCTTCTTCGCCAATGCAAGAAGTTTTTTGAACAATATTGGCTACAGAAAAATTGGAAATGGGATTTTCTTACCAACAATGATGAGCAACAGAGGATTTATGTGAGTAGTGTGAAACGGCCGGTTCACCGACAGGAGGCGGATTGCGGATGAGCCCGGAAGCAGGTGAGGCGGTGCCAGTCGGGAGGCGGTGCAAGTCGGGAGACGGATTGCGGATGAGCAAACTAACTGATAAGGAGGAGGGTTGTAGGAGTCTGAATTTAGCTGATAAGGTGTCGTTGCACTTTGATAAGAGATTATCTTTTGTTGATTTTCCAGCGGTAATTTCTAATTTTAGGATTTTTTTTCCTTTGTATTTTTCTTCGTCTTTACTAGGCATATAATGGTTATTTCCTATGTTCTCTAAACGCCTGGAATTTATTGACTGACAGATAGATGTAAATTTTTAATTTTTGCGTTATATTTCAAGAATTATAATGTCCTATGCACTCTTAGTTTTAACGTATGCCTTACAATTTTTTATTTCATCAGAGCATATTAATTTTCCTTTATCTTAATTACATTACTCATTTTACACAGGACGTTCTTCATATCTTTTAACCATATACTCGTAATTTTATTTCACTTATTAAATTTTAGGAGTGTAATTATTCAGATATACATTTTAATTTATCATATGATTTTAATTTTAGATCCAATTTTAACTTTTTCCCTTCTTTCTAACCTTCGTAATGTTTAATGTACTCCAATTTATAACTTATTTGCTATATTTTACGAGCGTAATTATTGAAATATATGTTTCTATTTATTATATCATTTAATTTTATATATAATTTCAATCTTTTTTTCATACTTTCTAACATTTGCGATCTTCAACATATTGTATATTTTAACTTATTTCTGATATTTTCTGATCGTTTACATGACCTTCACTTAATTTAGATGTAAAATTTTTAATTTATTTCGTAAATCTTAAGCTTATTTATTATATTATCACACTATACACACTGACTTTTATTTAATTTTAGATTTAATCTTTTAACCTTCTTTCCTATTTTTAATGTTTTTACTTCCCAACATACTCTAAAGTTTAACTAATTTGCTATATTTTCGCATAATATACGTCCCATTTGTAACTACTTTCATACATTTTAACTTTCATAATTTCCAGTATAGTCCTAACTTTAACATAATTCGTATATTTTCCTATCATGTACCTAACTTTTATTTAATTTTAGATGTAATCTTTTAACCTTCTTTCCTATTTTTAATGTTTTTACTTCCCAACATACTCTAAAGTTTAACTAATTTGCTATATTTTCGCATAATATACATCCCATTTGTAACTACTTTCATACATTTTAACTTTCATAATTTCCAGTATAGTCCTAACTTTAACATAATTCGTATATTTTCCTATCATGTACCTAACTTTTATATAATTTTACATGTAAATTTTAACTTCTTTTCTATTTTTCGACGTTTTTAGTTCCCAACATACTCTGAATTTTAACTAATTTGCTATATTTTCACACTATGTACACGACTTTCATTTAATTTTTAACTACTTTGTACATGACTTTCATATAATTTTTAACTACTTTCATACGTTTTAACCTTAGTAATTTCAAACAGGCTCTTAAGGTTAGCTTAATTCCTCTGTTTTTTATCATATATATGGACTTTATTTAATTTTAGATGCTATTTTTTACTTACATCTTATGTAACTCGTACATTTCAAACCTTCGTAATTTTTAAAGTACTCTAATTTTGAACTTGTTTATTATATTTTCTTACCATATACATGAACTTTAATTATTTTAGATGTAATTTTTATACTTTTCTGACACTTTGTTTCTTTCTAGTTCCCAACATACTCTAAATTTTAACCCATTTTTATAATTTTCGGTTGTAATCACGCTTTTGATTTTACTATTTCAGCTAAATATACACGTTTAAATGTCTTAAATATAGAGATAGTTTTCAATTAAACATTTTATTTTACAACCTTTAACTGCTATTTGTACCCAATTCATTGAATAGCCTTTACTTACTCTATATTTTATAGTACTGTTTTAATTTGCCAACTGTACAATTTCTTGTTTTATAGCAGTCTTACCATGACTGATTCTAATATTTTTCTTCATTCGCATTTTCAGACTTTAACCTTTCCTGAGTATTCATGTATTTCCTTAAAGTTTTTACATCATTTATATCTGAATACATGCATTTAAGCTCTTCAGTATTACCAATGTTCAGTTTTGAACCTAGATTGCTATTAAGCTAACTTGATAGATTGCGAATTTTTAGAATGAATTCCCAATTTTCATCTATAATTTCAGAACCTTTTTCACTGCTTCATATATACATACAGAAATCTTTCATATTGTTTTAGACGTTTCATACCTTTTAATTCGGTATGTTTTTGCTAATTCATTGCATCCTACATCACTTTAAATGCCCCGACTATGCTAAATTTATCACCTTTTTTCTGCACCAAGTACGAGTATTTCTGCCTTCATAGACAACTTTCAAGTAAAATTAGCGAAATGTCAGTTTTCATTAATTTATTTACCAAGTTATTTTCTTATGAAAGAAATCTTATGAAACACCTGCCATACTTTTACACATCATATATCCTTACCAATATACATATAGTTACGCAAGGAACCAAAGAAAGAAACAGTAAGAGACACTTTACCCAAGTCTCCGCTATATTTCTGAATATTTTTACCTCCATCTGCCCCGAATACAGAAATTTCTTCATAAAATTCTCATCATGTAAGTTAACTATTCTTTACTAAGACACATTTAATGAGGAATAATCCCCTTTCAATGCAAAATTACACCCAAATAATTATAATATTTTCTTATATTTGTACGTATATGTTCGCATTATAGGAACTTTCTATGCATTTTTGAGAAATGTAATTTAATTATTGTTGCTAAATATTGCTGTTTTCCAAGAGAAAAACTCCAAAGGCTATCTAAATCATCCAACTTTTCCTGCATTATTTCCTCAGTACAGAATAACTATCTTAGAACTATTTTCCTAATTTTAAGAACTTAATACAAAATAAGCATGCTCCACTGTAGATTATTTACTATTTTATCCAAAATGAAGATAGAAACTTTACCAAATTTAAGCTTTTTTTTCCCAGAATTCCAACAAAGAACAACTTATTTACCTAAAAATGAGTCTTAGGATATTCTTATCGGCTTCAGATTTGCTATCAGTCGGAAAAACCTGATGTTCACTTTATCTAGCCTTGTCACTATACACATAAGAACCACGAATCATTGTGAAGTACAATCAACATTTTAGATACAGTCAATATTGATTCAACTAACTTTAATTAAATTTAAATTAGAAATTTTAAAAGATAAGCGGATTTATGATACATATTATTAGATTAGTCACAAGCATTATTAGTGGAAAATACAATTAAATACCCAAGACCCACATGCCCACTAAGAACAATACGAAAAGTAAAACTTTATGCATATTTCCACGAAATGTGAAATCTTGTATTTTAGTATAAAACCTGACTAACAAATTATTTCCAATAAGCAGTATACGGATAAAAAGAGTATTCTTATGATACCTTATTAAGACTTAAGCAGTAAGAGAAAGGTAAAGAGATATTCATTAAAACATAATATGAAACAGTTGACAGCTAAATAACGATACATTTCAATATAAATAAAACATTTTTTATTAAAATACATACTTACTAAAATAATTTTTTCTCACAAATTTTCTATTCTATCACGTAAAGTTGACAACGAAATATTCTTTAAAAAGTCATCGCTGTCATAAATACAACAGCATGTGTCTACATACAGTTTTTGAGCAAGTCTTTTAAAGTTCATTGACAACATAGCTTTGTCAGTATAATTCATAGCTTTTTCCCGAGTCGTCTCCATTATACAGGGGTGGCGGCGCTGACTTGGATGATCGACTGCACATCCCTCACAGATAAATACCTCGTTGAGACTGGTTAAGTACTCCTCGTAAATAATATTATTAACTTTCTGCATGCATTGCTCACTAGTTAAATGTTCCAGCTGCTGGCATTTTGATCGCCGTTTTCGTATCTCATCCGGTAACACATTTTGAAATAGAGCAGTTTGGATAGTCTGTGTTACTTCACTGTATAAATCTAAAAGTTTATCGGTCTGATATGACTCTAATTCAAAACAATCTGCTACGAGACGGAAACCACCGCAGGAGCTTTTAAAAATTCGTTGAAGAACACATTGCGCGTTTGTACAAAACACCGCCAACTGATTATTGGCTATGAAGGATGCTTCCGAATACTTGAAATTAAAGTTTGATAATTTTTTCATAAAATCATACCACGTCGCAGGAGTCATACTCACACCCTCAAGGGAAGATCCACAGTTGAAATTATTCTTTTCTGCAGAGTTCTGTATATGAATTCGAACGTTATTATTCCTGCTCACAACGATGGAAAGACGACACATCCGTTCTAATGACCAATAATTGATCACTTCATCATAATTTCGTGATGACTGGTAATGCCGACTCAACCAATCGTCCTGAGGTATCTCGAGTATCTCATTATCTTCTAAACGTGATTTCTTATGCAGAAAAGTCCTTTTATTCATATACGGTTTGGGGGTTATATCGTCATAATAACCGAAGTCCATTTCATCAGAAGAACGCTTCACTTGTGGAGATATAAGTTTTCTAAACGTCAAACTTATTCGAATAGTCTTCACTTCGGGCTGGGATGGAATACCGTGTTTCCAGATTACATTAGTGGGGGGTTTCATCACTAGAAGCGATCCATGTTCAAGACTCAGAATGTGAGTCATATAATTCTCTCTTGTAAAATGCATCACTCGCGTCGCACCGTAACTCAGTGTGGGAATGCAGTAGGAAGGGTCCAGAGAGCTTTCATCGTCTCTGTGCGCGGATATCTTGGCATCTCCGGTAGGGTATTTATTGAGTAGAACGTAATTATATTTTTCGTGGGTGAGTGCTTCCACTTCACTTTTAATTTGCTGCAGCATAGGAGTCCAGGGCTGGGCGGCAATTGATGTCCCCGAAAAACTGTAGGTGAGTCCATCTTCATCCCCGAAGGCGCAACAAAGTCGAGCTGGAATATGTTGACGGCCGTAAATATTCAGTTTCACGGGTTGGAAAGGATAGGTGCACAGTTCCGCAAATATAGAATCAGCTTTTTCTTTGTCATGAAAATCTTTAAAATAGGACAGTATTAACTGATCATCAAATATTTCGGTCATCGTGAGTATTATAAGAGTTAAGAATAACTGCTTCGAAGTACAATCCTCCAAGATTTGCAATGAAATGAGAAATATAGTGAGATACGATATTTCTAAACAACTTATTTATATAGTCATTTACTGATAAGAAAGGACCATTTGATTCACTATCCTGCTATGATTTCATTCTTCTAATCGATAATCACGTTATTTATTCCGATAACCTCATGTTTTCCAGGAAGATGCCAATCATACTGAATCATCTAAGAATAAACAGATGGGATACTTCTTATCACTTCTGCTTATTCTATAATGCTCAATTCGAATTTCAGTGTACTGCTCATCTGAATCAGTTTTACATATCCCCATTTTTGTCAGTATGCTGAACTTCTCATTTGTGTTATAAGAATCTTCTTTATCATAGAAATAAAACCTCAAACTGTGTACAGAAACATAAATACACAATAAATAAACGTCTTTATCAGTGAATATTATTTATATTTATAATACTGAATGCTAATGAAAATTAAATAGTTTATACTGCTTTTCAGAAGAAAGAAAATATTTAAAATCAAATAATAGGTAACAGAAATACAAAAATTCAATAAATGAATATTTTTTTAAACAACTGAAGATATTTTTTAGAAAGTTTAGAAACTCTCATAAACAAAAAATCTTGATTTATTCTAATTAAAGTTCATCTTTAGAACTAGCCGATGTAACAATGGCTTATATACATTCTAATACAAGTTATTCTAACCTACCAAGTTATTATTATTCTAATTATTCTATGTCTCCTTTCATATAATAATTTAATTTCTATACTTCTGTAATGAGAGATTTCAAAAGAATTAAATTTTCATACACCTTCAGTAAGCGATTCCGAAACTAATTAAATTTAGATAATTCTAGATAGTTAATAAATACTTCTGGAGTGAGTGATTCTAGAACAGCCTAATTTGGATGCGTCTGGAAAGGAATATTCTTGTAAATTTAGAATGAAAAAGAGCAAAAGAAATTAAAATTTATTTGAAATATTAATTATTATTTAATAAAAGTATTTCTTAATGATTATTGACTATTCCTTAACGAAAGATTCTGAAAAAAAGAATGAATAAAAAAGGAAGAACAAAATAAGATTTTAATGAATAATTTAAAATTTTAAACTGTGCTTTTTTTACTGTAGCACAATACGATCAGCATATGAATATCATAAAAGTAAAACGGGAAAGCGGACAAAACTATGCCATCTAAATCAACTTCAGAAAGAGCGGCTGTCAATTTGAAACAAGATATTTAAATAGCCTGTAGTAATAATAAGCCTGTAGCCAATCCGGCCTTAAAATATTTGCTAACGGATTTCACAACCCAGTAGCTGTCAGACCTGAATTATAGTCGGACGAAATACTTGTCACATACTTGAAGTAAAAAAAATAACGGGTAATTTTACTCCTAACTACGCAGAATAAACAGCAAAAAGTAAAAATTATATTCAGTGAAAGTTGAGTTGTTATTTTCTTCCATAAGAAAAACAACGGCCTGGCAAAGAAGAAAAAGAAGCGAAAAATGGAAGGTGAAGAAAAACATATACGCCACCCAGAAAATATCTAGATAGTGATAAATAAGAAATTAATGTTCCTCGATGTATTTCTAATACACACATCCTTCAGGTAAGCCTAGGAGGTATGAAAGTAGTTGGTACTCCATTCAGAAATGATTTTTATTATTTTTCAAGCCCACTGTACGTTCTTTTCTTATTTCGTTCCTGTTTTTCTCCCCTCTCCCTCAGATCATAAACAAAAGAATTCTCCGATTCGATGTCGAAATTCTTTTTTTTTTTATATTATAAGTTGGGTTATGTTTATTCTCAAGCTAGGAATTTGGAAAACAAATAAATAAATGAAATGCAAAATTGTCAGAGAAAAATAAAAAGATTATTTCCTGATGCATCCTCTTTACCGCAAAAGTTACGACGATTTACTAACAGATCATTATATTGATCGACAACTACATTTTCTCACGTAGATTTCATGTATAGGTATTATATTCTTGGTCTTTTTTTACATAGTTCAGATTGCGCATTACAATGCATTCATTCAAAATATTACTGTATTATTATTTGTACAGTAATTACAGTAATATTTATATTAGTATATTAAAATATACTTAATTCATTAAAATACTCAATTAAAAACTGATTTTTTTTCCCCTATATATTTGTTGCAATCATGTATAGGTATTATATTCTTGGTCTTTTTTTACATAGTTCAGATTGCGCATTACAATGCATTCATTCAAAATATTACTGTATTATTATTTGTACAGTAATTACAGTAATATTTATATTAGTATATTAAAATATACTTAATTCATTAAAATACTCAATTAAAAACTGATTTTTTCCCCTATATATTTGTTGCAAACTCGGAGAAAATTAGTAAGTTGCTATTCAATGAATGCATTACAATGCATTCATTCAAAAGATTACTGTATTATTATTTGCACAGTAATTACAGTAATATTTAAAATATTACTGTATTATTAGTATATTAAAATATACATAATTCATTAAAAATCTATCTATAATATACTCGATTAAAAGCTAATTTTTTCTCCTATATATTTGTTGCAAACGCTGAGAAAATTAGTAAGTTGCTATTCAATAAAGTTCTTGTTTAGTTTTCAGTTTAGATCATGATGAATAGGGGCAGCTGTCTTTACCAATGTTTGACAGATATTGTACCACATAAATCATTAACTAGATTTATTTTTTTAAAATAATAATAACTAAATTTTTTACATTGAAACATATACACATGAAACAGAAATAAAAAATAAAAATTCAAATTAAATGCAACTGTATTGAAAATAAAGGTTTAAAGTCTAAGTTCATCAAGTCTAAGTCTGTAAATTTCGATCAAACATTTATTAAAACGAACATCATCACACAAACACGTTATAATGCGTTAAATTTAGCTTTTCAACTTAGGTTCATAAAAGAAAGTTACTATGTGTGGGCTTATAATGAAATTTACAAAGGATAAGTAAATATGCTACTATTATATACATTTTTAAGCTTATATATGGAAGTCATATATCCAACCTGTATATGGATATATAACATCCATATATATAGATATATCTAGTTGTAACGAAAGTTTTCCGCCAAAAAACGTTCTTAAGAAAGTATGAAGAAAAGAAAACACGAAAGCAGAACCTTTAGTACGGGTTGTAATTACCATCAAGATCTATAATTTTCTGCTAACGTATTTTTAGTTTTTCAAAGCCTTGGGCCCAGAAACTTGGTGGTTGCGAGCCCAAAAACAGGTCAATCTCATTTCGGACGTCCTCTGCAAAATGGAAGTGTCCGAAAGAGCGATGTCGGTGTTACATGGTGAGTGGTGTAAAAGATCCCATTCGAATTCGTACTATGTCCAGCCGGTGAATGAAGACACATGTGGTCTTCCATTAACTTGATGGAACATTCCATTTTTGCGCTGGAATTCAGTTCGACGTTTATCCTTCACGGCAGCGTCAACACGGACTGGCATCGCTCTGTATGCCCTATTGTCGAGTGTTTTACCATTTTCCAGATACTTTTTGTGGATAATACCACGACAATCTCACCAGATACGAAAAAGGATGTTTGTTTTGGTCAAATTGCGCTTTGCAACGCTGCTGACGGGCTCACTTGGCGCAGACCAACCCCCTTTTGTGCCTGTATTTTGAAATAAATCCACCTTTCATCACAAGTGATGATCCGGTCCAGAATTTTGTCCTTGCGTTGATATTCGAGCAGATCTGCCGTTATGTTTGAGTCAGCTCGTGGGGCACCCAGCGACTGAATTTGGTTTATGCAATGTATAGCGCAACTAATGGACATGGCACTAACGTCTGACTCCTTCGCGACCTCTCGAGTAGTTGCATATTGAGATTCTTCCACAAGTTTTCGCAGGAGGGCTTCATCAATATCAGTGTCGGCCAGAGCGCTCTGCTTCTTGAATGTCATAGTCCTTTTTTTAATGTTCGGTACCAAACCTTCACAGTGTCATATGATACGACATTAGTACCTAAAGCTGAACACATGATTTGGTGACATTTTGTTTTGATGTTCTGCAACAGAACAGGAAGTAAATGTTTCTAATCTAGTAGCGAGACAGTTCCATTTCAGACAGCTTGTACTCAATGACAACGATATTTGTTCAAAACTTTCCCAACACAGTGTTCTAAAGTAAGTCTCTTTCTTTCAAATAACAAAAATTGTTTGACAAAATATGATTAAACATGCCAACGTGAACTAGTATTTGCGCAGACGATATTTGCGGTGCCGGGGAATTTTCGTTAAAACCCGATATATTATATCCACAACGTGTATTGGCGAATTTCTTTTCCCATTGCAGAAAGTGGTTATTATTTTATAACTTTTAGGAATAATATGTCTTTGTTTAATAAGCAATTCTTTAAAGAAATGACATCTTCATAACTGCGGAATCGAAATTTTGAGACTTAGATTAGAATTTTTAAGGTCTTTTTGAAATTTTTTAGTGAGATTATCAAGAGTTTTTTTTTTAAATATGATCTTACGCGAAGAAAATTGAGTATATTCTGCATTCTAATTTTCGACGGCCTCTGTTATCAACTGATACCCCAAATCATTGACATGTGACTTAGCACCAACTTTTATCAAACAAATACTGACAGTAATCCTTTTGCTGTTTCGTAACAAACGCTGAATATTGTGAATTAATAACTGTGTATGTGAGTGATATGAAACTGCAAAAAGCTCCGACATATTATTAGTATAGAATGTGAATGGACAATATCATTGTTTGCACTATATTAAATTGCATTAATAACTAAAGATTCTGCGTGAAATAGATGTTTATTAACATATTTAACAAGGACGTTGAAAAGCAATTAGATATCGCAAGAAAGATTTTTTTTTCTGAAGAAAACGCAAGTCATTCATGCACCGCCAACAGAATTTGATTGCCCTTTCTGAACTTCGTTCAAATCAAAAGTTCATCCATCTCTCATGTCCATTGAAAAGACGCTACAAAAGAGTTTAACCATCACCTATGGAGAAGCAAACAACGACATATTTTTTTTTTTTAATTTTAGGTGTTAGGTCCTTTAATTTATCTTGTACACATTTTCTGAAAAGGAACTTGTCATATATGATACGATGGGCTGGCCCAAATCAGTATCAAATACCGATTCTAGTTCCTTCAATGGGATGCGCAGGTTTCCTTTCACAGTCGTATACCCGAATCCTCGGTTTCATTTATCCGTAGTTCACAAAGCGAAGAAAATTATTTGAAATTTCAAAATAAAGGCTGAACGACAAACGGACTATAGCCAAATACAAAATACAGTCATACATATAAGCCAAGTACTGAATTCCCACTGTTATCATGACAATATGCATACGTAACTAAACCGGAAGGGAATGAAGAAGATCAACCTTCATACAGGCCATATTGAAGTTACAAGTCGCATCTTAGAATCGTGCTTTTCTTAATTCATTATCTCTCCGCCTCCCGATGGCTAGAAAATGGTCAGTAGGGTACTTCGGTATCAGTCAAAGCATCTGATTTCTTCCCTTAAGCATATTTTCCCATTTAATTCCCCTCTGCTATGCTTTTAGCAATCTTCTTATTTCATTAGCGACCTTCTATTTCAGATTTTGCACCTCAGAGCGTATATTTCTATAGTATTCAGAAATTTCCTATTTCAAAGCCTAAAAATGGTGAGTTATATTATCGGTGTTAAAAAAAGTTCTGGATATGATAAAAATAGAAAAAATGTTCTATACGTAAATTAATAGGCTTTATGGTAGGAATAAGTCTTTAATTTCTAAAATGTTGAAGAGGAAGAAGAAAAAATCGCGCTCGTTTTTCTGTTGCGAACGTTAGCTGCGACAGTGGGACGTAAAATGCTAATGGAAAAAAAGAATCCTTCAATTTTTGTTCTTCTTTAGCTCCTAATGAAAATGATCCTTAAGATACTCATTGTATTTTCTCAATTTAATACAAGCACATCATCAGCACAGTGTCTACACCATTATCTTACATCCTCTTCTCAAAGTAGAAGATATTGTGATATTAATACATGACTAAAGACGTCGCTAAATTGCACACTAAGTTAATATACTTTTCAAAAAGTGAAATTTTCTTCTTGAACGTTATGTAACGTCAGAGAAATTCACACAATTTTAATTCTAAAATTTGCAGACATAAAATATTTTGATTGCTTTGTTCAAAAAAAGGAAGATTTTTATTTCCACCGCAGTTTGAAATACAGAGTAGCCCACAGAATGAAATACAGAGTAGCCCACAGAATGAAATACAGAGTAGCCCACAGAATATCATACTCACCGTTTTGTTTATTACGCATTTATTTGTCATGGAAATATTATAGAATGAGTGCACAGATAACTGTCTGAGTTTAGCACAGAATGTGTTCATTGTGTCCACCATTTTGTTTCAGAACCTCTGGTAAGCAAACCCTTGTATTTGTTACAATCTTCCAACACTGCATGGCACAGCTGCATGATAAAAGCCCTTGAGTTGCGCTTTATTTGCAGGCTTACTTGCATACCAAAAATCCCATACAATTAATTCTGGATTAATAGTCGGGTTATGCGGAACTACTGTTTTTTATGATTGTAACATTCAAGAAACCTATGTGATATTAATGCCCACATTAAAATCTCACACACGAAATCGGGAAAAACATTTGCAGTGCGTGTGGGATATCCGTCTTGCATGAACCGCTAAGTGTGTTAAGCATAAGTTGCCAACAGGGTCCCCCTAGGAGTCGATGAAATTTTAAAAAAGATAGATTCGGAGTCGATAGCCGAATATGTATCGGTATAATCAAGATCTTATTGATAACAAAAGATTTATTAATAAAGCTAATTAATTGTTTATTAATATAAAGCTATATTATACAGTACAGAAGAAATCACATAAAATAAATATAAGAGAAACAACGCTTGTAGTGAATCAACGCAAAATGCGAAACGAAATTAATAGTCTATCTGCGCAAATTGCCCCTTTGGACCAAAAACACAATAAACGCTTTTAATATATTTTAAAAACCAACAGTATTTTTAAACATATATATTTTTAAGCAATAAGTGCCATACACAAAAGTAAAACTCAAACACCCAAGATAGCACAATCAAAAAAATTTGACAAAAGCAAATCTGCTGTTACAGCCGAAAACGTCGTGGTACAAAACATCATGGGAGAAAATAAAGCAAAGAGAAAATATCGTGGTAAAAAATAATGCACCTAACAAATCATCGCATGACGATAACATCGCACACATGCATTTTTCAAATCCCATACTGACATATTATGTAACAGACTTTCGTCATAACTAGCAAACAGACATACAAAAAATTGATTGCACGCTATGCATGAAAATGTTAACGACATTTTAAGAATAAAAGGAAACAAAACAAAATATATTTTTCATTAAAACAATATCAGATTAACAAATGTGAACGAAAATAATTTGATAATTAACTAAGCAATTTTTTTATAGGTAACCTCATGCAGTTATTTACCTTCCTTTTTCTAAGCATTTTTAGACTGTATTCTTCATAAAAATATTAATCAGTAAAACTTTATTAAAAAAGGTTAATTTATTAATGACCCTTTTTAATTAACTATGTAAATTTAAAATTAAGTTCTAAGTTGCATTAATTTTCTATTCATTTTCAATTTTTAAATTCTCAAGTTTCCTTTTTATATTTTCAGCAAAAATTCAAAAATATAAAATACAGAATTAAAAGAATCCCTCTTTCCTTCTTGCTCTCCCAAATCATTATGTGAACAACTACCTACAGCAACTTTTAAAACCTGAAAACGCATGTGTGCGATGTTATCGTTACGCGATGATTTGTAGGTACTTTATTTTTTACCTCGATGCTTTCGACGATGATGTTTTTAAAGTGCGAAGTTTTTAAACCGCTTTATTTTCGATCACGATATTTTGTATCACGATCTTTTAGAACTGCGATGTTTTTTCTTTGCTTTCTTTTCTTCCACGATGTTTTGCATCACGACGTTTTCGTCCGCGATGTTTTCGGCAGACACCAAATCTGCGTCTATCCTTTCACCCATGATAGCTGTTGGGACTTGCTAACAGATGTTATGCTCAAATGTCAATTACGTAATCAATATAAAACTCTGATAAGAACACTACAAGCTAACTGCTGCCTTTCCTTCCCGCCACTGAAGTTATGTTACATGCTGTATATTATAGAGAAAACTGTAAGGGGTTGATAAAAAAGCTATTCTTTCGAAAAGGGCCGATGCAAGAAAATGGTTGGGAAGCTCTGGTGTAAAGGGAAGCACATTGCCGTTAACAAGTGTGCTGACACTTTATGGGCGCCATCGATTTTTTTTCAGAACAGAGCTTAACAAACGCTGCACTTGCTCAGTGATATACTGTGAGTGGTCTATTTGCAAAGAGCTCATCTTTTACCGAAGTGTGCAGGCAAATGTCTTTGTATCGTCACCAAGCTCTTCCTTTCTTCAATAAGCATTACGACTTTTATTCAACTCTGAACCAGCTGTTATCCAATATCTTTCAAACTGTTATTTTGGGACAAAATTAGAATGCAATAGTGACTTTGCCTGGTATTTAACAACTTTCATATGAAACGAGCGCTCGAATACACTTTTTCCAATATAAATACTCCGAAATAACAAAATGCCTAACTAACAGCGACTCCCGAACTAAAAACAAAAGTGGGTAGATGATACGTCTTTCAGGATTTGGCAATAGGCTTCCTTACTATTCAGTCTCCATTGAATATAAGAGAATGCAAAGTATTTTCTACCTACTTCGGACCTACTTCCAACCTTCGGAGTGTAATTGGAAAGCTCGTCTAACTAGCAAACAGGAGGTGCAAAGTTCGAATCCTGGAAAAGGAATAGTATATTTTGCACCTTTTCTGCTCCGAAATGATAAAATGCCTACTAGTTCCTACAACGTTACATAGTATGTTTGTAATTCTGATTGCATTAAAACACCTTGAAAAATAGTGAGTGATAGATTTTGTGAGAGACTAATGCTCAGAAATGCTCCAGCAGAATTGGATAAACTCCAGAAAGCGTGATGTCAAATTTAATAGACAATTTTCAGGAAAATAAAACATTTTTTTAATTCACATTTGCGACAAGCCACAAAAGTAAAGAGATACCACATTTATGGAAGTGATACATTCATTTCCAACAGTGGTAGTATTAATATCCTAGACGGAAAGGAATCTCGCGAAATACATTCACACAGTGTTGATAATCACATTAGATGTTAATTCGTTCCTCTTAAGATCTGTTAATGGAAGTGCTTACGGCGTAACTTGATAGAAAGTGTCAAAACCCGTCTACTGCAAACACTTCATTTACGACGGATCCAAAATGCTTCATAGTAAGGTTCACCCCTGCAGTAAAGTGCAAATATAATGCATTTCACGCCCATTACGTATGAATTAAAGGAAAGACACAACTTCTTAATGGCTAGAGATATTAATCGCTTTAAGGCTTAAATGACGTAATTCACATTTAGTCCGTGAGGAAAATTAGAAATCTGAGGTGAATTTTATGAACGTACTAATAGATGTTTTATACAGTGCACATACAGTTTCAAGGAAAGCAGAACTCAAACATGAACGAATTGCTTACAGCACATTAGATATTAAAATAAAATGTGTAAAAGACACATTTAAGTAACCAATTCTTCAGCTGTAAGTAAAATGCAATGAACAATACAGTGACTCTCCTTTATGATCACATATATCGATACTACTTCATCTTCATCGGCTATTTGATAACCGACTTTTCTTGCGGATCCTCGAACATATCCACTGAAAAGGAATAAAAAGACGTCATCACTCAGTTTTAGAAGAACAGTGACTTACCTGACGCATTCGAAACAATTTGTAGAATTTATTTGATCATCAAGGCTTCGTTAATGAGTTCTAGTTAAGAATTCGGCTCATATACCCCAGGAAATTAACTCTTTCAAAGCATAAGTGCTATAATGCAATTCATTGCAATCGAGATGTGTTTTCCATATGTTTCAATATTAATCATTTCTATAATGGCTTTCGGAACTTGGTAGCTTCAATTACCACAGTTATAATTAGTTTGCGGCGTAGTTATAGTGAAAGAATTTATTAATTAGAGAAGCTGAAAGGAAAGTAATCGATATGAAGATCACACTCTTAATTTCTCATACAAGCTGTTCGAAAATGTTCACCACACGCTTTATTTTCTTTTACATCAACCCCTTAGAGATTAGGACACCAAATACGACTTAATAAATGAGAATATATATTGCTCAGGTGCCTGCTAAAGTTTTGATTGATTTACCAAAACTGATGATGCGAGAAATATTAAAATTTTAATTTTTAAAATAAGAAGTTTTCAAACTTCAATTATCTTCACTTAAAAATTTGATTATCGTGCATCGGTTTTCTCTAAGTGAAACGAGTATTGAAATGATTAATACTCGTCAAGTAGGACTAATGATAGTCATTCTAGCTTCTCTCTAGCATATTTTAAGTTGAGAGGGGTAGTAAGGAATTATCGTATTCTGTCTGTTGGAGTTACAGTTCCTCGCTCTATTTTGCGGCCGTCTGCAGCGGTTATTGATTCATACCATCATTTTTTATTAATAATACTTTTAATATTATCTTTTTCAGTTTTACCATACAGTAGGTGCTCAGGGCCGCTGAGACTGTATTAACACTTCTATCCGTTTCCTTCCTAAATCAGCCTCAACAGTGGCTGAGCGGTCAAGCACTGCTGAATGCTGGTAATTTGCTTTCGGTCCGAATCCAACCGTACGGGTTGCTTGCATGCTTCGTATTCGTAGTTTTTTCCATGTGTAATGTGAATCTGAGTCAATTTCCCTTGGAACGTTCTTCACGAAAATATCCTTCCTCTTACGAAGGTAATATGTGCTTTGCTTAATGCGAATAATCCAACTTAACCTTCTAAAGTCAACAAGGTTAGCGATGATAAAGTTTAGTGTTGGGATGAATGTTAAGTTTTCTGAAAACTGAATTTTGGAAAGCATTAAAAATAATTGTACTAACGCAAAAAAAAAAAAAAAATACAATAATTTAAGTTTACAATGCTTTTTAACTAAAGCAAAATTTGCTATAGGAGTTTAATGAATTCCTACAGTTTTTAAAAAATTCCTGCAATTTTTAATAATTCCTACTATTTTAAAAATCGCATCTATATTTATTCAGCAGGTGACACGAAATTTGATAAATAAAGTGCATTATGAACTGCTTTAATTTTGAGGTTAATTTTATCAACATAATTTGATGAAAGATATTTGGATGATTTTTCAGTTTTTAAAAAATTTTCAGAATTTTTTTAAGAAGTCGGGTACTTTTAAAGTAATATCAAATTATGACAAAAATATAACACATTTTAAATCTCAGTATATTTATAATTAACTGATTTTAAAACGTGAAGTACAGTCTACTTATTTCGGTAACATCGATACTGTACTTGCCCTTCTACTTTATGTTTCAGATATTAACTTATTTTAAATAAAATACCTTCTTCGTCATCGATATAAAATTGTAGTACGTACTGCGCTCAACTTTATGGCTAAATATGTCAGTATTTTGAATAAATCACTATTCTTAGATGATTTTTCCTTTTTTTATTAGAAAAATAATTTTTATTTTTTATTTTTGAGAACAGAAACTCGACTATTTTTAACATAAAAGTAGTTTCTAAAATTATTATGCGAGAAGCACAAGAGTTAGTCATTTTACACTCACGCAAGGTTTATAAAATCAGCCAATATTTCTTGAAATTTTAACCAATAATTTCAGAGGTATTATACATTCTAGAAGAAAATTGTGGTTGTGTTAGATCTTTGATTGGTGTAATTTCAAATCCTGTAAATGCGCATTATTTCCTTAATATTAATAAAGAAGCGTAAAATTATATTTATAAACTTGTAAGTATGCATAATTATATATTTAGTATTTCATACCTGATAACAATAATCTTCATAATTTTAATTAAAGCAAGAAAGAAGTGAGAAATCGAAATATAAAACTTTTACAAATTTAATTATAGTTCTTAAACTTCTTATATCATAAGCACAATGATTGGCCATTTTATATAGATACAGTGTTTACACAGTGAATCAAAATTTCTTGAAATTCTAATCAGCCTGTTCAAAGAAATCAAAAACGCAAGCAGAAAATTACATTTTTATGAAATCTGAATTAGAAAAGAAATTATCTTGGAAACATAAAAGCATGTCACTTTGTAGAGATTTATTTTAACTTTCTGATAGTTATTTATAATTTTGAAAACCCTCCCATTATTCTCTTGTTTCCCACCTACAACTCCTTACCAGAATGAGTTTTCAGTATCGCGTTTTATACAAATGATGTAGTATTTAATGGGAAGTTCAGTCACTTCCGTAGGAGAGCTCAGAAGTTTTTAGTAGAGTGTGTTTTGCCTTCTGGCCACGCCGTTGCTTAAAACTTACCTTGCTACGTTTGACCGTAGTCTTACATGCTTGTTAGTATTTGCCGATGAGGTTTAATTAAGGACCAACTCCGTTAGCTATTCCTGTAAAGCTTCGGCTAAATTTAGTTAGAATTAAGTTAGTTTCTTATTATTTATCTTAACCCTAAGTGGGGGCTATCCTGTAAGCCCGAGAGGGCCCGTTTGTAGTATTTCTTTGAGTGAAATAAAAGGGTATTTTAACCCTGCCTTAAACTTTGTCTATATAGCTGTAAGAAGAACAGCGAACAGTCACTATACTCTTCTCCAATGTTCTAGTTTCCAAGGACACATAATTTAAATAAAATCGTATAACTTTCTAAAAAATAGAAAAAATAAGTAGACAGATATCCGAATAAGTTAGTTTTCATATCATGCACTGCTATATAGTTGAATAGAATTTTATATGGAAGAATTTCGGACATAGTTCGGGTATATTTAATACGAGAAATTTGCTGAAACGCAAATATAAATAAATCATACGGCCATTTAAATCACAAGAGGAAAACAATGTATGTTTTTTAATAGTTTTGGCCCTAGAGTTGTAGAGTCATTAGGCTTTTTGAAGTAAGAGACATGAAAAATGAGCAATGCCTTTGCCGGGATTCGAACCTGGACCTCTCGACTACGCGATCGCGCTACTGATACACCATAAAGGCAAGCAAAAAGGAGAGAGAAAATACCATATATACTTACCTTTTAAAGGGCTACTGGGGATTAGGGGACCCAGTTGTGAATAATCACCATCCACCACTTTTTTTTAAAGTTCGGGCACCACACCGATTCATTAGGCTCTTTGAAACAGAAGACATGAAACATGAGCAATGCCCTTGCCGGACGTAAACCGGGACTTCTCGAATACGCGCCGAGTATGCTACCTTTACACCAAGAAAGCATGCACAAAGGAGGGACAAAATACCTTAACGAATTTTGGCATGGAGCTTACTTTAAAATGTTTATAAAAATAGAATTTTAATATAAAATCGTAAAAATGATTTTGATTGTTTTAATTATTCAAAGCATTTGATCACATCAAAGCAAGTGTAAAGTGGGAAGGACTATTTCAAGACCAAGCATTGGTAAACACTAAACATGCAATGCTTAATGTTCAGCAGAAAATTATGAGGCTGTCTTATGGGATCCATTATGAGGTCCGCCATTGTGACTCTCTAGTCAAGATGTAGCAATTGTCTTTTTCTTCTTTAATCATTGTTTTTGTTGTTCGCCAGTTAGAGTAATTTCCCAACGTTCTGAGTTAAAATATTTAACAGGTTTTTGATTCAGGATTCGAAAGATTCGAATGACAGAAAATGCATGAAAATTCGAGTTTTCGAGTCTTCAGTCTTTTCAAAATTCACCGGCTTGGAGGATTCAGATGTTCCATTCATAGAATAAACCATCTTTCACTGCAGAACTTTAAGTGAGAATTGGAAAGGTAAATTTATAGGGTTTTATTTGCGTAGAAGTCGAAATCATTCTTCTTCAGATTCTATTAGACTGGCAAGCGAGTTATCGCTCTAGTCTGAATCAAAATGGCAAAGTCTTCCGATGGTTAGAATAAACTTTTTATTAACTCTTGAAATTTAACGGAAGGTACTGCTTGTGTTATAGAAAGATCACTTGCGGATATTTAAAATAAGATAAACTGAAATTCAGACTTATATAACTTAGTCGAAGACTAAACAAAGTGTTTATTTAAGTTGGTTCAAATAATTAGGGGCCACTTTTAAAGCAGGCTAGTAAAACTACTAAGGCGGGAATAAATTTTGGCAGAGGTGGAGTAAGACGCAAATTGCTAACAAGCTTCCCAAAAGCTCTGATTTTAAAGCATGCAAACTCTCAACATAAATGCTCAGCTATTACTAGTAATTTGCATTCTGGTGAGGACTACGGATAGAAAAAGTTATAGTAAAGATTCAAATCATGATAACTAGATAAGTAACATAAAATCCTACAAATTCTCTGCAGAAAATTAACAAAAATCTTTTTTTTTTGTAAAAGCTACTGTTCATTAAAGGAACTTTCAGTTGACTTTAACAGATTACAAATGTGTTTTTACCGAACACCAGCATAATTTGTTTTCCTTCTTCTTTAATTGCGCGTTGTTGAGCAATAAATTAAGAAAGAACATTCAGATTATGTTTCTTAATAAATAATTCTATTGAACCTCAATAAAAGTAACTTTTTCAAACTCTGTATTAAAATATTTTAGGATTTGAAGAGTTGAATGAGGAAAGGAGTGCGAAGATTTAAGTTTTCTTACTTCTTCTTACGCTGCGAATTTAAGGAAATACCAGATATGAAATGCTTATTCTTGTTCTTTTACCTACAACGTAAATAAAGCGTTTTTATAGTGTTTAAACTGTAATAAAATACTATTTTTTAACTACGCGTGACTGCAAAACTAAACGAAAATGTGATTAATGATAGCGATCAGCATCGCTGTACTACAACACTAGCAACAGAATGAAAAAAATAACCTCAAGAGAAAACTGGTAACAAAAACCTATTTGTAAAAATTTTCAGAAAGGAAAATGATTGGAAAAAATACTAAGGAAAGCATAAAAAAATAGAAACTATTTGGGAGAAAAAAAGCAATATACTTTAAAATAAATATGAAAAAGATCTCAGCGAAAATGCCGCAACTTTTACTATTCTCCAGAAAAAGCAAATTACTCAACAATGAAGCGAATCTCATAGAAAGTTATTTTTGCCATACAAAATAAAAATATTCTTCAAATGATATGAAACAACAAAGCTTTTATAGGTCCAACGGGATAGTAGATATTTTTAAAACACTTCGTAATGGATTTTAAATTGGGGTAATTTAAAAGAAGGAAGGAAAAAAGATGAATGGTAAGATTCCTTAGCACTGAAATTGCAACTCGCAGAAGAGGTACAGGATTCAAAGAAAAGTCGCAGAGAAACCAGATCTGCTGAGACAAGATTTTCAGAACAAATAAGCAACTTTAATTGGACTGCCGCTGTGCGCAGAGCACCAGTATTATATAACATCTCTATCCGTTGTCAGTGCCAAGAGATAATAATAATAACAAGGCGAAATACAATCATAGAGTATTAAATAATATGTTGCTACATGCTGAACTACTTGCTTTGTTACCTGACTATAATCCTCTGGGTTGTGAGTGACGTCGGAGACACTGCCTAATCCTATTCCGTATGTGCTCTGATAACAATGGATTACTAGGAGCATAACTGAATGCAAAAACAAATCAAAGTAGCATCGGTTTTTTTAAAATAAATAGTGGGTTTATGTAGACAGATGCTATGCTACGAAACCATAGAAGCCCACTTAAGAGACTGCAGAAATAAAAGCAGAAACTGGCAGTTTGGATATACTTCTCTGCACGTACGAATAGTTAAGGTTTCTGAGATTTCTGGTTTTAAGTCTTCGTAAACCCAAAAAACCTTTTACAGTGCGAACTAAATACTCGCATGGAAACGTAAAGTAAATATAGCAATACGCCACTAATACTAGTTTGAGAGCCTATTTGTTCAGCTTTGAATAGTTCTTCAATACATAAATAGTTTAGAAATAACTTGTATTTTTATGGTTGTAACTAGCCGCCTTGAACGGTATAGTGGTTAACAACGCTGATTGCCGTACCATTGGACCAAGGCTTGAAATACCAGAGAAAGCAAGGATATTTGAAAAGCATATAGTGTCAGTGGGGATGGGTTCGTTTAAAATACTAGTGAACCCAAAGTCCTCTCGAGAAGTTTTGTAATAGAGGAAGATTCATAGAAGAGCCTTGGATCACACTTTGAAATCTTGTCCATTAAAATTGAGGCAGAATTGCACAGTTACGCATTGGGACTATGCATGTGCAAAGAACGCTGAAATTCTGATGTCCTCTCCACTTGTACCTAGCACCTCTTTCTGTTATTAAACCTCAAGTTCTCAGTAAAATCTAGTTTAAAACCTCGAATTCATCATGGCCAAGAGAAAAGGAGAACGCTTGTTTTTGGCCAAAGCCTTAGCTCACACTTGCTCAGTTTCGTCTCAGTTTTGATGGAGTATACTTCAAGAACGGACCTAGCAACTTGTTACTCATCTTTTCGTACATCCAGCTTTTTACGGAAGGTAGCGGATTGACAGTATTAAGCGCTTTCATACCGTAGGATACTATACATTTATAATACCATGCCCTCTCCTAGCCATGCCCCACGATATATCATCTAGCACTGCTAACTATCAGACCGCTCAGAGCGGCATTTATATTTTTTCTAAATGCTAAGTAATGTGATTACCGTATTTGCCGGCACATAATCGGTGTATAACTCGCATTTATAATTTATATCTACAGTTTTTAATTTTTAGGTATATCTCCGTATAACGCGCACCTACTTCTTCACGAAGAAACCTAAAAGATAGATGCGCAATGCTCTTATCTTTTGAGGTAATTTATTCGAAGATTTGTCCTAGCCTTTCGAACAATGGTACTCCGAATCAACAAGCGTTAAGGGCAACAATAATATGTGTGGGTTAATTTGCTTAATCCTGCAAAGAGGGTGTCCAGAAGAATGCTCTTCTAAGGTTTCGAGAAAAGGGGGGTATGATTTGGAATAAGAATTCACTTCAACCTGAATGAATTCGTGGAATTAGAAGCTATCATTTGAAGCCACGATTTTCAAATGAAAATCAAAGGGTTTAGTAAATTGCGTTTGCTTTAGCTGAAATACAGTTGATCTAATGTTCCTTTTAGCAGTAAATATAGCTCTCCCGAAAACAAACAAACGCAGTGCTGGTTTCAAACGCAAAAACATTCATTTTGCGAAAGAAAACGGAAATCGTTCTGCAGCAGGGGTGTTTGGTGTTGGTAAAAGATGGAATAGATGAGGATGATGATTTTTTTATGGATTAGAATAACAATGATGGTGAAGATGAAGAGAATTAGATGATATGCCTGAAGATATCACGGAAGATGAAGATGACGAACTTTTCATGTTATCCGATAATGATAATTTTTTAAGTTCATAAGGTATTTCATTTCGTTTAAATGAGCAGCCTTTAGGTACACATAGAAATCTAATTGTTTTAATGCTTATCCCTTATTTTTAAATCTATCATTTTTATACCCGGCGTATAACGCACACCCGTAAATTTCGATCTTATTTTTTGCATTGAAAGTTCGCTTTATATGCCGGAATATACGGTATATGTCATAAGCCTAAACGTATATTCCAGTATCTATAGTATAGCCTCCAGTATCCAGTCATAAGCCTCCAGTACCTGTGCAAGATTTTACTGTCGCAACCAATTAAGGCAGAGCAATAGTTAACATTACTAAGTTGGTATTTGTTTTGTACTAGTATATAATATACTTTTAGGAGTTTTCAGAGTCCAAATCTACATAGACATGCTTATAAGCAAACACGAACAAAAGGCTGCTTACGTCAAATTGCAAATTCTTGCACATTCATTAGCGGTAACCAGCTGCCGTCGCATTCCAATCACATAACATGTACAGGTCGAGAAACACTGCGGTTAAAGCACTATATAAAACTGGGACTTTTGCATTCATATTTAGCATGTCTAACAGTTATTGATATTTTAATAAAAATATATATAAAAGAGTTAAAGAATCAAGGGATTATTCGAGTTTTGCATATTAAAGACAATTTTAGTTTCTCTTAATATTTATTACGATTTTTTCTTCTAAAAGTAAATCTATGACTACATATTTTATAACGCTATAATAAATTTGGGAAAAAATTTCAGAATTTTCTTGAATTGACCATAATCGCTGTTTCGAGTTTCATTAATTTTTGATTAGGTACTTACAGCTTTCATGTTCAATTAAGACGAACTTAACATCTTTTATTACTCTTTGTAAGTATTTGTAAGTGCATGATGTCAAAGAAAGTAGTTCTATTTATGTTATTTGTTTTGCATACTTTCTCTTAAGATACCAGTCTGGGAAGACAATAAAGTCATTTTAGATAATGGAGTAAAGTCTATTTATCATCTTCATCTGTCCTGCTTTTTCCATTCAGTGCCAGTCAATTTAAAGAAAGTTCTGTTTTTAGCTAAAAGTTACAGTTAATAGTTTTGATAGTTGAAGAGATATATTTATAGTTTTAATAGATTTGATAGAAGAAATACATATAGTTAAATGTATATATATATATATATATATATATATAATAGAATTTAATAAATTTTAGTATTTATTCATAAAAATTTTATTAAGTAATTATACTACTCAGATATAACTAAGTAAATTATAAATTGTACCTGAACTTTATTAAGTACTATACTATATTTAAATAAAGTAGCAGAGTGGTGAATTTCTTTCTGACAAACAGCAATAATCTAGAAATAATTAAATTTGGTAAGTAATCGTATTAATGCAATCTCTAATGATTTACGATGCCAATTTAAAGAAAAAAGAACAGATTTTGCCGCATTTTCAGTAGCAGTTGATGAAAGTACAATTTGCCCTTTTCGTGGGAGATGTTTGTTATTGATGAATTTGAAATAACTGAGGAATTTAGGAAACCATTTCTTTGAAAGAAAACACTGGTGCACAGAATACGTTTCGAGTACAAAAACTTTAACAGATAAATTAAGTTTGGATAAAATGGTTGGATTTGCAAATGATGGTACAGCTGTTATGGTTGGTGAAAAATGAAGTAGCGGTAAAATTCACATTGGCAAATAAAAGACATTCAGAACATATTTTGAATGATACACTGCAGTACTCAACAAGAGGTTCTTTGTATAAAAGTCTGAAAATGATAACGTTATGGAAAAAGTGATTTTTATCGGTCGAGCTTTGAATAATTGAGAATTATACTGTTTGAAGGAACTGAAAACGAGCAGGAAAAAATGTTGTGTTGTACAAGAATAAAATCAAGCACCTATGTATTGAAAAGCTTATAATATAATGATTAAACAAAACAAAAATTTTTATGACACAAAGAAATAAAACACATCGATAAGCTACATAATGAATTTTTAACCATTTTTACATAATTATTTAATATTAACAATTAATATTTTTTACATAATTATTTAATATTTATTTTTACTTAGATAAAAGATTTAATATTTCTTGCTGGCTCAATCTACCATTTAAATAGTCTCAATAAAGAGCTGCAAAGAAAGAATGAACTTATCACTGATATATATACTCGTATATATGAAATGAACTTTAATTATTGAAAACACAACTGGAAGAAAAAAAAACTTATGTCTTAAATCCTGTCCTATTATTTCAAACGAAAACTCTGAAGAATAGGCAAGAAAAATAGCTTAATTATAAGAAGAATTTATAAAAAGGTTTAATGATTTGGAGATCAATCGTACCTCATTTTCATTACCATTAAAAACGAAATGTAAATAACGCACTAGAAAATCTACAGATAATCTAACTCAACACAATATGAAGATGCAGATTTGATTAACTTTTATTCACCCTTGTCAAAAGATAAATATTCTCAGTTACGATTTTTTGAAATAAGAGCAATTGCTCTGTTTGGGATTTCATTTATATGTGAACATTTTGTTTCGCAGTTAAATGTAAACAAGCGTCCGAAATCTTCATATCTTTTTTAAACTTTCTATAAGTTATTTAGTGGTTAATTCAATATATAATGTTATTTGGAACATTTATCAGGCTGAAAATTTAACATTTTATAAGGCATTTCTCCCGCCTCCTTCGCATGCCTTCGTGGTGTAGTGGTCAGCACGCTTGGCACGTATTCGAGAGGTCCGTGGTTCGAGTCCCGGCGAGGGCTTTGCTCGTTTTTCCTATCTCCTGCTTTAAAAAAATACCTAATGTCTCTACAATTTAAATATCAATATATCTGAATTACAAAGTGTAACTAACAGCATTTTCTTGTGTAGGTAACAGACTTGAGGTATCAGATAGAAACATAGTTTTCTGTTCCGAACTTGTAACTTTATCCATTGGCCAACGGAGTTTTTCCTCTGCCGCATTATCGTTACTGTGGATGTACTATGTTAAACTATTAGATGTAAAATCAGGTAACATGAAAATAATGTAAGAGTTTAGTTTTTGATAATAGGCATATTCCACAACACTAAAAATTCTTTTAAAAATGTATTTGCTGTAATAATTGCTTCTTTTCCTTTTAAGAAAAAATTTAATTATGTATGTTTTCGTTTTGGAATAAAGAGAAATAATTCTAGCAGTGCGAGAGACAACAAGTAATTAAACGTTATCACTAATAAAACGCCTCTCTCGTTTCTTATTATGCTACATACGCACAATTACTATTAATATTGTTAATGTCGTGTTAAATATTTATTAAATGAAATGAAAAGTGGATTAAAAATAGTTTTTATTTTGTTTAAAAAACATTTAATTTTGTTGAAAAACACATTTCGACCCTTCAGATCGTGCATTCGACCCGCATGCAATTAGAATTTGTGACCAGTGCATATAAAATTGCGTGCATTCCTACTCAAATTAACGAAGCGTTGCAGTTACAGTTATACAGGTAGTGCAATGGATAAAGATTAAAATTTTAATTTATTTCAGATACTACTATGAAATAGGATAAACTAATGCCGAATGAAGCACAAATATTTTTTCCTAAATTTCATCTTCTTTTACAAAACATTTATTGATGATATATTTTACAAAAAAGCAATTTCATAAACGAACTTGATGAGAAGGAATAAACAAGTCCTCACTTTTAGTAACGTTAAATTTCGAGTAATGAGAAATAAAAATTTGAAATTTTGTTATTTATTGGATTCGCAATAGGATTACAGAATATGATTAAAGGATTCCTGCTTAATTAATTTCAAACGACGAGTTAATACCAGCAATTTAGAACGTGTCAGATATATTAATGAAATACATATGTTGCAAACGCGGATAATTTTAGAATCGTTATATGAAAGAAATAACGTACCTGAAATTCTAAATCAGAAATTTTTTAGGTAGCAGTTTTGGATGAATACATTAGTCCCAATTACATACGCAAAACTGGTCACAAATAATAAAATAAAATCGCGCAGACTTTGCTAATAATAAAAAAGTGAAGACAGCCGAAGACATAAAAATAAAGTTGTAAAATATTTCTCTATTCTGATTTTCTAAAATGGCTTTTCAAATAAAATTCGAAATATTTTAGATTTATTGACGTTCCAAAGACTTCGTGGATTGAAATAAATTGTGACAAGATGTCCAGTAATTTAAATAGAAGAGGAAGGGGCAGTCGTTCTCACCTCAATGGCATAACTCGAGTTTAATACGTTTCCAGGCTACCGTCATAAAATGAATAATATAATAAAGCGAATAACATGAATTATTTCGTTTTTCATGGAATATAAAAGACATTGTTTGCATTATACATACGGCAATCTTTAAAGCACTAAAAATATCATTCGCGTCTTGATCATTCTTGTGTTCGTTGGTTTAGCATTTGAATTTCTTTTGAGAAACTTTTTTTTGCGCCCCAATCGGGTCATTGGTTTTGCTCAAGACACTTATTTTTAAACACTCCCGGCGTTTGACATGTGTTGCCGTTTAAGGATAATTGTATCTAGATTTTGACTTGAGTCAAAGATATAGAACATAAATAACTTGAACGATTATTTCAGTCTTAATGAAATGTTTAAAATAAGGCAAGAACAATGTATAACAAGAAGTACAAAGTATAAAATACGTAAAACTTTGAAAAGCTCTACAGCTCCAAAAAATGTGGAAATAAATTTGTGAGATGAATAGTTTTTACAATAATCTTACATATAATCGCTTGAAAACTACATAAACAATGTCATAGCTACTGAAGACTTAGAAAGCCATAGCATAATTATTATTAAACGAACTAAAAATACTAATACTGAGAATGCTAGAAATATTGCGAAAAGTACCAAGTTAATAAAAGAATCATACATATGCTAAGTACTGGAAATCTCCAATTTCCTCTTTTTTCACAGTACTGAAAAAAGATGTAATGAAGATCCGCTGGATAAGCATAAATGATCGTGCCGTCTACTACTTGAATTACCAAACAGCCATTATTTCTTGTTACTCTGAGAAGGACTGAGCAATTTAGACAACTATTTAATTTAAGGTACTTGTTTCTCTTGAAAGTTCAAGTAAAAGCATACAAAGGAAGACTTGGCTCGATCATTGTTTTAAATGTTGAAAATAGCATCACACCCAGAACTTTCGCAAACATCTATCTTTGCTTCATCAAGTATACTCAATATCATGAATCCAGAGACTGTTCTAAAGGTTAAGATTCTGACCTAATGTGGGCGAAATGCATATCGCAAACTGGTGAGTGTGTAAAACGACCCTACACTTCAAAAGAATTTCTCTGAAAATTCGACGCCCGGTCCACATACACGTTAACATGTCCTATGCAGATGTAGTCTTCAACAAAACTGACAGAGCAGACTTAAAGAATGCTTTTAGTGATATCACGGGATTGTGCCTAGACCATCAACTAAAGGTATATGAAAAGACGTCAAACGGGAAGTAAACTCATGTATATACTTGCACATTTATTTAAATATCTGCTGCTTAGAGAAAACAGGTGAGATATCCAAATGCGTGAAGATCCAATGGTGAGATATCCAATGCAAACTGCATTCTGAGTTCTGTAGCTTATTGCGACTTCCTTGCGTTTGAGAATACTATCTGGTGCCTTTCAGTACCGATCACAAAGCATTCCTGACGAGTCTACGGTGCTTCTATAACCTTGGTGCGGGTGGTTTCCATGACCAAGATTGCTGGAAGGTCCCAGTTCCGTCTCCAACTTGTTCTATTGCATGAAAGACTATAGACCCCAATAAAAGTTTCAAAACCGACGACTAGCTTCAGTGCTGAAAGCCAACAACTAGAGCTTACAACGTAAAGTCTATGCTCAGCAAACCCTATGTTGTATTAGGGTTCTATGCAACTATGGACTCTAAAGAATGTGTATGGTCTAATGTTATAGATGTTGCCTTTCTTGTTTTCGTTATTTCATATTGTTTCCATAACGATAAGAATTATGAAGAAGCAGTACTAATAAATATAAACAAAGAGGGGATTTTCAAACATTACGTCAAAAAGAAATCTGCTATCACATCTGAAAGGAAATTTGTTACATTTTCTGAAATAATAATTATTATTTTGTAAAAAGATAACTTAAATGCATGTTGTACTTATGTGTAAAACTGAAGGAACTCAGAAAATAAAAAATTCATTCTTGTTCCAGAACGGAAAAGCGAATCATGACCTTATTTCAGATTACCAAAATTTGTACTTACAATGTACTGTTTAAGTTACATTAATTTAAATAAACTTCCATTCTGATGTAAAAGTTTTCAATTTATCACATGAATAAAACTGATAAATTGATAAGAGTTTTGTTAAATTCTTCGATTAAAATTACGATTAAAGTACATAATACATACACATCAGCAGTCGCTGTTCGTCTCGACACACAGCAGCAGGAAATTTATTCCGATATAATTCGATACTCCCTCAATTTTCTGATTACATTCGACACTCTGTCAATTCCCTGATAAGAACCTAAATTAAATCCCAGGAATCCTCTCAGGATTTAACGGTCAACAGAGCTCAATTGATTTACGCGGTAGAAGCAGCATTAAAGATCAGCTGTTGGATTAAATTTGACGTTGCTCCAGATGACGATTGCTCCAACGGGTATTTTACTTGAAAGACAGTAGGAAATAATGAATACTCAAGTGAGCGCGGGCTCTGATAAATTTTATTTTATTTTCGGCTGTTTATTTTTAAGGTTATGCCAACTAAGCAAACTACTGTTCTTCGGAAAGTTTATCTGCTCAAACAAGAAGCTTTCTACCTATTTGTTTGCATGTTTGCACGCGTAAAACTAAAAGAAACGGGTGAAGTGCTTTTCCTCATTCCTTTAGGCAGGCTTTTAGAGTAACATGGCCAGTTTTAGCCTGGGGATAAATTTTTCCTTGAGAATATTTGAGAACTATTCTCCATAAATATTTCCAAAGCATTTGAAAGTATGTAAATATTTTACTGAAATATGTTCGCGTTTTCTTATCCGTATCTCTCAAGAAATCAAATTTACTTGAAATGGTTAAAACAGTTAGAATATTCCATCAGGACGTAAGTAAAATGAAGTATTAAAATTATAACAGTCGTCTTACGCTCGCTAATACCAGTTTTATTTAGCGTTAAGTAAACACTAGTGATAAAAATTTTCGGTCCTTCAAACCTCGAAAAGCCTTCAGTACAGTTGCGACACAATGTTTACGCAGCGCTAATCCATCTTTTAAAAACTTTTATTTTCATACATAGAAATGTCTAATACATAATATTGTAAAACTTTTACTTTCATATATAATACTTTAAAATTCGCAAAACGGTATGAAAAGTATCTTAAATATTTGCTTCACTGAAAACACATTTTATTATTAATTCTTATTTTTTAAAATTTTTAATTACTGTTTTTATTATTTAATTATTTATTTATATTTTTAAAG
>KK120085.1:625877-680780 GCA_000611955.2 Stegodyphus mimosarum | reverse complement strand
GTATGCGAGTAAATGCAATATATTTCTTACAATGATGTTATTGCTTTCGAAGTAAGTATTTCTAATAAAAAGTTTTGAAATTAAAATATCATTCTATTTCGTTCATTCAAAGAAGGTTTAATTTAGACATGAATATCCCTTTTCCCCCAACACTCAAGCCTCTTGAGCGTCGTCCATCCATAAGTTCTCCATAAGAACTGGGATGGAATTTCTGTCTTCTCCCGTATGTTAAACTGGCCGCCTCCGGCGGTGCAGCAACGTTGCCTTCAGCAACGTTCTCGTTCTCGTTAAATGGCTAAATGGTCGAGAGATATTGGCCATTTGCGAAGAATGCATTAACTTGAAAGTGACTGGCTATTTGAAACAATAACATCTTTTGACGTCTCGCATTCTTTGAAAACATACACTAACGAGAGCTAGCAGTCAAGACAAGATCCAGAGAAAGGTGTAAAGAATCCGTTATAAGCTCAATATAAATCTCACAGATGCCACAGACTCGTGCTTACAGAAGCCAACACTTTTGGCTTAACTCAAAAATTTTACTATCAGTAACGAGCAGTCACGGTAACGTAAAATAAAATAGAATTAAATTAGCCTAATAGCCTTTCACACGTTACTTAACGAGCAGACAGGGTCTGATTCGTAAAAGTTGGAGTAACCAAGCCTACTGGCTAGAAACGCTCAAAGCCATAGAAATCTAATCGCTAAAATCAAACATAGCAACGTGAGCTACATGCAGGCATAACATGCACTAAAATCACCTTCAAAAATTTTCAAAAAAAGTTTATCTCTACTTATAAATTGCTATGCAATAACGTCATGACGAATAAATAGATAGAATGATTCAGTGCTTTTCCTTCCAAAATGTTCTTGCTTTGTTAAAATACTTATCTCCTCCCGGCAAAATTTCAGTATGGGTTACACGATTTGGCAGTTGCCGAATGACGATCAGTCGGGATCAAATTTATCTAGAACAAAGGTGTACATACATATTGAAAGGCTTCCTTCGAAAATCACAGTATGAGATCTAATTTTATTACTAGCGAGGCATTGAAATGGAGCTATAGTGGAAGATAATGCCGCGAGAAAAAAGGTTTACAGAAGCGGAAACTTCTTCGAAAGTTCGACGTTCCTTTTTCTGACAGATATTCGATTTATTTAATTATTTTGGATTCGAAAGCCAACGCTGGTAGACTTTGTCATCTGCACTTAGGAATGAACGACTGCGCAGCTGCAGATTTGAATGATGACATTAATTTTAATTTGCGAATTTTCTCTGGTTTTATTTATTTATATTGGATTAAATAAAATAGCCATTCTTTTCATATTATATTGTGATGATTTCGATGATCATAGAAAGAGGAATTAGCTTGCAGTCGTCGTAGCTGAGCGTGAAGGGATGAAGATTACAAAAAATGAACTTGAAGAATTTCCAGTCTTTATTTTCATACATATAAATCATCTCCATAGATGTTTATCCAATCATAGTGAAAACCAGATACATTTACGCGATTTAATCATAATGAAAGATAATAAATTTCTATTTGCATTGATTCTTAAATTTAAGACGCAGGCGCTTTAAACGGGGAAACAAAGCGAGGAGTTATTAGCAAGGTGGAAGCTAGCAGAACGGAATGGAAGGACGTAATTAGCTCACCAAAGTATTTATACCAGAGTAGATGCGATTGATTGGTTAATATTAGTTTTGGTTTGCACTTTTCAAGCAGCGTTACGTAACATCGAATGATCTTCTCTAATTCGGAAAACAGATGAATTAAAGGGGGAAATCACCAAATTTAGAATGTTAATTTTAAGATCGCCAATTAGTTTTTAAAGCAGCTATCGTATTTTATTACATATATATATATATATAGAGAGAGAGAGAGAGATGTGTGTGTGTGTGTGATAATTTTGAAGGGAAGTCGCGATAGCTGAGTGGTACGGCGTGAGGAAGGAGTTGATACCAAACTAAATTCATCCAATTATCATCTTTATTTGCAGATTTCCAGGCGCACAAGAACACTTCCTTGTAGAAAAAAGAAAGAAATTTCTTATATACAGTTTATACAGGTTAATGGGGGGCGACATCATTTTAGCAGAGTATAGAAGATATGTTGGCAAGGCGGAAGCTAGGGAAAGGAATGCTGCAGAAAAATGACGTAATTAATCGCCAGCAGTATTTATACCAAGTTTGATGAAAAATTCAGCTGATCTATGATTGGTTAATATTAGTTTTAGTTGCTCTTTTCCAGTAGTGTTACATAGCGATAGAAAGATCTCGACTTTGGGAGAACATCGGGAGAACAGATGAATTTAAGGAGAGAGCACCAAATTTAGAATGTTAATATTGAGGTCGCCAATTGTTTTTAAAGCATCTATCGTATTTTGTTATATCTACTAATTTCCAAGCACAGTCGTGATGGCTGAGTTGTAAGGCGAGAGGGAGAAGTTGATGCCAACCTAAGTTCAGCTAATTATCATCTTTATTTTCAGATTTCCAGGAAAACTAGAATAATTCCCCTTAAATAACCTATTCTTTAATCATGCAATTACGATAATTTCTTATACACATTTTTTTAGAATGACTTAGGCATTTTACAGAAGCGAAAAGATATTAGAAGGCGGAAGCTAGCAGAATAATGAGCAGAATTAAGACGTAGTTAGCTCGCCAAAAGTATTTATACCGGAGTAGGAGCGATTCTAGAAACAAGCTACGATTGGTTCATATTAGTTTTAGTTGCCCTTTTCGAGAATTACATAACGTCGAAAGATCTCGAATTTGGGAGAACAAATAAATTTAGAGGGAGATCACCAAATCTAGAATGTTAATTTTGAGGTCGCCAATTATTTTTTAAAGCAGCTATCGTATTTTAAAGCACCAGATGAAATAACTGCATGTGAATTTCACGTAAATAATTTTACGTATTTACGTATTAACAGTATCACTGGTGCAGTATCCGGATTTGCTATAAATGCAAATGTTAAATTTACTTATCGGCTAACTTTAACATTTGCATACAGCTAGCGATTTTGGCAAAATATTTTTAAAAGATCGCCAGATAATCGACATTTATTGTAAATCGGCAAATTTTATTAGCATATCAAAAGAAAATACACTTGAACAACTTGAAACGGAAATTTTAATTATGAAATAAGAATTATATAATATATTAAAATAATAAAACTGTTATATTCTCAATAAAATCGTTCGGTAATTTTTTTACGCTGGTCTTCGCTTAGAAAAAGAAACGCGGCATCAGCCACAACACCAGCATTACGTACCGGTTATCTCACATCATTGCACGTCGCATTTAAATCCATTCCCATGTGGCTTTGTAATTCAACATTTTCCCGGTTCACACTATTTTCCCGCTAAAATTTTACAGCAGTTTCTTTTATTGTTGACAAATTTAACGAGTGCATATATTAAACTGCGTTATGGCGAAACATATCACGATTTGTATAAAAATCTTTGGAAGACAAAAAAAAAAAAAAAAAAAAAAAAAAAAAAAACGCATAACAAAATGACAACGTTGCTTAACTGAAGGACTATTATGAGCATGGCTGCCTGGAGGACGCATAGTTGGCAAAGTTCGGCATATTCTGAAAATATGGAGACTTCCACTAAGTTGGTTAAGGCGTAAGCACTAATTTGGGATATTAAAAGGTTAGGAGAAGCCGATCAGGAAAAACAAGATGATTTTTCTGATGCCAATCAAAGTGAAATAAAATGAAATTTAATCTCAGAATTATGTCTCTTTTTTAAGGCAAAAGAAGACTATAATTTAAAAAGTCATAAAAATAACCCATCTTCAGAAACATTTAATTAGCATTTAACATACCCTCCTTTTCTGGAAACAACTGCTTAGTTTCAAAACAGTTCTTGCCATTAAAGCCGGAAATATTACGATTGCAAACACTTTAAGTTCTAGGCAGCGCGAGTCAAAGTTCAATCGCTAGAACAGGAAGAAGATTAGAATTAAAAGCAATAAATTACCTCAAAACCTTCTCATTAAACTTCGCTTACTTATCAAAACCTGTGCGAAAGAAAATAAAATAAAATGAAAACAATTACTTCCATCATTTCCTTCGAACAAAAGCAATAAAAACTAGAACTTCCGACTGAAGAACAAAAGTTTACAGTTATTGTGCGTTTCGATTGCTTTTTGGATTTAAACATTCGACAGTTTCCCATCCAATTATTAAATTAATTAAAGCTTCAAAAACGAACTTTTACCGGTGTTATTATATTTTTTTCTGCGCCACATCCTTTTCACTTTTACTCGTTTTTCGATAATTTTTACAGTTCCGCTAATTAATCAGGACCTGCAGAAGAGTGAAGAAAGAAGAAAAAAAAGTTTATGGGAGGAAAAAAAGAATAAATTCAAAAACTGAAAAGTTATTTTTTTCTTTCACTCGCTCTTTTTAACGCAAAATCAAAAGTATTCGTTTGTTTTGCGTCTGACCGTTAGAGGGCGCTGCATACGGCCGGTAGTCATTAATGTGTAAAGCATTCTGTCAAAAAAAAAACGAACCTTTAACCTCTGAAATCGTAAATTTAGGATCATGTAGAGGAAATGAAAAGAGAAAGATCTTTCAAACACTTTTTTTTCCTTCCGAAAACCGTAACAATTATATATCCTTCCGTTTTCGTAAAAACTTACATTTTTTCTCTACTGCATTCCATTTTTCTTTTCGTTTCCTGTATTTCAATTTTCGAAAAACAAAATAACATAAAACACATTCATGTAAAATAAATTAAATGAAATTCTAGTATCAGCAGAACTTTTTATATGCACTTTCAAGGTAAAAACGTAATTATCAACAAAAACATAAATAAATTTAATTAAAAAATTTCTGACGCAAATATCGATTATTTACGGCATTATTTTATTCCAGATTAATTTATAGCTGCTAATTTACATAGAAATCCTCACAGAATCCTTTCCAATATCAAAATATCGCAGTTTATAATAAAAATAAATGCGAGTGTACTTGACATAGACAGTGGAATCAGCATCCTTCTAGAACTCGGCCTCATATTATTATGAAAATTTAAAAGATAATGCACATCATTATCTTATATTATAAAAGACGAAGAAAAAATAGTACTTGACTTGTGGTATGGACGCGCTTAGTGGATCAATGTTTACCCTTACAGTGTATTAAATGTTTCCATACCCTTTTTTTTAATATTCTCTCTTCTATTTATATTTGGAATGAAGATATCTGGATATCTTCACCTGAAAAAATTACTGCTGCTTGGAATTGTAAAAGGGTTTCAAATTTTCGGTTAATTTTTTGCTCTTCTGGATTGTTTATTCACAAAGTTTATATGAACAGTTAACACACAAAAGTGCTGATTCAGTATTTGAAAAAGCTGGAAAATATAAAAATGCTTAGTTTAATTATTCTTTATTTTGAAACTGCTGATGGCAACGATTTGTAAAGCAATTAAACATGGATTTTTAATTTATATAATATTTAAGACTTTAAAACGCAGGTAAGATATTATTTATATATATTGTTATGGATTTTATATTTATTTGGCTATTTATTTAGAATTGTAATTAAAATTGCTTTACGATTTTTGAAGAGAAAGCTACGTCGGAAAAATAAAAATAAAAAAGCGCGTGCATTTAATATTTAATAAATAAATATCTCGTAATTACTATTGCCATCCAGAAAAATCTAGAAAAATCGAGATTGTTCTAGTGATAATTGAAAAGCTTATAAAAACCGAAGTGAAACACCTCATCTCAGTTGTAGTTGTAGCTGTTTAAAGCGAACTGCTGTTTGTCTACTTAATGCTGCGATTGATTGTAGCGAATTCGCTGTGAGATTGGAATAATTTAATCTGTTTTGAAGTGAATTCTGTTTAACAGTTGAGATACTGTGATATTGTGATAATATATCTTAAAAAATATTTTAGCATTTTGACTTATTTCTTGTGGAAAGAATAAATTTTTATTAACTTTTTAACGATTTGTGCATTCAGTCCATAACGAACCCGTACGCACGCAACAATATTTGGTGCCAGGAGTGGGGTTTGAATGCCATTCACGAGAGCAATGGAAGAACAAATGAGACAGCTTGTCACTGCTTTTGCTGCATTCCAGGAAAAGATGGAAGGAAGCGTCAACTCCGTTAAAGAAGAAATGAACGCTGGCCAAGAATCCGTTAAAGAGGAGATTAAAGCTAGTTAAGCATCTGTTGAAGATGAGATGAAAGCTGTTCAAGAAAAGATGGAAATTGGTCAAGAAAAAATTAAAGCAGGTCAAGAGGAAATGATTAGCCAAGAGAGATTACCTGTATAATAGAAAACAGATCTGAGGCCATCGAAGGCAGAACTGACGCTGTTGAAAATGAAGTTGAACACATTGAAGAAAGAGTTTCTTCTGTAAGAGAACAAATAGAATGTATTGAGTTTTACCATGTCGCACAGACACTGTATGTTTTCAAGTATTCATACCTGATCCGAGATTCGAACCTGGGCTCATCGGTACGGCAGTCAGCTCCAGGAACCATTATACTATCTAGGTTGGTTTATAATAGCATTCATCAATATAGTGCTGAATAAAAATGGTAAAGTTCTATATATTAATTTTTATATCTGAGCCACTTAGATGAAATTTACTTGCAGCCAAGCACTATATCCTTAATTCATGTATTAATTATTTGAGTCTATGTATTACATATGTATTGATAGCGCTGAGTCTCCTTTGGCTGTTGAAAGCGTCCGTCCTTATTATCTTCCCCAGTGTTAATCCATTTTCGTCTTTTATAGTCTCTGTAGTAGTTGTTCAAATACGCCACTTTAAGTACAGCACTTTAAGAAAGTCGTGCATCAGTGGCCGGACGCCGACTATTTATCCAAACAAAACGAAAGCATCCACCCTCCCGTTAAACCCTCCCTTCCTCTTTCGTCCCGAAGCCCCCATCACCTTTGAAGAAGTTTTGAGTAAAGCATTCATTACGGGCGAAACACTTTAAAAGTGTTGTTCTTGTTTTTGTGGCTCCACTTACCAAGATTGGTCAGATCTTAGAGTGTGCCAGGCAGGAAGATAGCCCTCGATTTTTAAAAGTGCGATCGCGCTATGACCCATTATGTGATGATTGATCAACCGATCTTCCATGCATCTAGAGAGGTGCATGTGAGGGTGCATTGAGGAGAGGATAAAAAAGTAAACCTGGTGGAGAGTGTTTTCCACTTAGTGATTTTCTTATACTAATCTCCTCAAGCTGCTGAGTTTAAAATATGAATTTGGAGTCTGTTGGATGATGTTGATTAGATATTCCCCAGATAGGTAATTTAGGAACTGACTTTAAGGGAAGCTGGGTTTTTAATCGAGTGAAGAGGAGAAACATGCGCTACATTATGTTAAGTGTGAAAAGATAATGTAGAAGCTACACTACGTAAAATGTAATATAATATTAAAATACGTTTCTGCTTTTTCTGCGCGCGTGGAGAGGCTTTCGTTGGGTTATTAAAATTTCAAATTTATCCCACAACTTTTTATTGCATTCCGCATTTATTACAGCATATTTTTCAGAAAATATGACCATAGCCGTCCAATCGAGATAGCGGTTAGTGACTTCTCCGTCTTGGAGTGCCCGGATTCTGATTTTGAAGAAGGCATGGATGTTTGTAAATGTGAAGTGTCTGTGCGGCATGAGGGCACTTGAAATATGCGGCGAGTCGAAAGACCTCTAGAGAGGTTGATGGTAGGGGAAGAATGGAAGACCCTCAGACCCGTTCCCTCGGGGTATTCTCCCGCAAAATTGAGAGGGGGGCGGCGAACTGAGCTAAAGTCGCGCTGTCAGCTATACGGTGCTCAAGCCTCTTTCAAGAGACAGCGCATTTGAGTCCTAGCCACGACTAATGTTATGGGTTTCTTCTGAGCATTCTCGGACGAGTTACAACAGGAACAAAACAACAACAACAACAATACAATCATAAATTAATGCATTTTTTTTGCGGTAACTCACAGAAAAAAATAATAAAACTGCAAATGAGCAAGTATGCTAAGTTAGGTTATTTATATTGAAGTAAGATACTGCGCCTATCTGCCTCAGAAGAGATGCTTTTATACTTTGTTTGTGTGCTTTAATACTACAAAAAATGGAAGTGCTAGCTTTTTAAGGTAAAGAACGTCTTCGTGGCCTACAAGAACACTACAAGTATTATAATTTAGTTCTGTTAAATTTAAATAATTATAGTTATAAATGAAATTTGAATTTAATACGAGCGTAATACGTGTAATTTGAATACGAGCTAGCTTCCCTTATGAACGCCTCCTCGAAGGCATCAAGAATACTTCTTTGATATAACGGCCTCTGAGATTGAATCGGCAATCAGCCGAGATATCTGGGCAAAATTTGGTTGCATATTCTCATAGTATCTCGTCGCGTGATCATATATTACACCGATTGCGTGTTCTTATACAACGCAATGTGATCGTATATTAACAGCATGTTGCATTTTCGCTCTCGCGGCGTGTTCTTATATTACTCATTTTTGATGAGGTTTTCGAATTCGCACTGTTTATTTAAAAATATTATTCATTGCTTTGATTGGAAGTATGATAATAACAATCTTTAATTTACCAAGTAATGAGGTGGATGCTATATCAGTTCTTCAAGAAAGAGGGCTTTTACCTGACAAACGAGTATGCGAAAATGGCCATAACACGACATTTTAAAATTGCAAAAGAAAGAAGAGCCTCGGTGTTGGAAATTGGTTCGTGGTTCCAGAATATCGTTCGTCACGGCTGTTAGATTTGCATATTCTTGGGCAGAGGAATTGACGTCTGTGAAATGGTGTAAAAAATAGCTTAATATGTGTGAAAATGCTGCGGTTGATTGGAACAATTACGTGTGATAAAATAATAATAATAAGGATAAGACTAAGTGTTCTTAAAAATATTCTTAATAAACGGCATGTGAGTATTAGTGTTATTATCATATATTGCGTTGTTCATTTTTATATTCACGCTTCACGAGCTTGGAGAAATCATTGCTGAGATCTTTGCGTAAACCTAAAATCGCCAAGTGTGGTTGAGGTCGCTATAACAAAGAAGTACCTCATCAGGTTTGCAATGTCTAATGGAAGCAGAACAGATGAAACATCGGCGATGCCCTTACCGAGATTCGAACACCGAACCTTCCGATTGCTAGGGAAACTTGGCTTTTAGTATTGTACAGAGGCACGCGGTAAGAAAGGAGACAATTTTTTAAATCCCCCCCTTAGATCACGCGAGGATTGTTCAACTGTGGACAATTGATCAGGAAGACAACCCAGGTGAAGACAAATTATCATCCACCACATTTTATTTCCAGCCCCATAACAGAGTGTATTAAGTTTTCCAAAACTGCAAACACGAAAAATCAGAGATATTATCGTCTCACACTATAGACTTTATGATTACTAGACTATGTATTCGCAATTACACCACATACGCTCGCCGTGGAAAAGGATAAATTCCCTTATAAATTTTAAACAAAATGATACCTTTCTTTAGGAAACAGCTCTTATGCGTTTTTCTTGTAATCAAATACACCAGCGATAGCCACCTTATCCAAAGAACAACTATGTATGTATTTTTATATAACAATACATATTCTTTGCCTTGTCTACGCCAGTAAGTACTCAGTCAGTGAGCATATTGGTAATTAAACCCGAGTTCAAATCTCTGTGAAAAGGTTAACTGGCTGCATGGGAATGGTTCATAGTTTTCCTCACGGTTAACATATATATAGAAACAAATTTCCATTACAAAATCCTCCGTGAAGATTTTCTTACCCAAGGTAGTCTTCATGTGCTTTGTCTTGATCAAGCGATTAATCGATAACTATCTTTCCTATGCTAGAAAATAGTGAAGGCATAAAACTAAAGATTATGTATCGAAAATGGAGGTGCAGAATTCACCATAAATAGGAAGCTTCTAGCAAAAGAAGAACATGTCATGGTTTCTGAAACCAACTGCGATGGTAAAGAATTAATAACTTTTATAGATTCTTACGTCCATTTCCCAACGTTATCCTCTTGGCGTTCCTCGAGGCCCCTGCAATATCGAAAGATTTGATTTTCGGGAAAGTTCGCCAACAAGACAGGTGGAGACGATGGTGATTAATGGCACCTACATCAGCGCGGATACTGGATAGGCCGACATTATTACGTAAGAATTATTTGTTAGTGCAGTATTCGCTGGAATTGTCTTTGTCATAACGCAGGCTATACCTGTCACAAAGAAATAGATTTCGTTACACTCCGGAAACCACCGCTCATAACAAAACAATACAAACAAAGATGTTCTATAAAAAGATGACAAGAACCAAGCAGTATACAAAAAGGTATTGAAGGCGAACATTACATTCTTGAATTACTCAAGAAGAATAAAAGAGTTTTTATCCAATAAAATAAAACTTCTTCGTTTTGCATACACTGAAAGTAAAATTTAAAGGCCGTTGGTAATTAATCAATTAAATAAAGTCATTCGAAAACATATTTATTGAGCATTTTAGTTTACTAAGATATAAATTAAGAAATAATTTCTGTAATTAAAATTCTAATTGTATTGAATACAGGAAATGGAAAGTTAGATTTGTTAGTAAATAAAATTATTTGACTACTTTATTTTAATGAGAAATTAAATGTATGAATAATAGTTTCTCTTAAATATATTTCAATTCATATTTGATCATCATATAGAGATATTTATTCAAAATCTTAAAAGAACTGAAGATCATATCTGGAAAATATTGTATTGTATAAAAATAAATGCGGCGGTTTTTCGCATGAATAACGTGAATGTGAGTAAATGTTTCTTAAAAAACCCTATATATTCTCTAACTGATTGTGAATATGAACTATTTTTTCTTAAAACTAATTCTCATAAAAGCTCTTCATGAAGTCATCTCTCCCTTTAGGCAGATAGTCGTAGTTTGCTTTGGCGTAACCTAACCTAGTCGAGCCTCTAAGCGTTGTTTAATAGGTTATGGAAACAAAACGAAACTTTCCGCCTAAGACAGTCTTTGTTGAGCGTTTCCTTGCAGGACGTTTTCAGGGATGCTCTCGTCAGGTCTCTCTAGGAGAAACTTTATGGTATTGATGTTAGATTATTAATTCTGGTATTGATGTTATGATGCATTCATTTTATGGTATGCATAGAAAAAAAAAACATGTAAACTGTTACGCAACCAGATCTTTCGCCAAAAATTCCGTGAAAATTACTTATTCGCCAGGTTGAACTACCAGTTTTCAGCAATCTCATCATCTCTTCAACCACTATGGTACGGTGAAATTTTGCGCAAGATGGTCGAATCTTAAGGGCTAATAAATAAAATTATACTCTATGTAAGAAGGTCTCAAAAATTTAACCACTTCTCTTTATCGCTATTTCTTTATTTATTTCAAATACGGCCTAGCATACAAAGATTATCTATCTACCTAAGGGGAAGAATACCTGCTTGGAGGACACTCTAAAGAAAGCCGCCTCGTATTTTCTATACTATCAGTTAGTTAGAAATAACTAAACGCTTTCCTTGCAAAATAAAATTTCTCAATAATTTCATTGAAAATATGCAAAACCTCGTGATACGCAAGTAATTCCCCAGATACACAAAATGCCATTAAGTAAAATACTGTACTCGGGTTGGGACAGACACAATACCAGTTGAAGATTAACATTAGTTTACGAATCCCAAAGGTTAAATTAGAGAGCCATTAACATCTATAATTACTCACATATTTAAATATTCAGATATTATGTCAGCAGACAAATGATTTAATGCAAGTGTTGCATTTCCTTTACAGTGTTAGTTAGTTACTCGAAGTTACTACACACATACATAAAGGTATAAAAATTACCCTTAAAATAAGACTCCTGTTATTTATTTATGTATACATTCATTCATCTGAACTTTAAAAAAAATGTGTTATTCACAAAACTGATTATTTAATTAAATTCAAGAACCCTTTTCATATGCAAGCATTAAGTAATTTGAGGACTTCTTAAAGTCTGTACATAGAAGCTCAGTCGGAATTCATATAAAAACCAAAATTTAAGTTTGCTCTGCTTCTCCCAGAGCTTTCCATAATTTTTGACGTAAAAGCATAAAATCTTACAACGAAGTTTTCCCTTATGTGATTACAGTGTCATATACCACGCGAAATAACTGCTTCAAAACAGCATATTTTTTATCAATTATCTTTCATATGGCACTAAATTATTTGTGTAAAGTAGCTATGGGAGTTCTTCGTTAGTTTCCCATTCCTCCAAAAATATATTTTAATCCACTTTACTTCGTAAACAAACTGATTTGTAAAGCGTTTCAGTATTTATCCTCTACAGTGTGATTTTCAGTAGGATCCTGTAACTGTCCTTTTCGTAATTAATAAAGGCAATGTACGATCCCTAGGGACACTCTTCAGGTTGAGTTGAAGAGACAATTGTCAGGCTAATGACAATGAATTCCCTGAGCCTATTTATCGTCAGCCAGTGTTGGGTATGACACAACTCTGTAATCTATTGCTCCCATTAGCCCTCTTGCAGTCCAACATATGATTCATAAAGTTAGTGTTACATATTTCAAAATGTTTGTGATATACATTTCTGAATTTTTCTAACCCTGTTCGTCGTATTATAACCATTCAGGCATTTAAATGTGAAGGTAATGAACCATGGAAGACTGTGATTTAAGCGTAATAAATGACTGTCCATGTGGGAAATTAATCATGATATGAAAGAAGATTTTGAAACCTCTTTTAGCTGGATCTACAGTACTTAGTTTCCGATTTAACGTTCAAATTTATCTTTCAATAGGGTGTGCGTTCCAAATTCTCCAATATTACCACTTTTTATGTAATGACTTTTCCGTTTCCTTGAAGAATGCCATATATATCCTGTTCATTTTTAACCAAAATATTACAAGTTTACTTGTTTTACTTAATTATGGAAAAGCACACAAGGGCTATCTGCCTAAGGGATGCCTTTGTGGAGGCCTTTATAAGGGAAACTGGCTGGTACCTAATATTTCAGGTATTATATCTTAAAACAGAATTTACAGTTCTTCATATTGATAAGTGATTATCTATTTGAAACGTGTTACCAAAAATCTGATGTATACACCGCGTGACTTCCTTGAATGGAATATTAAATTACACGTATTTTTTCCTGCGTTTCATTTAAATTTATTTCCTCGAATTTCGTTAGAGATATATTTCCCATTCAATTAATTCAGTTCTCACTTCGTGACAAGGCAAAAATACATAAAAACTCAAAGTATCTTCATGAAAATTTGGAAGATATAGAAAAATGTAAAACACCAAATACAGTTAAGACAATTAAAAAAAACAAATTTTGCAATTAAAATTACAGTTTCTAATCAAAAACAAGCTATTCGGCCAGCAGGAAAGAAGGCAGATTTTTCGGTGCACAAAACTAAAAGTTTCCTTTTGGTCCCACTCGGCCAAAAGACACTGAATGTGCAGAAAGACTTAATTTACTATTCTGCTAAGTTTCAAATGTAAACAAATATGGCTACAATGGTAACAAAATTAGGCTTATCTGCACTTAAACAACTTTCAAATTGTTTATAATTCTACAAACATTGCATGCAGATTAACTTATAAGGTATTTCCCTCGTCTTCTTAGCATGCCTTCGTGGTCCACACTTAGCGCGTATTCGAGAGGTCCGAGGTTCTAGTCCCGGCGAAGACACTGCACATTTTTCGTGACCCCTGCTGCAAAATAACTTAATGTCTCTACAAGCTAAAGTATAAAAACCTTAACCGGCAGATAGAAACAACATAATTCAATCATTTTTAAAGCAAAAAATGCACAATTTACCAACATATAAGAATAAGCTGAGTAACAGAGTGGTAATGCGCGAAAATACTAGGCATGTTTATATTTTGTTTTTAAAAACCTGTTTTGTAATTATATATACATATTTTTATATACTTTTGGTGCGGCCTATTGCAACCGAAATAGGAGGTGCACAGCTACATGTTATAGCAGCCACATATACAAATTTTCAACGTTTTGAGGATAGTTGTTTGAGTTATGCTAGATACATATATATGTTACGGTGAAACACTGAAATCTGGAGAATGTCGGCTTTCACCGGTGAATGTCAACATTCACATAGTCGCTTGGTGTATGTCCGAAATATTTTCCAAATACTCTTATTTCTGACTTACACCAGTGAATGTCAACATTCACCATGTACTAATGGTGAATGTTGAATATATGAGAATATTATATTTTCTTCTCCGTAATTCAGTCGCGAAAAAACACACAATACATTCAAAATGAGAAAGGAAAATAATAGAAGTTAGAAAACTTACTTAATTATACAGTACGTAGTAGATGAGAAAATCAAATAATAGTAATAAAAAACTTATTAAATTATGTGATTCAAATCTGACTAATTGCAAAAACTTAAACTATTATGAGACTTTGAATTTCACAAGAGGCTTTTGCTTTTACAACTGCATTTATGGGAAACAGTCAGTCGCCTCTCTTTTCGACCTACACCAGAGCATATCTGTGATTGTCGACATACACCGGTGAGGGTCCGAATGTACAAGAATGCAATGTTATATTCGATCTTTCACCGACGTATTTGGTGAATGTTGACAATCTCCGGTGAAAGTTGACATTCTCCAATTTCGGTCTTTCACAGTAACATATACATACGTACATACAGACGCCACGAAAACGTCTCTTCTGAAACCCCTTCAAATCAGTTTTATAATTCGTTTGGGGAAAAAGAGTCCTTTATTCTGTTCTTACGTACAGATGACAGACAAAAACATCGTTAAATTGCTTTCGATAGCGGTCAAAATGGATATTTTCGTTTAAATATGATACCCGGAATTTTTCATGATTACAGTTCTTCCTTTATTTCGTACAAGGAAGTAAAAAGTATAGCGTTTTTCATGAATATAAATAATCTAATTTCACACCTCATACGCAAATATTTCGCCATACCAATTAAAAGTTACAACCATGAAAAATTGCCAGACTTTGGCAAATAAATCTGGGCCATTTAAATCGAGGATTCGGTAGACTATGCTTACGGGATAAAACTTACGGGCTGAGGATGCAGCTCAATATACGCAGATCATTGGCGGAGCGGTAAGGTAGTTGAATCTTTCATGATTTTTCCGATATATAACGTCGATACAAAACAGCTTTTGTTTAAATGAAACTTCTCTATTAAAGCATCCCAGCTCTGAAACAGTTAACCCTTATGTGCTTTTCCAGAATATGTATAATCTGATACACTTCGTTTAAAACAAATAACTTATCATTACCAATTTAAGAGCTTAAAAGTCACTGGGTCAGAATAGCTTTGTTTAAGACGGGATACAAAAGAAGCATCTACAGTATCTTTGTTATAGGCGTGATAAACATTGTGTTCTTCAGAAGCATCAGCTATTTAAGATATCAAAATAGTATTAAATAATATCATTCCCTCCTTCTGAATTTTAAACCCGAATTGGTTTATGGAAAAGTGTACACAGGTTTCGCCTGATTCCATCAAATTTACACACAATATTTATTACTTTGGTTTCCATTTGTCGACATTCTGTTACGATTTAAGGCCCCTCCAATGGCCGAGTTATTAATAAGGCTAAATACTTGTAGTTCGATCTATGTTCAAACCCAGGCGAAGCGGTTACTTGCAGGGATATGTTTCGTTGTTTTCCCCACGTGTAATTAGAAAATTCTTTATGAAGGGGCTCGAAACCAGATAAATGGACTGGTTGCATGGTTGGTTTTCAGTAGTTTTCTTTATGCGTAATATACTAACTAACTACAAGCCAGTTTCCCTTAGAAATTCCTCCATGAAGGCAACTCTTCCCTTCGGCAGATAGTCCTCGTGTACTTTGGCCTTCAAGTAACTTAACCTCCGAATCTTACGAATTTCTATTGAATTGGTATTTAATTGCCTATGCATTTAGCCTTTGGTTATTTAGTTATTTTTATTAATTAGAAGCAATTTCTGCACATTACTAAACTAAAAAATGTATTTAACATATAATATCTGAAATTGATTTCAAACCATATGCATTAAACTTTGGTTGTCTTCGTATAGATGCTGATTCTGAATTTAACAAGATGACAAGCTTACACGCGAATGAACATCCTGTTTTAGAAGCTGACGAAGCCATTCCTTTAAATTGATGATCAAATGCGGTCAACTTTTGACTTCAAAAGCAGCCACTTCGCAGCAGCTGACTTCCATGAATTAGCCTTAACTTTCTCAAATTTACATGAAGTGATAAATCATGGAATGTAACGTAAATTGGTAACTTCCTGTTCAGTTATATTATATCAAGCGGTGATCTTTTATGAATTATTTAAATTATTTCAAAGGGAAAACTTATTTATTAATTTAGACCAAAAGCATTATTGAGATAAAATGTGTAAAGTACTTTAAAATGAAAACTTGTCATACTGCTGGGATGCCGAATGCACCCCTCCCGCTTTCTTTGCATTTTACAGCAAATTTATAAATATAATTTCTGAAGTTTCCCAGAGTATTAAAAAAGAAATTATTTGGACATTTGAATTAATTATTTTTACTGAAAAGGGTTACAAGTCTCGAAACACGATTTTGCATTGATTTACTCTAATGCGTTTTTCTTCACTTTTCATTCGAGTTTGTTGCCGTTCGGAAAAAACATAAGATTCTGTCCCATTTAATCTGTCTGTTATCAAGAATATTTTTTAAATTTCTTTTTACGTTTAAATCTGTTTGATTTAAATAAAAAATACACTTAATTCATGAATTATCTAATTAAAACATTACATATTTTTATAGAATTCTATTACATTTCTTTTCACTTTTTAAACATAAAGATGGTATACAAAGTTACCGTGTTAGTCAAAATGCATATTCATCTGATAGTCCATAAAATAATTCGGTATTATACTCTATCGATAACATATACTGATAAAACATATTAAATGTTAAAAGAGTTCTTTTGGGCGATTGTTAAAGTCTGAAAAATTTTTATTCATTTCATTTCATTTCTACAGCTTCCCCGCTATATGTGTATTTAGTTATCACCAATAAATTATAATTTATTTTTTTCGCGCCGCGCAACCGGAATAGTGGTTACGGGTATGAATCCCGAAGACGGCTTGGATGTTTGTAAATGTATAGTGTCTGTGTGGAATAGGGTCCCTTCTTAATATACAGCGAGCCGAAAGCCCTCTCCAGAGGTTGATAGCAGGGGAAAGAGGGATGGGATTCCCTCGTATCCGTCCCTTCGGGTGTTCTCCTTCATAATTTGGGAAGGAACTGAGCAAAGGCATACTGTCACATGCATAGTGCCTAAGGCCCTCCTTGTCAGCAACAGGCGCAATCTTGCCTCCTTGCTATGAAGAATTTTATGGGCTTGCTCTGATAAAAGACAAGCCAGATTGCTCACGAAAAAAAAAAAACAATATTTTTCTTTCGCTAAGGAAATTGTTACAAAAACAGTTCCTTTTGCAATAACTGAAATAAATATGTTGTTACGCAAAATCGTTGAATAATTAACTCTGTTACGTAAAATAAAATTTATGGACACAAGGTTATAAGGTATTTCTCCCGCTTTCTTCGCATGCCTTCGTGGTGTAGTGGTTAGAACGCTCGATGAGTAACCGAGAGGTCCGCGGTTCGATTCCCGGCGAAGGCGTTGCTCATTTTTCATGGCTACAGCTTCGAAAAAATACCTAATGTCTCTACAGTGGCGCCCGAACTAAAAGGTAGTGAATGATTCTTCACCACCAGGATTTGGCTATTGAGTCCCCTCATCCCGAGTTCTTTAAAAGGGGAAGTAAATAAGGTATTTCTCTCGCCTTCTTCGCATGCCTTCGTGGTGTAATAGTCAGCACACTCGACGCGTAACCGAGAGGTCTGTGGTTCGATTCCCAGTGAAGGCGTTTCTCATTTCTTCAGCTTACTGACATCGAAAATAAACCTAATGCATCTACAAGGTAATAATGTAACTTGCTTTTTTTTTAATAAAGGAGTCATTATTTAAGTAATCAGTTCAAGTATTTTAGTTTTAAGACAGCACACGCCAAACAATTTTCTTTAGATATATATATATATGAATTCGATATTGCAGAGAAAAAATGTACTTGCGTTATCAGCTGATTTCAGATGTCGTGAAATGTTTTCTAAACATGAGTCTTTCAGGTTAGATGTATGAAAAAATAAAGAATGAAATAGCAAAGGCTTTTTTGAGGGGGGGGAATATTAACTTTCGAAAACAAAAACAGTATTATAAGAAATAAGAAAAACATAAATAAAGAACAAGAATATTGTTATAAGAAATAATAAAAACACATTTAAATTAATCCTAGGCAAAAAAACAACTTTGGCAGCTATATCTTTCTGAAAAAACACACACACACACACACTGACGATGAAGCGGTAAAATCGCTAAACATTAGTAGTTCGAACTGTGTTAAAATGCTAAGCTGGCTGCATTGGGAATTTTCGTTTTTTTGATACATGTGGAAACCGCAAAATATATCGTGAATATCAGCCATTTTACCTTAGAAAATCCTTCACGAAGGCATCTTTCCCTGTATGTAGATGTATCCCTGTTTTTCTGTAAATATGTTCACTTTATAAGGGCCACGTTTGTACATAAAAAGATAGAAGTATTTTAATATACCCTACTTACTATATAGCCATGTACATTCTAATGAGCATTTCGGTGTCAACGTTTGTGTGATACTCTGCTTGTAAAACGTGTTTCTAACGAGCTGTTTACATAGCATAACGTTTCACGTGCCACCTTGGTAAAATTATGTATAAGTCTCTAAAAAATATAAATTTTTATGAATTTTCTTTGATTCCTCAATATTCAAATTATTACCAAAAATAAAACAGCTTGGGAACAAAAGGGAATAATACTTCCGAAATTAAAGAAAAGTAAAATTTATCCAGTAAAACTGGAATTTCCCCCCCCCTGTTATTCCAAACAAAATTCAAGCTTAAGATTGAAGCATAATCTTTTTGCTTTAAAAAAAAAAAAAAAAAAAAAAAAGATGTTTTTCAAAAATGGTAAAATTCAAAAATGGAAAAACAGAAGATATGTTTCCTCTGATTAATATTTCCTAATTTTCTCTTCTCTGTACAAAGCGTGAGAAGAAGCACAATTTTTCTTTATTTAAAATACAAACGGCTCAAGTCGTATTAATGCGATGACCTATGTGAGTAATAAACTGCAAGCTAAATACCCTGAGGGAAAATGTGAATTTTTAAATTATTGTTTTACAGAATTCTGTAAGTAAAAAGTTACTAATTTGCTTCGGATAAATTTTTAGGCACTGTTTTCAATTATTATGGGATGTGGATTAGAAAAAGCTAAATTTTCTTTTTATTTTGCAAAATACTGAACCCTGAATTTGGCAGTGAGGATTTATTTCTGAACGTTTCTTGGCAATTCTCCAACTCTGCTGTAGAAAAAATGTTAGTTATGAAAAAAAAACTTTTTTTCCCCACCAGCTAATAAAATTATAAATTTAAAAAGAAAATGCTACTCTTTTTTTTTCCAACAAGAAGTTTCGTTATGTTTATGGACGCAAAAATTATTTAAAAAAAGTGGTGATCTTTAGAATATAGTTCACAATTAGGGAACTGTTTTTAGGGTAAAATAATTATGTTTGCTTAAATACGGTGTTTCATTTTAAGAGCAAGTTGCTTTTAAACAAGACTCTATAGCTAGATTTTGTAACTTAATTAGAGATATCTCTTTTCCAACGTCACAAGCTGAGACGTCTGCCTTATATCTAAGTAACGAATTGGAACACTTCTTTTAATATTCTTAGCAGATATATTAAGCAAAAAAAAAGTAATAAATAAACAAAACTTTAACCTAAAAAAATTGAACAAGAGTTGATAAAAACTATAACATGGAAATATGTTATTGCGTTCCTAAAGGTAAAGAAATAATTCACTTTATTGTAACTTTTATACTTTTGCACCACAAAGCAGGGAATCGCCTAGAAATATTCTATTCTCATTCCATACCATCTCACTGTATTGCCGGAACATTTAGAATATTCCAGGAATATCCCTAAGGAATATTTTACAATATTCAAGGAATATTCCAAGAATGTTCCAACATATTCCAGTTTGGAATATTTTTGTACTGCAAGGAATATGCCGGAAAATGTTCCTGTTACATTTCATGGGAATATTCTAGATTCTAAAACATCTTTGTCGCTGTTGCCGCTCGCAACTTAATGCCTTTGCTGAGAATGATCAATACTTGTTAGTAATTTAGGCACACCACAGGGGGCGATCGGTTTTTACATCTGCAAGAGGGAGAAGTTCTGTTTCAGTTTTAATGGAGAACGCTCCGGAGGACGGATCCGAGGGTATCCACCCTTCTTCCCCTATGAACAAACCTCAAATAAAAATTTTTGGCTCGCCAGTAAGTTAAGTAGCCCCATGTTGCACAGATATTGTTCATTCTTAAACATACAAGCCTTTTTTAGGCATTCGAATCCTGACTCAACGATACAGCATCCAGCAATGCTAACCCTTATACTGATTAGGGAGGCTTTATAACACTCCTAAAAAGTGTAGCAAGTCTTGAAAAGAGAGAGTGGTTTCATGGTTTCTTTCATATCCCAAATATCTATAGATACTTACAAGATAAAACATTTGCTTCCTTTTTACAGCCAAAATTTCTGAAAGTTTACCTAAAACATGAAAAGAATATCCTTGGACATGGAGCAGTTCTTGCATTTGAAAAAAAAACTATGTTTCATGTATAATTTAGTTATGTGATTAAAATATTACGGAATTTTCCTAAAATATTCTCCTATTCTCTCTAGAATATCTTCGGGATGTTCGTGTACTGTGTAAGATATTATCACTTTCTAAACTTCAAAAAGTGCACTTGAAGAATACAGAAGAAAACACCACTCGCATATCCACAACGATATTCAATTATATTTAAGGAAAACAGAAGAGTCCATCTAAAGTTTTGTCCAAAAGGAACGATCGGCAAAAAAGTTAAACAGGGCTCAACAAATTTGCAGTAAAATTATCACCAGACGAATGCCTTGAGAAGAACAAGACTGAGCCAGACCGCCAGCCGTGCACAAGAAAATCAACACTCTCACAAGAAACAAAATGTTTGGAAAGGGTGTAACAAACTTGTCGTAAAATTCTAACCAGAAGAATAAATGTCTTGAAGACGACAAGGCTGAGCCATACCACAAACTACCCACAAGAAAATCATCATTCTCACAGGAGAAGGACAAAATGGTTGGACAGGGAGCAACAAAGTGGTCGTAAAATTTTTCCTATACGAATGCCTTCAGAAAGACTAAACTAAGACTGACCACACAACCATACAGAAAAAAAGAGCATTCTCTCAGAAAAAGGACGAACAGACACATCGCGGATGTGCCTTCCAGCAGCAACAAATTTGAGAAGAAAATGATTTTTCCAACTGAAAATTAGAAGCGAAGCCTCCATCTCGTTTTCCATCCCATTTAACAAATTGCCTTTTGCAAGGAGGAATACCGAGGCACACTGACATCTGAAAAACCTTATTTCAGGACAATGAATGCTTCCATCAATAACGCGAAGTCAGCCAACCCTAATTATAATTAAGATTTGAAAACAATCGCCTAATCTCCTTGTCTCATAAACCTTTCCCTTTGCCTTTTGCAAAATACAAGAAAGCTACTTCAGCTGACAGAAAACACATCAATTTTGTCATCGCACGCAGCAGTGAAAATCAGCTGACACTAATAATAGGTAATCCATCAACATAAGGCCATATCGAATGCAATTAATCATATTTAACCCACTCAGCCTTCTCACTTTGTGTAGAACGGAATATAAACCAAAACTCAATTTTCGGTACCATTGAGCGAAAAGATTCAATATACAATCGGTCCCTCACTAATATCTACAGTAATATCAATTATGAAATTAAATAAAGCAAGCTACAGCTCATCACAAACCAATTACAGTTACATCCTGTTCAGGAAATAGGTAGGTAACACGCCCCGTAGTGCACGATGATTAATATAAATGAACCTTTATAATACCGTCGCTGCTTGGTATATTTAGAAACGGATCGATATGCTATGTAGATATGGAACTGATTGCTGGTAGTAAATATCATTTTCCAATTAATTAAATTTTTGAACTTTTATTTATATTTGTTTTGATAATGTCAGTTTAAATTCAATTTTGTTATTAATACATTTACATTAGATATATCTAGTTCTATACACTGAATGGATATTTTTCCTTTTTACAACCAACTGTAACAATATTGCATCGAGTTGAATGAACAAAGCTTCTTTTGCCAATTGCATTTACACATTTCCTACCTTTCCACTTTTGTTTCGAATCCTACTAATTCTTAAAATGTATGAAACGCTTTCATTATTATTACTATATCAAAACTAGGATTATTAATACTGGGTGTTACAAAAGTCTCATACATTAAATTTTTAAAAATTGTGGAAATGCAAAAATAGATATTAATGACAAATTGCTTCAATGGATGACATCTCTGTTCTGTTGCAAGTAGTACATTCTTTTACATTTCAGCTGCAGTTTAAGCTGTTAGCTTTAAAAACCGTTTGTTCGATGCAAGATGGAGACGAGTCCCCCCCCCTAATCAGAACGAAAATTTATCATTCATTGAGCATTTCTTCACAAAGTAAATTTGATTGAGACTCACACTCTTGTTGGTGAATCAGCATTTTATTCTCCGACTTCGTCCATTTCGTCTGAACTTACAGCAACATTTGCATAAGAATGCATTCTACATAGAAACCTCATCACAATACTAAAATAATCTTAAAATAGCAAACCTCATGTCAGTACTGAAACATATTACGAATATAATGTATCTAATTTGCTAATACTCAATATATCACCATCAGTTACATTATTAGACAGAACTTGTCGCGACATCTATGAATGTAATTACAAACTACGTTTTAAGAACACATATGAAAATCTACTAGATGTATGATGTTTCCAGTTGGAAACAAGACAGATATATATATATAACCTATAGAAAGGAATCTAAATTTATGTTTACAAACACCACGCAGTATAAGGTTAAACGAAAGGACATCATGACAGTAACAGAATGACGCAGATTATTTTGAAACCCATACGGTCACTGGTAACCGCTCACCACTATTTATCGCCGTTGAGTTACCAACAAGAGTGTACTAGGGCAATGCGATGTTTATTGCAGTGTCAACATTTGCTTATGCAAGTGTAAGCGAGTAAACGGCAGTGTAACATAGCGTTACGTAACGGTAACCATAATGTAATGTAACACAATGTACCGCTTTAAAAATTCTGACTGCTAAGAACGTTTCTAACATCAATGTAACATGTTTATTTATTTAAAAATTTAATCGTTTCATATAACTCATTTTCATACTAATGCCATGTGATTCATTTTATTTCCAGTCATTTTATTCATGTCATTGTAAATATTTATCAGTCATTCCATGCATGAAACTCATTGTTATTGACTTATTTATAGTAGTGTCAACATTTGCCACTGGATGTGGAAGCAAATAAGTGACAGTATAACATAACGTTATCTAACATTAATCATAATTCAAGATTAACCATAACATTAATCAACGTAGCTCTTCAAAAGACGCTTCTAATGTAAAGTTTTTACTACAACGGACTAGAACAGAAAACACAGTACCCTGCGGAAAAAAAGGGGGGGCAGAGGTTTTATATCTTTGTTTCACTGAGCCGATCGACGAAATTCAACTTGCGTTTTTTATGTTTCGAATCGCGACTTAGGATATATATTACACTTACATATAGCATTATTCTAAAATGGTATTTTGACACAAAATCGGACATTTTCTGAAATGACATGCTAGTTTTTTTTTTTCATATTTCGATTGTACGACTTAAATTATGCCAAACTGCCAAGTTTGGTAAAAATCGCACGAGTAGTTTTTAAAAAATTGGCTCTCAAAATTTTAGCTCCTCCATGTTAATTGAATTTGATATATATTTATTAATATCTCGTTTTTTCTTAAACTTGCTTGATTTCGTCTTCCAGAATTCTAAATTTAGGTTTAATCCAAATATAGTTCGCAGATTTTTTGTGATTTATTTTTAAAATTTGTATTTTTAAATATTTTTATCAATTTTTCGAAAACAGTTTTGTGTAGTAATATATAAAATTTTTAACACCCTCTTAACGTAGATGTATTTCCAGGCACACCTGCAAAAAATTAAAGTTTTTAATTCAAAATTTTCTAAGATATATATGAAATCACATGTTGTCGCGTTTTGGAAATTGCCCTCTTTCTTTTTGAGCGATAATAATGTCAAATGTGGTTTACGCTCTTTGTTAAAATTATTTTAAAGTATGAACGACGTTTCTTTTCCGCTCGCCTGCAATGCAAAGGAAAGGAAAACTAGGTTGCTATATATTAAGAAGTTCGCCAAGTACATTATTCTTGGCGCAAACTGAAAAGAATTCGTTAAGATAAATTTTTGAATTTCTCCGTGAATTTCGCACCAAATCTTACAAAATTCACAATTTAGGCATAATTTGAGTCGTAGAATAGAAATATGGAAAAATATTTGCGTGCCATTTCAGAAAATGTCCGATTTTGTGTTAAAATACCTATGTTAGAATAATGCTATATATAAATCTAATATATATCCTAAGTCGCGCTTTCGAGACATGAAAAACGCAATTTGAATTTTGTCAATCGGCCCAGTAGAACGAAAGATGTAAAGCTACACCCCCTTTTTTTTCTGCATAGTGTACACCCATTGCTGTTGTACGTCAAACGTACGTTATTCTAAAGGTGTCTTTATTGCAAAATATGAGTCAATGAAAATGTAAAAATATATTTTTTTAGTTTTAATATTAGTTAAAATGAGGAAAATTCCATAATAATAATGCTATTTCTAATTAAGTTATAATGTGATTTCTAATTCCAATGAAAATTAAGCCTTTAGAATATCAGTATGTTCCTTCAATTAAAACATTCATTTCCTGTGGTTTATGTTAGCAGTAACTACCTCATTAAAGTACGATAAATTTTAGTTAATTTATGGCACAGCCTGAGAAGACAGTCGTTTTTCTTCGCAGACAAGCTTCCTCAGGGGTTGGAGGGAGGTAACCATCTGTGTGACTCATGTTTAATTTACAAATGGGAAAAAATCACAGGAAACAAGCAGTTGTTTTGAGGGATCATTAATTATAATTTAAAACACGCAACCATAAACTAGGTATTCTTGGACATATCTTAATTAAAAATAGTCATTGCAGAAATGTACAGTTAGCTTTTAAACGTTACGTGTATGGTGACGTTAATTTCTTTATGAAATGCCTTATTGAATTCTCCTCTGTTAACAGTGTAACATAAAAAAACTAAAATGCCATTTTGAAGAAATTAAATCCTTTGTCATCCTTATCATCATCGAAACAGCCTGTTTCGATGACGTCTGTGCAATAAATTGCCAAGAATACTTACCTTTTCCAAAGGAGGTTAAATGTATTTGCTGCTAAAGTTACATAATAAATTAATAAAGAAATATTTGGTAAAATAAATTTTTTTATCTATTTTTCTAAATGTTTAGTACAAATGTATTAAAAAAATACTCAATAACTTTTAAGAGATACAAAAATATAACTTCTCTTCTTGGGTTACTAGCCATGCAAATTACTGATATCGCGAGTTTTACTTCTCCAGCCATATTGAGAAACATATGCTCAGCAAAAGAACGGAAAGAAAATTCATAAATTTGCAGTTTTTGTATAGCCATGCGTTAACTAAATAAAAGTTATTAAGGGTACTGTGTTCTTTAAATAGCTAAAAATCAACCAAAATATTGAATTTATTTTTTTACTCTCGTTATATTCCATATACGTAACTACACCATATGCAAAAAAACCCAGTTCAAATATTCTAATTTCTAAAGAAATTACAAGTATTTGAAATGTATGAACAGCGTAAACTTTGCCCTTTAAATTTTGGAGAAAATGTTAAAAAAAGGTATTTCGGCAGTTATTGACTGATGTTATAATTTATATTTCTGCCTAAAAGAAGTGCTTATTTCTAAAAAAAAAAGGCTAGAAATGTCAGTATTGACAACTGTGAATTTAATTTATGGTTATGTAAATGCTATATGCGTAAGACAGAAGAAAACAAACCCGTTTTCCCTACTCATTGCAAAAAAAATGGATAAAAAATTGCAAAAAAAAATCACAAATTGCAAAAAAAATCACTCATTGCAAAAGAAAACTAATCAGAAATTGCAAACAAAATCAAAAATGGCAAAAAAATCACTCATTGCAAAAAAAAATTTATCAAAAATTGCAAAAAAATCACTCATTGCAAAAAAAAAAAATGCTTGTTTATCAAAAGAGAAGCAAACAAAGGAAAACGAGAAGTTTAGCTGCTTGAAAAAAAAAACAGAAATAGTGAAAATATTGTAAAGCATTGAAAGATAAGTAACAAATGTAGGTAAAACATGTGGCGCGGGTGAATTTTAAAAGTTTCATTGGGTATAATGTACAAATTGTTTCTACCTATAACCAATTTGAGATATTTTTATGATACTTAATATTATGAGATTTAAAATAGTCAAATTGTACGGAAATGTTATTGAGTGTTTACAAATTCATGTTTAAAGTTAATTTGCTGTTTCTCATGACCATGTATTAAAGATAAGTTTGAACAAAAAAAATTAAATCCGGTTTTCTCAAAACAAATTTTTTCGCAGCTCGTATGCTTTGAAAATGCGCTCTGAGACACATTTTTAGTTAAAAATGAATGATATTTGAAAGAAACTATCTTGTTATATGTTACAGTAGATCTGTGTATGCATTTTTTGGATATGGGGTTTATTAAGAAGTTTAAACTTGTGATAATGTTTAACAAAAGGTAATTTTTTTATCTGAAAACTAGATATAAATTCACAAAAATCCTTTTTAAAAATTTCTGAGCCATCCTATTCACTAACGGAATACACAAAATCTTTCGTCAAGTCTTTATAACTAAAAGGAAGAATTAGGAAAAAATATCGAAAATTAGAGCGCAAGGAGCATTTTAAATCTTTAATTAAAATAATTAATTATTTGTTTTAAAAATTTTTAATTTAAAATAAGTTGAAATTTTGAACATATATTTTATAAACTGATGTTATAATATGAATATGTATAAAATTTCTTGTTGAAAACATAAAAATTGAAAAAACTGATTTTTAAAATCCCCTTAAGCAAAATAAAAGCTTCTGATTATGAGGGAGGGGGAACTTGTCTTTCGAAATGATTAAATTGTTTTAAGTGAAATCAGCACAAAAAAAACGATCAAATTTTGCCAATAATTGATTTTAAACTATAAATGCGTCTAATTTCTTTTTCATGAACAATTAACAAAGATAGATGAATGTAGTTCACTAACAATGCCGTATCAAAAGTTCAGTTTAAATGAGATATTATTAGGCAAAAATATCAATCATATAATTTTTAACATAAATAAATGCTTTTTCTTATGGTGGAAATGAAAGCCTCGGAATTGAAAAACATTATTATGAATTGGCCTGCATCAAAATAGGCCTACATCAAATAGGCGTGTATCAAAATGTCAGCCAAAAGCAGAATATCGATTACTTTTTATGACAGAAAAATTATTTACAATCATCAGTCATGGTTAAGATTACAGCAGATGACCATTAGTGTCATTGTGGTTACTTAAAAATGTAACAATATAATGTTACATAAGTTACATTCTGGTTACTTAATAATGTAACGATGCAACTTAATAATATAATGAAATTCCCCAAAATTGTGGTTTTCAGAGTAGATATACATGTAGTAAATAAGTAATTCCAGAACTTTAGAATTAATTTTTTTATAGTTTTTATGACGGTTATAAAAGCACATTTGTCCCATTTTCCCCACTAGATATCGGGCGTTCTTCCCTCTTTTTTTTCCTTACTGAGATCTGGGAACTAGGCTAGATTCCAATACGCTCTGAGGAGCGTCGAGACAAAACCTCTGCCTTATAAAAAGCAGCTAAATTGCAATATGAGAGATAGGTGTCTTATATTATATTATCACTTATTTTGTAAATAGTGTAATTTAGTTTTCGTTTGAATAAAATATTAAAAGACCAGTTGACCTCTTACTGAGAAGAAAGAGATTATTGGAACATCTGGCGTCGCGAACAATGAAGATGCATCAGGTAAGAGAATTTTACATTACTTTTTGTAATTGAAATCCTGACGCAACAATAAGCATTAAAAGTAATACTACGAGTGAGGAAAATATATAGAACAATGCACAATCAAAGTGGCCGATTTAAAATAATATGAAGAAATGTTTGTGGCATGCTTCGTCTCAGATGTGAAAAAAAAATCAATGCATTATATCAATGTTACGGATTTTATATTTATTTAGCTATTTATTTAGAATTATAATTAAAATTGCTTTATTTTCCCGTGCAACGCAGACGATGTTTGAAGAGAAAGCTACATCGGAAAAGTAAAAATAAAACTACGCGTGCATTTAATATTTAATGAATAAATAAAATGCTGTTCCCATCCACAAAAATCGAGAAAATAGGTTTTAGTAGAATATTCTAGTGAGTAATTATAAAGCTTATAAAAGCCGAATTAAAACACCTCATCTCAGTTGTAGCTGCTTAAAGCAAACTGCTGTTTGTTTACGTAATGCTGCGATTGATTGTAGCGAATTCCCTGTGAGATTGGATTAACTTTATCTGTTTTGAATTGAGTTCTGTTTAACGTTTGAGATAATGTAGGAATATCTCTGAGGAAATATTTCAGCATCTTGTTTTATTTCTTGTGTACAGAATAAGCTTTATTATCTTTTTAACGACTTGTGCATTCAATCCATTACGAACCCGTACGCACGCAACAATAACAAATATTGTGTTCCAGGAGCTTTCAGGCACAGCTCGACAGCTTTCTCGACAGCTTTCAGGCACATAAAAATTTCGAAAATGATTCTTTTGGAGTATCTTTATAGACTATATATCTATAACGTGATTTTATTTTTTACATCCATGGATATGGTGTATGTATTTATCTTTTCTTAGTACAAAATCGAGCATATAAGTAATGCAAAGTGTTAACAAATTGAAAATTGGAACAGGATGTTCAAGTACAAAATTTAAATGGATTACTAGCTATTGTACAAAATACATTAAATAGAAAAATTTTATAAAAATGCATTTTTCATTTATAACGTATTTACATATTGTATCTATATTATCACATACGAAATTCACAGTTTATTGTATTTGTTGCACAAAATACAATAAAGAGTATGGAATAGTAATATCTACTGTTGTCAGGACTACTGATTGATTTTGCAAACATAACTGTAGTCCTGATTCAGAACAGAGAGCTTACTCAAAGCTATGTCCGTGCGTATGTAGAAAATAAAACAAAGCTAAGGAGGGTTAAATTTACCCTTTATTCTCACACAGTACATGTGCTCCCGCACTTCGGGATACAAAGACCAATGCTTTTGGTCTAAAACACAGAAAATAAGAAAAATAAACTAACTAAATAAGAACTAAGATGCTTTACAGAGACTAGTAACTCGAAGATTGGCCCTTTAATACTACGTATGTAGTGAGTAGACTACAAAGACTACAATACTACAATATTGCAAAGACTACAATACGTTTTCGAATATTAGCAATAGCTAAATTCTGGCCTTAAAGGCAGACAACGAAAATCACACGCGTGGTAAAAACAGCAAGAAATCGCTCTTTCACTACTTCTTGGCTAAAAGTCACGTCTTAAATACTTCTAAAGTTTGCAACTTCATTTGCATACACTAAATCTATTCGCGCTTATTCTATCTGGAAATAGAAAATAAGAGGCGACAGTAAAGGTTTAAAATAAAATAAACATTAGTAAAATTTAAATTCCTTACACTGTTTAGAAGTTAGTACTATTGACTGTGCGTTGTACTTATTTATTTTGATTTTAGTTAAATTATTTGTTGACTGAAATGCATAAATGAGGTTTTTTATGTTTAATATTAGCTATTGGAAAACATCATGTTTTCCACCGCACGTAAATATTCGATTTTGTTTTTAAGACATTTTTATTTTCATTGCAGCGCTGGTAGTCTAAGGCAGATTTGATTATTTTCAGTTATAACGAGAAAGCAGTGCATGTATACAACAAAAACAAAATATAATTTCTAAAAGAAGCACTTATAATATCGTATAACTCGACATAAACCAGAACGACGATTTTTTCAACCGTCATCACTATTTAATGAGAGAAGCTTCTAGAATATAATACAAACAATAGTCTGCTAATGTTATTTTTGCCACAAAGACAAAACAAAATGGTAAATGATATTTTTGCAAACCAGACACTGGTACGGATTTCTCTTCCGAGTTCTTAGTACAGTTTATTCAAACATATACCTCCAGGGCATAATATACATTCATAAAACACAATAAAGCTTTCGCGGACAACGAGATATGTACCGCAGAACATGGACGTAAAAAATTCATTCTGAAACATCGCTTTGTTAGCAACAATGAAGAAGTTAGAACCGGCAGACAAAAAAGAAAAAATAAATAAATAAAAAATAAAATAAAAAGTGTTGCGGAAACAGCACCAGATGGCGCAGAAGAAGCTAGTAACAAATGGAAGTGCTGTCTGCTAGAAGTATGTCATTTGCATTGAACAGTGTCTTCGGAATTTAATTAAATGCTGCATAAGCTGGAGAACGTTACTGCTGGCGTTGCATAATCCGCAATCTATTTGCCATTTTATTTAATAAGCAACATGGAATTTTGGCTCGTTATGTGCGATGTATCTCGGTTTTCTCTCCCTAAAGTTATATAAATAAACGCAAGTGCGGTGAAGATGTGTTACAGCAAGCTAAGGAAGGGAAATTATATTTTCATTAAATAAAGCATGTCAAATAAGCAAGAGAAAGGAGAAAAAATGGCGTACCAAAGTGTACTCCGTGATTATTTTAACTTATGGGAACAAACTGTAAATGACATTGCACTGCATTTTAATTAAACATTAGTTACTCCCTTTCCCTGACTTTGCTTTTTTTCCTAAGTATTTCTTCGTGCTATAAATCTTAGAACTGACGTGTTGAAAGAATTAAATGAAAAATGACAGTTTTCTACGTTTATGCATATAAGTAACATTACATTACCATATGTATCTGAAAATTTTATTGCAGTGGAATTCTAATTATCCGAAACTCTGCTTATCTGGATCTCACGCTCTTTCTTCTTGAAATCAATAATGTCTATTAATAATATAATTAATAAAACTTAATTAATAAAGCTATACAATATTACAGGTTATTCTGAATATGTCAAAACCTATGAAGGTTATCTGCCTAAGGGAAGGACATTTTGAATCAAACCCTCTCGTATTTACGTTACACACTGGGAAAACCACGAAAAGCCTAACATGCAACCAGCTCGTTCGCCTGAATTCAAACACGAGTCGAACTACCTGCATTCAGCGGTCTTAACTACTCGGCCACTTCGGAGGCCAGAACAGTCTTATACTTTTAAAAAGATCTTAAATTAGCTTAAATTACTATTATGGGTTGTTTATTGGTTTATAATAAAAATAGTTTTTTATAATAATTATGTATATCAATCTTATTCAATTCAGTAACTTGTCGTTATGTATCAGTAATATTTCATCTTATGTTTCTGGCAAATATATAAGCCTATAATATTAGTCAATTTTTTAAAGCAGTTGTATGCTGTGTATAAGATTTCGGAACACAGAAAGTTTTATTACCTCGCTGCCCCATCGAAGCTAAAACATTTTCTATCAGTCTTGATTTGAGTCAAAATGTGTTAAAAGCAGAGAACTGTGATGAAATCCGAAGATCTGAGACATATGAAACTATGAATAATTAATACTCTCTTTCGCATTGGCTCAGGGTATATACAGCTGGTTCTAATGTGGAAGATTGTGATGCAATGCAGGAGCCGGTGCTTTTTGCGACCTTTCCTGTTGGTGCTTACATATTAGCTTTCGACAGAGAAATCTCTGCTACCCGATTGGCCCTTCTTCAACTGCAAAACCGATTGGAATGCTTTTCTAAAGTTGAGATTCTCTCGGACTCAAGAGCAACTCTTTAGGCCAATAGACTCTGCTTGTCCATCCCGTACGAAAGATGTCGACGACTGTGTCAATATTTTGGCATGTTTATCAGATTGTAATAAAACAGTTGCTTTGCAGTGGGTCCCGGCCTACTGCGGAATCGAGGGAATGAGACCGCTGACTTTCTGCTAGAAAAAGGAGCTTCTGTTTTACAACTAAATAGCCAAAAACTACCCTACCAATCATCAAGACAATAATTAAAAGGACACTAAGAAGTTCCTTCTCTCGAGACGTTGCTGCTAGAAGTTGTCAAAAGCCTTTGTTCAGTCATATTCAAGATATTCCTGAGTGGCCTCGTGATAAATCGGTGGCCCTGTTACGTCTATTTTCTGGCCATGATTGACTCCGAAAGTACCTTCATAGAATTAATTTGGCTCCGGATCCTGCTTGTACCTTGTGTGATTCTGGAGAGGACTTTGACATTTCTCACCTTGCCTCATGTCCTGCTCTACCTTCTATGTCGTTATGGGAGTGATACTGGATTTCCAGACTTAAGCTGACGGATTAACCGATGTCTTTCCATCTTAATGCTCATTCTTTTTGTTTTAAAAATATCTGTTGTCCTATATATTTGCCTTTGGAAATAAAAAATAAAGTTCTGAAAAACTAAAAATTTCTATAGTTGGGTTCGAATTAAAAATCTGGAAATAGATAACTCTCACCGTCCGGATTTGGTCAACTGAGTCTCGCTGCTTTTCCAATCGTTCTTTAATGAGAAAGAATAGAAGGAAATATCTCTTTTCTTTGTGTCTGCCATTATGAAGTAAGTAAGTTAGTACATCTATTTGGCAGATGAAAGATTTATGGTTCGAATCCAGGCAGAGGCACCGTTGGTTTTTCGCATTTCGTGCTCAGAAATTTAATTAATTTTTTTTATTTAAATTTTTTTATCGTTTGTCTTCAATGGTTTTAAATTAGGACATCGAAAATTCTATAATTTCGAACATCTTGAACATCGTAATAGATTACGAAAGCAAAATTTCGAAGGCAAAATTTGGTGGTGAAAGTGTGAAAGTAGGCAGTTTTTAAATATATCGAACTCGATTTCGCATTCTTAGGAATGCTGCACTTCGCCATTTTACCGGCTACGTAACTTCAACTGGAAATTAAAACTGTTTTTGCTGAAAATGCTTTGTTGCTACGTTGTGTAATAATAATAATAATATGGCTTTCCGCATGCAATTGCTTTCCTCCTTTCCCGCTGATAACCCTTTTCCTACAAACACATCTATTATCATTCCCCCTTGCCTTCCTTTATTTCCTTAATCATTTTCCTCCCTGGATGGTCTTCCATGAGCTTTAATATTTGAAAAGGACTGAACACATCAGTTTGCTTGCCCTCTTCGCGAAAGACAGGCCTAAAAGCAAGCAATCCAGGCAGTTTTGAAGATAATTCTGTCATCGAGTAATCTGGCTGACATGCTAATTACCTCAGTAGAACGTCCGTACCACTTTCGGGGGTTAAGTAAGGTAAAATTCTTCCATATTCACACTTTTCAAGTACTTTTTGTAGTTCCTAGAGAAAGGCATCGTTGGAAATAGGAATTTAAAATCTACTAGCCTTTGCCGAACATCACATATAAAAATACTACTGTTTCATATGACAAAAAAGGTGCTCTTCTCTTCTCTCCTTTTTTGACCACGTGCTTGTTCCAAGTCTTTAAAGTTGATACTTGGTTTGCTAGAGTTTCTTCTGTTTCATAAGACCATAGCCAAATTTAAATCTGAGTAAGACTAATTTCTGATTGCAGTGCCTATGTCGAGTAGGCGCATTTAAATTTCACTGGACTTAAAAACCTTAAATGACTCCTTTCCATGTTGGAATGTTCTCGATCAGAACTGGAAAGGAGTTGGTGGGGGGTCACTGGTGTTCACAGCTTATGGAGACAGATGCCCGTGTAACAACACACCATGTGTATGCCCTTAGAGAACTTCCCGCTCTCTTGAGAATGAACCCACAGCCGAAGGTCACGATGAACTTCAGAGAACCCATCAAGAAAAACTCGTTAAGAACACTCGCTTTGGCGGTGTTTCTGTTGCCTCATCTTGTTAAGAAAAAAAGGTTACCTCTGTCTGAGAAAATAAAACGTGTTCGAGCGTCGGAAACTCTGTTGTCTTTAGCCTTCTGTAATAATGCTGCAATGTTACTTTTTTATTAACACCAAGAAAGCGTATGTGAAGTTTTTAACTAAATCTAAAAAGACAACCTTTCTTTTTTTTCCATTCCGTAAGATCGTCGACGTTACACCCTCTAGCCTTGTGAATAAGTACTTGAGAGTCTATCATGCATTATAGCAGTACAGATAAAAAGACAATTCAGAGTAAAAGAAGAACTACTATTATACAGTAATGTTTTATTAGTGGAAAAAAAGAATTAAAAATAGGAATATTTAAAAATATTAAGTAAGAATTAATCATGGAATTAAAAATACTTTGATTAATATGTGAAATTTCCACACATTTCCAAATTCCGTTATTCAGTAATATACTTCCCAAACGAAGTTCACCAAAGATATTTATTATTTACTACAACATCATTATATAACTGGAATCGTACTCCACAAAATTTTCTATTAATAAATTCAGATAACGCATAGCAACGGACCTTTGAATAGATAATCTATTCGAAATTCGCACCGATATTCACACAATTGTTTACTTAAACAAGAGATAAAGTCTGGGTGCAACAACTCACATCATTTTCATAATCAATACTTTTAAATTAATCCTGGCTTTTCTGTTGATCTGTGTACACGTAATATAGCAGTTCCCAGAGCGGCAGAACGATGAGAACTTCATCAAATGCGGTCATGTTCCTTAGGAACTTACAATAGGTGATTACAAAAGCAAATGCGCGGTAACTTTATTCCAACAGATCAAAGCAAAATGCGGTACCGCTGCCGCTAAGTCGCGAAAATCCGCGATTAAAATACAGCATTGTGGAAAAGATTTTCTAATGCATTTCCCGCGATGCAAATGCGATGTTAATAATATCCGTTTCAGAGATAGGCGTCGTTTCAACACTTCACTTCACACTCCTTGTTAACATGAATGCCTTGTCAATGTAATATGACACCCTCTTTTGTTGCATTTCACGACAATACTGTGGAGGTCTAAATTAAAAACAAGGCCTTTCACGACAATATGACGGTGCCTTTGATATATGACAGCAAGGTAGGTTGAGGTAAGCGACATTTTTGGTCACGAATTTGGACACAAAAATCTTTTCCATTTCCATTCACAGTACTGGTTAATAGATTGTTGTAAGTTTATGTAATATATGTTTATTTGACTATATCTTATGTTTTATGATTTTTAAAATGCCATGTATTGTCTATACTTATTAATTGGCCAATTTAGTGCATTTTATGCAATAATATTTTATATGTGGTTGAATTTGTGACTTTTTATTGTTTTCGTAAGTTTTTGTTTGCGTATTATGCTGTAAGCCTTGTAGTTTTGAATAGATATAGACATTTTAATTGTGGAAATGAGTCAGTTGGAGCCTGACTTTCGACCAGAAAAATCTTTTTACGATTTACAGCTTTTGACGAGCCTTGATAATAATTTTGTCTCCTAGTTGGCGATATTTCGGAGATTTATCATATACTTGGTTATAATTTGAAAACTTTCGAAAACCTCATTTTTGAACAACTAAGAAATTTTTTTCCCCAAAGCTTTCAGAAACGCACGGAGAACCCTATAAATACAGCTACGAGAGAACCGAGGGCTAGTTACTTAGTTAAAATTTTATTCAATGCAGAATTGTACTACTCTGAGCTTTTACTTGGCGATTGCTGCTTTAAACTTTGCTCCATATATAGCTTCGGCAAGCAACGATGATTTTCGTGTATTAAGGAGAACTTGCTTTATATTCACATTTTTCTTAGCGCTATTTTCAGCTGTTTACGTTTTAGAGCTGTTATTTTTTTAAATAAAGTGTCAATTTCCTTCTTTGAATCTAGCGACATTAATAAGGAGATGTCCACGAATTAACAGCACGCAACAAAACTTACGTAAAAGAAGTTGACCGTATTGAATGAGGCACATCCTAGAGAAAAAAATAATCCTAAATTTTTCAATAAATTTATTACAGGTATCTGATATTGTAATCAATGAAAATATTGATAATCTGAAGATGTTCTCTTTTCAAATCGAACTATTGAAATTCCCAGCACTCTCCTCATACATAAGTTCAAATAATTTATTGCATTCTAAAGATTCTTAGAAGTTATTAAAAATTTATAAATTTACTTCAGCTGTTTGATGTTAAATTTTTGCATAACTAGTGTGGTTATAATTGAAATTATTAATAATTTAATTTTAAGATTTCATTCAAGTCTCGCATTCAGTTTTGCTGTTCCCGCTGACTTCCTACCGGTGGCGTTGTATCCAGTCGAATCCACATATCCACTGATACAGAATCCGAAATGCCGCTTGTTTGCAGACAAAGGGAAGTTTCTTAGGGTGTGCAAAAGAAGGAGATAGTAATCTGAAACATACCCCATGCTAGTATTATCTTCGTATGTTCCTATGCATTCACTCGATTACTTTGGCTCATGTCATTAATAACGGGTGATGGAACTGTTCATGATTACAAATTACCAGCTAAACTCTGAGCTTATACCCCAACTTGACAGTCAAAGATATGTTGGTAAGCAATTTCAGTCAGACAGTATTATCTGAGCTCTGTTGCTCTTTAAAGTTCTACGGACCTCAAAATGTAATATAAATGTTACTACTAGTGCACGGAAACTATTTCTCCTTTGCGTACTAAGTTAAAATTGAGCTAGGGTTCATTGCATTTATAGGTATAAAGAATGTATTCGCCGCCAATGTGGAGTATATTTTACAAACTGTATCGAATGTATTGACATAGTGCTTTATTATTATATTACTTAATTTGGCTATGTTTTACTTCCACAAGAACCAATTAAACGTAATTTAAACTATGTGTGTTACATAGTAACGCTGTTTCATATAGCTTTCGCTATTATCCACAGTAAGTTTTGAAACGTATTAGTCATGAATTTCGGGGTACTGCTGTATACTGCAAAGATATGAGACACTGCAACCTCGAATGCGAGCAAATTATCTTTGATGAGTTTGGATAGAATTTGTGGACCTATTACGGCCGGATATTCGTTCGCCGATACCACAAGAACTGTCATATGGAAGACTGTGTTTCAGAATCCGATATTGACAGTTTACAGTTTACGCCGGAAAACCAGGACTCTATTATCTGGCGTACTCAAGGATCGCCCTACACAGAATAACATCCTGGCCCCCAGAGGCAATCCTCGGAGAAGCAATCCAACCGGTGAAGCCGACGAGCGCCACTAGGTCGGGATGCAACATCACCCGATTCCACCAATAGGGGCGTTTTCCCTCGGACGACCAACGAAATCTGACACTATAGCTCCAACACAGACAGAGGAACAGACACGACAGTACCAGTACAGTCCTTGCCAAGCCTGAACCATCCTAAGAATAAACTCGGACTCTAGTCCTGTGAAGTCAACTTATATACCTCCGTGGTTGAGACTGCCGAAGTACAGATCCTAACCAGTACTTCCCAGGAATTCTCCGAGTCAACCCCCGGGGCGGTCTACCATCCGTGTCACGGTGTATTGAATACAATGATATTTCATTACTCCACACTCGGATTTATGAGGTGCTTCATGGGTTCCTGGCGGTTCGCCGGGTGGCGCCTGGGAATCGGGTGTTCGGCATCTGGCGCCTAGCTGTAGTGGGCCCCCTGATGGGTATCGTTTCTAACATTTGTTAGACTCAGCGATACTCATTCACAAATGGTACTGCAGATGTGCTAGCTTCACGTTATGCTATGTTATTCGTATTTCATTCACTTTCTGTTTGTTCACGAATTACATGCATTACACTTAACCGTACCATCGGTAACATTCATGAGGATTTGGAACTAGAAGTCTTACGATCGTTGCAGAGCTGTCTTAGAACTACATTCTAACAGGAAAATACCACTGCTTTAATGTCCCTAGATTGACAATGTTTCTTGTGGAATCGAAATGTTTACTTTTACTTGATCTGCACAATGGTCACTTTTTTTTTTCCGAATAGAACATGTTGTATTGGTCATGACTTTTAGTGATATAGTGAGGACTCCTCGGATATTTCTCGGGGTTGTACTACGGATTTTGTTACGAAATAGCGACAATCCGGGAACTAGTTTGACGAAGGGAAAAGAGTCGAACTGAAAAAAAAATGAACGTAGAAAAGGAGTGTTTGTTCTGATGAAAGATGATTACGAGTTTATTGACATATATAAATAAATAATACGCAACCAATCTAAATGCGCTCAGCCCCATTCACTATATTATTAAGTTGTCAAATGAAGATATTAAGATTTAGCCGTAGCACATATAAGAAGACTGATTCTCATAATTAATGCATAGCTGAGGTAGCTGTTGTACAAGAACTTGGGACTTTGAGAAATCAGTATTAAAATGTGCGTGTGTATGTATGTGTACGTTATGATCAGTGGCCAAATAAACAGTCAATATCATCTATGGAAGTGGATTAGAACTAGAAAGTTGCTCTGTAGATCATCACAAGACATTGCCATGATTTGTGGGTAAATATTCAATTTATATAAAATGGCATTTTTTGCATAGTCATCCGAAATTCATATCGGTTACTATCATGTGGTGCACGATAATAATAATAATACTTATATACGTATTCCGACTAATGTGTCACTACACCAGCTAGACTCCTCTGAAAAACCTCTTTATTAAGCGGGAGGCAGTAACGAGGCAAAACGTCACCTTGGAGATGGTTTGTTAGTCTCATTAGCCGCTGCCCAGCCCCACACTTACCGGGTGGTAGACTTTTTATTGTCTCACAAACCCATCACTCGGTCCGGGCCCTCGGGGTCACCACTCCCTGTTCTCAAACTTCGTTGTGGGGTGCGGCCCAATGAGCCTGAAGACCTGACTGGTCGTCAAAGAGTGCTACCCGCCAATACTACGTGGGCTACCCAGCCCTCTAGGCTTTACACAGAATACGGAGGACAGCGGATCTGAAGCTCTATGGCCCAGGCGTTAATTCCCTACTAAGGCTACGTTCAGACGGGGGCATAAAGGGCATAGAGGCATAGTAATAAGGGCATAAAATACGGAAGTTCCGTTCAGACCTGCAAGATGGGGTCTAAGCTATGGCCAATGAGAGAAGCTAAATTTGCGCATGCGTGGATGTGTCTAGAGCTTTCCCGAGCTGTTTCCCGCGTTCGCTCTGCTTGTTGCCGCTTCGTTTTAGCTTCAATCTGATTGGTCGACGCTTATCCTAAGTCGGCATAAAGTTGAAAAGTTAGAACTTTACGCCAAGAGCCCTAAACCACATTTTGTGACGTAGCACAGACTGGTTGCCTTGGCAACGCATATCGGCTTAAACCACTTACGCCCTTTATGCTCCCGTGTGAACTCAGCTAAGACCTAGTTGGCGGTCTTACGCCAATCGCCTCTTGGTCCAACCGTATAAGACAATCTTCCCTCGGGGTTGTGGAACCACCAGGGTCGTGTTTTTATTGTCTGCTGCCGAGACGGCCAGATCCAAGCCAGTGTGGTATGCAGTAAATCGTAAGATTTAAAACAGGGCAAATAGTCATATATATTACCTCGAATAAATATTTTTTCTGTAATTCGCGTGTCTTTTGGTGCTGTAATTTTTTGAACGGCAGTGCATAATAAAAAGAATTTTATATATAGAGCCATGTTTCGCGTTAATCTATAAATATGAGATGTTAATTGTACCACATCCATTGCCTTAGATGTGACAGCATTTGCTTCGAAACAAGTGCTATGAGCATTAATAAAACATTTCTATGAAAGTAGCATTATCATGATATTGAACTTAATAAATTTTTTTCAGACGAAAGCTGCTGAAGAAAGAAATTTATTTAAATATTTTACTGAAGTAAAATTAAATTATTCGAATGTAAATATATTTCCTAGAAGGGGATGTACAATACAACTGGATCTAACACAGAAATATTTAAATGTAACTTGTTATATATAATATAATATTTCCAAACTAATGTACTTTTAAGCGCAATTTATGATAAAAATAACTCAATAAAGAGCTAAATAAGCATTTAATAAATGCTATGCTGTTATTTTTGCTTTTTTGTATTGCTGTAGTAATCCGCAGCACATCCTTTCCTTTTTTATTTCAAAATTAGATTTGTATTTTGCTGTCTTAAGATAAACCATTTCTCAGTTATTTGCTTTCCATACAAATGAGAAGCAAACATTTCTATCAATGACATCAGTGCCAGTAACCTTTCGTAATCTTATGGCTTAATAATTCTAAATGAATGCGCTTGTATTAGGTTAAACGTAAAAGCCATTATCGTTAATGCTTCAGAGCTTTAATTATTAGGATTGGCGATATGCATATCATACATTTAACGCAACATTGCACGCATTCAGTCAGTTAATGGTGGTTACACGGCTCCTTTTAACTACTAATTACTATCATTCTAAATACAGACATATATAGGTAGAGCGATGCCGAAACAGAATAAATTTGCGTGGATTATCGTTATGCATATGCAATAAAATCTGCAGAAAATATAATACCTTAATCAATGAAATACAGTTATCCTTTAATTGAATAAAGTAACGTTCCTATCGTAATGGATTTCTCCCCCACTCTTAAAATACTCTTCCGAAATATATAATTTTCTTGTATACTTAGCTTAACAGTTAAAAACTTAATAAGTAAAATATTTAAAAAGTCAAATTAAAAATTATATAAACTAGGTAAAGAAAAGCAATTATCTGATAATCGGAACAATATGTTTCCTAGTTTAAAAAGTATTTTTATTCCGATTTATATCTTATTTTTTTTTTAAAAAATGTTTCTTAGTATTGCTTAACATTCAATCAAATCAATAAACAGGGATTCAGATCACTTGATCATTTTCCTTCTAAAACATCTGCAGCATATCAAGCATTTATATGTAAATAAACCCGTCAAATGTCTGAAAAGCCTTCTTTATTTTTCATGTGAAACTCATTCAAAAAAAGCAGGATCGTTTTATGTATTTCCTGTCTTGCATTCGTTTTTATATAAGCAGATTTTAATGAAATTTATATTAATCATAAATTCCACCGGAACTATATTGACATTTTAATATTTTATTATGCATTAAAAATAAGATTAGAAAATTAATTTATTTAAAAAATTAATGGTTTAAATGCTACCTGGGAAGGTTCGGAATATATACACAAGAAAGAAAAATTTCGATAATCATGGCCGACTAATAAAAGTATTGAAAACTAGTTAATGGGTATAGATTTCGTTTTTCTATGCTGCAAAAGGTTAAACCAATGAGTATGTGGTTTTTTCCAAGTATAGCATTAGTACAAATCAACCAGAACTACCCTGGTCAGTTAAATGGTTAGTGATGCTGGTTGCCGTATAACTAGTTCCCTATCCGTAACACTAGCCAGGATTGTAATTCTGAAGATTTGGCTAGAGTGTAGAATTGGGTGGCCCTTCGATTGGAGAGAAATTTTGTTCAATTTTAGCGACGAGTAACTTTGTTTCAACTTTAGATGACATCATCATTCTCCTGATTTTTTTAAGTAGTATATCGATGTGTACATGGACAAAGTCAAGGCAGTGCGCAATGCCGAGTTTGTGCAATTCTCTGATTTTTTTAATTGAAAATAGATCGTTGTATATATGGTTACGGAGTTTGTGCAATTCTTTGACTCTTTAGTTTGATTTTGTGTAGCGGCCATCTTGAAATTGTGCCTTCCTGGCGCCGATCATGGCACGAAAAAAAGACTCGCCAAAAAAAAAAAGGGGGGGGGCACCCAGTTCTAAACTTTTACCGAAGATTTAAATCTCTATCAGACCTACCAGCTAGCCTCAATAGTTCGTCGAAGGAAACATTTTCTAGGAACCTTCGTTTCTGTGAAATATTCCAACATTTTCAAGTATTTTACGTAAGTTATTGATTGACCTACGTGGAAAACCTCCCAGAAATGTATTATCTTCTCCCTTTCCCACGCAAAGAACTGCAAGCAATACATTTTTTCCAACGTCGTAAATGTTGCGAGTATGTATGCGCAACAGGTCATTAAGTTGTTTCGGCTAGAAATATCCCGTTCAAAACAGCGCTGGAAGAAACGCGTTTGTTAGAAAACTTTCTTATAGGTTCTCGAATTGCTATATGTGTTAAGTCCATTAGAGGTATAAAGACTCTGTGCAGCATTGGAGCACTTAAAATGCACGAGGACAGAAACGTTACCTCGAGAAATTTGGTGGTGGGGAAAGAGGAGAAGCCATTGTATCCGTCCTCCAAGGCATTCTCTCTCAAAATTGGGACTGAACTTTTCACTCTCGCGGATGCCAAATTGTTCATCCTAGTGGTACACCTTGGTTAACGCTTTATTTTTAGTAATTTTCGATGGTTAGATTACCGAATGTCATATGAGTATTGGCATTCGGACGAATGAATTAAATGGGAAGGTCATGTACATAGGCGTTCTTTACGAATTTATTTATAAAAAATGAAGAGATTTATTAAATTTTGGCAAAGAAAATCACAACACTGACAATGAATGGCTGTAAGAGAAAATATATTTGTGCCATTAAAATTTCACATATCGAATGCCACAGCTGCTCGAAATTGAAAGGCTGCGCAGTGCAGGTTCTAACTATCTGAAATCAAAAATAATTCTAGGAAATATGACCTTGAGCAGATATTCGACCTAAATTTTAGGAGAAAGAAATAGGAATTTAGAAATTCAGAACACTTAAAAAAACCAATTTGGTTATAATCTATATATTTTATTAATTTTGAATAATATTTCGGGTTCAAGACATGGCCGATAAATTAAAGAATATTTGTGTGAAGTTTGAAGTCGATTCAATAATTAATTTATGATTGCACAACATGTGAGAAAAATGAGTCTTGAGAAAAACGCGTTTGTGGTGTTCGATAGGGAAACGCAGTGCTCAAGTAATGATAAGTAGCCATATCGCTACATAAGCTTAATCTGCAGTGGCAAAGCCATACGTAATATATGCCTTCCTGTCCTCCGAAAACGCGTATTTTAGCCCTTATTTTCTGTTTCCCTGTTGGCCTCAATTGATTGACTTTGACTCCATGGATACTTTAGATACATGTATACTTAAGACGACGCCATGGGGACGCCAGTGGGTTTGCAGCATAAAAAATACATTCTTCAGACGTTAAATAAAGTTTATAAGCAATACAAAAGTCTCTAAAAATATGATTCTGCATAACCCTCACCATTAAGCTGCAAGTGTCCGGCCTTTTGAAACAACTACTTTTCTTCAGAATATTTTCCGCCTTGGCATCCTTCCTGGAAACTAAGGACTGACCAGAAATCCCCAAAAGCTTTAAATTGATAAAAAGTTATACGAAGTGGTATAACGGAGTATAGTTTGAAAGGAAAAAAACGCAAGAAGAGGAAACGAAGAAAATAGTTAAAAATAAATTTAAAAATTCTACACTTATAAATTTGTGATTCAAAATTTCAACAATAAAAAGTGCTCCATTGAATATTCAATAATGAACAAAATCAGAATAGTAATGAAAAGGGCAATGAACAATTAGATATGGTATTGAATATTAATAGCAATTACCTTTGCAATATAATATGCAACAGGTGTCATTTGTTGAATGAATCATTTTAAATCGCATTTTGTATATAATATTATCGTTAACATATTTTCAAAACTTTCTAACCTTTCTGAATTTCCTCTCTATGTATAATCAATATATATTATAAAAGTAAGTGTACAGTTTGCGTGCCTCTAAAACTTAGAAACGAGTTCCAGTACGATCAATGGAGTTATAGGGTGTGGTAGCCTTTTATGCCCCATCCATGAAGGAGGTTCTCCCATTTACCTGAAGGGCGTGCTTGTGAAGATATAAGGGCTGGACGTTTCGCCCTCTAGAAATTTCTAGAACACTCCAGAACAATCAAGAGCAATCCACAACATTCCAGAACATCCCGGAACAATCTGGAATGTTGTGGAATGTTCGAGAATATCCCAGATTATTGTGGAACATTCCAGAACACCCTCGAATGTTGTGGAATGCTCTGAAACATTGTGGACCATTGAAGCCTTTTTTGTATGGGTGAAGCTACCCATTGGTAGGGGTATATAAAGCAAGATCCGTCGTGGCTTCGAACGTCAGTTTCTTATCAGTGAAGTGCAGTGAGTGAATAGTGTGAGCAGCAGTGAGTTTCCTACATGTGAAGTGCAGACGACATGCCTCATTGAACTCAACAATGATTTCTGCATAGCCACTACTGAAAACGAATTCATCGATCAAATTTATCGAAACACTGTTCACAACTATACCCATCCGGAGTGGCTATTTTAGAGGGCAATTTTGGCAACTAAAAATAATACTGGGTACGATATCAACTGTAATATTCAAAAGAAAATTCCCGGTGAACTAGAGAATATACAAATCGATTGACACGCTGGTAAACGTTGAAGAAAGTGTTAACTTCCCTAGAGAATTTTAAATAATGCCATTACGCTGCCTTCGACTGAAAATTGGATCTCTGATTACACTACTCAGAAATCTCAACTCACCCAAACTATGTGGTGGAACAAGGATGGTCGTCAAACAGTTTTCGAATAACATCATCGAAGACCAACTTAGACTGGAATGGACAAAAAACACACAGTATTTATCCCAAGATTACCACTGATCTACTGAACTGCCATTCTAATTTAAAAGACTATAATTTACAGTGAAATTAGCTTACAGTTTTACAATTAACAAAGGGCAAAGACAAACATTGCAGCATCAATTGCGAAAACTCTTATTTGTATCACGGTCAGCTATACGTAACTTGCTCTAGAGTAGGAAATTCGAAACATTTGTAGATATATACCCAGGATAATAAATTTAAAAATATTATTCATAAACAACTATTGTAAATAGTTAGAATATGTTTTCAATAGAAAAAATGCTACTCTTCTATGTATACGTTTATCCTTTTATTCCAACCACCACACAATCTCATATCAACTCCCTGAGGGAAGCCGGGTACCCCAAATGGTTCTTTTATAATTGCTTGTAGTTAATTCATATCATAAAATAATTAAGACAAAATATTTTGGATTATTACCAAAAAATTATTTTTAAACCGATGCATTTAGTTCAGGAATGAATTTAAAGCTCATAAAGGTATTCAAAGCGCATTTAACTTCTTTTTCCTTTTTTATTTTGCACTTTTCTTAACCTGAAAGCATATTCCTTGGGAAATATTTTCGAAAAAACAAATTTAGCTTAAATTTTTTTTGAACATTTTCACTAAATGTATTCCGTATTGAAACTATTTATGCTTTTTGTGTATCTGAAACACCAATATACATGTGGTATGTGGATTTTCATTTGCTTTTCGTAGTTAAAAAAATCTTTCAAACAACAAATTTGTCCCTATTCAGTTTGAAATTTCTAGATAAATATTAATGGGAGGTTCGAGCTTGTGGCACGCACATAGAAAATATATCGAAGTTGTTTCAGGAATCTAAAATGTATTTTGAAATATTGAAGCATTAAGTTTTAGCATAATTCATGGATATATCTTAGGAAATGGATCATACATAATTTAACAGTATAGCCTATTTTATCCAAACCGGGTGTGACGTAATTTCGGTTAACAAATTTTTAGGATAAACCATGGGATTTATAACCAGAATCTTCAAGTAGTAAGCATAATACTAAGCGTCAATCTAAAATCTTATCTTAAATTATAAATTTTGAAGATTTTCGACCAACTTTGAAGCAATAACATAACTACCTCAGTATTTCTTTGTCTAATCTTTCCCATTAAAGTGGATTTTAAGTAAGCAGGATTATACAGGATGTTTAAAAAGTCCCGAACTCATTTTGATGTTTAATAACTCAAAACATAATGAAGATATAAACAAACATATGGCATTTATTGATGGAATAACTTATATATTTTCCTTTTCATGTTTGAATATCTTTACTTTTGTAAATATCGTCTGCGCGTGTAGGTAATTTCAGATAATTTCATTTTCCAGTTTAAATATCTGTACTTTTCTAAATATCATCTGCTTATTAATTGCATTTTCACTCTTTTGTTTTTGGCAATTTTTCTCTCTTTTGTTTTTTAACGTGAGGCACAAAGGGATTCCCCGAAGATTAATGTGTAGTGTGGTCTAAGGCACGACCGAGCCATTGGGCCTTTCTCTTTTACAGAAAAGACGGTCTCATCAGTCGTATACTTAGTAGACATGTTGGAAAACGTCGTATTTCCACAACTAGAAGAGCTTCAGCCACATGTCTTTTTGAAAAAGATGGTGCACCACCTCATCGGGGTACCATCGTTCGTAGTTCTTTGAATGACCATTTTACAAGAAGATGGATTGGGCGAGGATGTCCAATTCCTTTGGCCACCCAGATCACTTGATATAACGCCGCTGGACTTTTTTCTTTGGGGATTTGTAAAGGACAACGTTTACAGGAGGAGAGTGTCGAACATTGATGACCTAAAAGCCAGAATTACAACCGCAGTAGCCTCTGTGGATGCCGACATGCTTGCCGGTTCCTGGCGTAAAACTGAATATCGACTTGATATTCTCCGTGCGACGAAGGGGGCACACGTGGAAGTTCATTGACAAGGGTCATGAAACTTTTCAAGTCTATCTAACCATTTATGTTATTAATTTTAATCTATCTTTATTATTTTATGAGTTATTAAACACCAAATTGGGTCCGGGACTTTATAAACACCCTGTATTTTTCATATACTATAATGCAAGAGATCATTGTAGACTAGTAAAATTATTTTAAAGCTTATTTTTCTGCAAAGAAATCACCGAATGTATCTCCATTGCCATGAACACAATTCACTCACTTTTTCTTTATATTTTGGATATCATTAGAACATTTTTCTTCAGCTATGATATTTAAATTACAAGATATTTAATAGAGTAATTAAACGAAGAAATGTTCAATTAGAAAGAAGATAAAAGTAAATTTTAAAATAGTTATTTTAAAATAATTTTGTTATGGAAACAAACCGAAACTTATTCAATATTAACCCTCTCAGTGTTACGGCCGTATTTTTCCGTATAGAAGGCTGCCTTCTATATTCGTTACACATGAAAATTTCTGCTATTTTTTAATATATCTGATTTCGGTTTGGATTTATATTGGAAGAAAAGAAATCAAGGTACAAAATGAAAGAGTCGTTTTTTAATTAAAATCAAGAAAATAACACTTGTTCATGACATTTTGAGGAACTTTGAAATTTCAAGGCTAAACCCGTAAAGCTCGGAGGGTTAATTACTTTTACTGACATCTCAACTCACCCAAACTATGTAATGGAATCTAAGTACTAGCTAACACAGAAGATATTGGTTACAGATGCTTAAATAAAGTCATACTAGTTTAAATCGAAATTTTTACTATAGATGAAAAAAAAATAGTTTAACCGTTGCCACTTTAGCTTCAAACAGAAGTGGAACCAGGTGCAGCCAATCATTGTTGTCAGAACTTATTCGATTTGCTAGCGCCTCCATCACTACAAAGAAGGCTAAAGTTGGAAGCTTTCGAGGAGAAAAAAATCGGATTTCAAAGAAAAAAAATGAAATTAAATAAGAAACTTCATGTAGAAGAAATACTTATCTTAGTTCTAAACAATGAAACAGCTTCTCCTGGCAAAAAATTCTCTGCGGAATGTATTAAATCTTTTGCACTTCTTTTACATTTGTTTCGGTTTTTTTTTCTGATTAAAAATCTCACAGGAAAAGTTTTAATCACTACGAATTAAGCTAGTACAGCTTCAATAACAAATTCATTTACGATATTTCAAGCTTCTTTAAAAAAAAATTGTTTCTTCGTTCTGTTATTCGGTCCGCATATGCGAGTTACTTATATAAAATGTGATAGGTCTTCGTGATTAATAATTTATTTATCAAATTACCTTTTTGCATCGTTTCTGAAGCTATTAACATAATAAAAATTTACGTTATAGCTGTTGCGAAAAAATTAGCGTTACAAAGCTTTTTCATCTTGTTTTAATTTACATTATTATACAATTACCAGGAAAGAGCAAAGACAGGCGAATCCACCAATGGTCATAAGTAACTTTTGATCTGGTAGAATTTTTTTCCATTATACAACTCGCTCATAACATTTCTTCTATATAAAGATGAATGCGGCAGCATTTTCTATTCGACATATTAATAAATATGGTATTCTTAACTAGTAAAACAAAAATTCTTATTTCTTCAAAATGAGTATTGTAAATAAATACTTATTGAAATGTGTGTTCTTTTTTAATCGTTGTTTATTAAAAATAAGTTGTAATAAGTTGGCATATATCATACACTTCGAAATCTTCTACTAGAGGATAGAACAGGGAAAGCATAGAGAACACCAAGTATTTGTAAATTAGGCAAGCAAGCCATGTTATTGTATTAGAAGCAACATCTCCTACAAATTCACTGGCAATGCAAACATCCATGTCTTCTCTAGGATTTGAATCCAGATCCTTCAGTATGGCAATCAGGACCACTAATCACTATCCCGTCTAGGCGACAACTTGCATAATAAAGTCGAAATGAGCTCAAAAGGAAAGTATATTTTCTTGCTGGAAGCATCAAATTAGTTCTGACGTCTTTTAAGAGAAGACGGTTTGGAGCATGTTTCCTATAACTGAAAATATCCAAAATGCATCTATTTGTTTGTTTTTACTATTAGATTATCCATTATTTGCTACTTGTAAAACCCAAGTGAAGAATGAATGTATTTGATGTTATTTAGATTCGTATATGCGTGACAGTATAAATAAGCATATATTAACTTTTCTCATAGTATGTATTTATATATCATATTGTATATTTTAAATTTTGCTTTTATTACAATTTTTGTTGCTGGGACTTATCTCACTTGTCTGACATTAGACTCAGATGAATTCCACTAATTTTATTGTAACGAGAAGCGTACTTTTGTATCGGTCGTTGGCATGGGCCTCGTGAACCATATAGGTGAAAGCATGAATTTGCCCAGTTTGGTCGCAAATTTTAAGGAGTATCCCCTAGTAAACAGGTCCAAGAGTACCCCACTCCTTTTCCCTAATCATAAACCCCTTGAAAGGACTTTTGGCTCGCCATGTATTTTAAGTGCGCCATGCGGAAATACGCTATACACTCGAAACATTCAAGTCTTCTCTGGCATTCGAAGCTGGGACTAATGACACTACAGCCAACAACATTAACCACTATACAATTCAAGGTGGCGTTGCCCTTTATTAAGTCTTATTTATTAAATAAAATGCTTAAAATGATACTTTAAGTTCATACACTACAATAAATACATATTACGGTATTTGTTTTATTTTATATAACTATTCGATTTTTTTGTTGCAGAAATCTTTATTTTCATTGCAGCATTGTAGAGGCATTAGGTTATTTCGAAGCAGAAGACATGGAAAATGAGCAATGCCCGCGCAGGGACTCGAACCACGGATCTCTTGATACGCGCCGAGTGCGTTGACCATTACACCACGAAGACATGCTAAGGCGGGAGAAATGCCTTATATACTCCCTCTTTTAAAGGGCGACTGGGGATTAGGGGATCCAATCGCTAAATCCTGATGGTGGAGAATCATCATCCACTACCATTTTTAGTTCGGGCGCCACTTTTAGGCGCCCAGACATTAGGATTTTTCGAAGCAGGAAACATATGGACCTCTCGAATACGCGTCGGGCCGGCTGACTACTACACCACGAGACATGCCAGGAAGGCGGGAGAAATACCTTATAACATAACATGGATTAAATTCTATTCACACGTATTACAACAAGAAAGTGTTCAAGCAGATAAATATAACTTGTGTATTTACCCAAATTCTTGAAGCATACTCAGACAAATTCTTACAGGCCAACGTGACTTTTTATTCATATACTGAGATATAACAACTTACTCACGTCTATATACAGCTGTTCTTCAGTCATAATTAAAAGTAAACAACACTTCCTGAGTGTTCGTTGCAAAGTAAATCTTTAGTCCATAACATTTCTTTGTAAATGAGTCTATACAGAGGGAAATGAAACATTTACATAACATAAGTAGGTTGTAGAAGGAAACTGTTAAACTGCTGCATTGTTTGATAAATGTTTATCAAGAATGTTATGAACCTGTTCTCATTTAAATGTTCACACTGTTAAAAAAATAGATTTTTTTTCCTCATTATGGCGAGTAAATATTTTTATGATGCAGCTAATAAACAAGTATAGAAACTCAAAGAATGCATACTGTCGAAAAATATATTAAGGTTTTAGACTACTTTTGAAATGAAAGTAAACGTAGTCCTATGATTAATTCCGTTAATGGAACTCCTCCCGTGCAAGTTTTAACAAATTAATAAATTAAATCCTATGCCCACATATAAAAGGCAGCTTTGCATTAAATATAAATTCAGTTGTGTAATGCGTAGCAATATATTAAGTTTTGATATATCCAGTGTATATGCTGAGAACAAAGACCAAACTTATTCCCTTATTGGAGTTATGGTGGTTGGAATAGATGGAGCAAGCCTTCACCGTATGTCCCGTGCAATGAAATATGAAGTCATGTAACGTCACAGTATGACATCAGGATTCATCATGGCCTCTGTCATAAGCGCACTTCTGGTCGGTTTTGTTTACATTCTAATCGGCGTTGTCTACATGTTAGCTATTCACCATTGAAGGCATATAAGTCTCCAGTTCTAATTTTAATACTTAAAATAAAACTTTTAGAATAGAATAAATAGAATAGAATAGAATAGTTATAAAGTTGTACGGATTCTCCACAAATTCAATTTTCAGGTCAGTTTCTCCCCTCAAGGAACATGAATCTTATGTCCAAAAGGGCGAAATAAACAAGTCTTCAATAGCGTATCATAGTTGGAAATTTAATCATAATCTTGACTTTGGTTCTGCAAAAGTTATCCAAAAAGCTTCTTCCGTTGGTGAATTGGATTTTCTTGAGGCTTTTCATATTCACAAAGATTTAGCATGTTTAGTGAATGATTTTAAGTCTAATCCAGTCCTTCCTAGCGCTTTTAAAATTCTATTAACATATTTCTTGATTATTATTTGTGCCGATAGATGGCGTTGCCTCCTCGCGCGTGGTTCTACCCGAGGGTATAAAGAAGCCGTTACTGAGGTTGCCTTCCCTTCCTAGATATTTTGTTCTGATGAGGTAGTTGCCCTCGAAATCGATTGAGTGTTTTTAGTAAATGTACGCCAAATACAAAGTTGTTTCAGCGAATTTGATAAAAGCTTTTCTACTTAGTATATATGAAAATCGCAAAGACTACAAGTAAGTGTTTCAAATTTAATAAAACCTAGGTACATGAAAATGTATAATTGCTAACTAAGATCAGTAGAAGTTTCGATGGTCTTGAACCATTTGAAAATTCATGGGATGCTGAGATGGAAGAAGATAATGTGCAGCTTATCCAGAGTGCTTCAGTACTGCAAGGACATTCACCCACTTCACACACTATGTGTACTCCTAGCACAAGGGTTACAGACACCAACTTAATTCTAAACCAGGATGCTTCTATTTGTAAACAGTCGGGTTCCGCTCATGACTCTGAAGCAGAATTTGAAACTCGTTCCCAGGAAACGGAGGAAAATGAGCACGTACCAGCTGCCGAAAATACCAAGGTGAACTGTATACACGATGCGACTAAACTACAGAGTGGTGAATGAACTGTTTCAGATCTTCCTGTGGATGAAAAATCTGAAAGGACTGAATCTTCAGACAGTGGTATTCAAAACAGGAATACATCTGAGAACTGCAGTGGAAGAGTATTTAACCCGGGTATAACTTAATGAAAAATCTGAGACTGAAATTCATTCTGAACTTTAATTATATTTATATAATTTAAAATTGTCATCCGGTTAATTTGTGCATATAACATTTTATAGTGTAAATATTTGTTTTTTTTTAGTTATAGTATTTGCTTGTTTTATTGCGTTTTGTTTGCATCAACTTTGGCTTCTGACCAAAAACTGTACTACCCGGGACGTGCAGTCCTTCGAACGAGGCAGAGTTACGAAATGTCTAGCTGCGGAGAGATGGCTTCCTGGCAAAGCAGGTTTAGAGTTGCCAGAAAAAGGCAAGGACAGATAGGGTTGCCATATTTTGAGAGAACTCGCTAATTTTGGCAATATACCATAGACGGCTGGAGAATCTTCTGGAACGAATTCTTAATGATTTGGCCCAGAATGTTCTCGAACGCAAGCCAAAAGCTGTCTAAACCCTGCTGGTACGCGGAGAGTCAGTCAGTTAATAGTCAATGAGCGAGAGTCTAACGAGTGAGTCAGTTAGTTAGTGAGTCTCTTTTAGTCGATCGCGAATCTATCAAGAGTGTTTCATAGTTTATCGAGTTGATCGAGTTTGGTGTGGAGGTGTATCGTCAGTCTATCGGGAGTTGGTGCATCCAGAGCATGCATCGTTGAGGCTGTCGAGTGTATCGTCGACTGTATTGAGAGTTGTAGCGTGGAGAGTCTCGAGAGTACGTAGAGTTCCGAGAACGACCGAATCGAGTCAGAAGCTGTACTCTGGTGCTTTGCCGTGAAGCTGTCTTCACCGTTATAGCCGGCTGTGTTGCCGATTGTTTTAGCGTGTTTGTCGTAGTTTTTCGACGACTGTAAACGTGTTTTTGGAGCTGTCCTGAGTAATACTGGCTAATAAATTATGTTTTCATTGTTCATCAAGTGTTCTCGTTAATCACTCCAAATCCGTGAACCCGTAGGGACGCAACAGACGCAACAAATTATGCCTAAAGACACTTGTCTGAGTCTGCGAACTTAAAATTTGCTTTCAAATTTAGTGTAATTTTATTTAACAATATGTTTCGTACTCTTACTCGTACGCTGTATGCCGGCTGTTGATAAAAATGACGTCACGTTGCTGACATTTCCTTGGTTTCTTTTCTATGATGAAAAGGTTACTCCATCCATTCTAACCTCCTTGCTTCAAGTAAAAACTAAATGTATTTGGTGAACCGTGAAATATGGTACTAAAGATTTAATAAAAATAATGCTATTCTAGTAATTTTATTGAAGGAATGTTTTCAATAATAAGAATCTTTGAAATACACGAAGAAACACAATGATAATGAACTGTGTTGTTAAAAGCAGAATTTTTTACAAAGTAAATTACAATACGATTACTAAAGATTTTGACAGCTATGTTATGCACGTAGCCAAGAAAATATTATTAAAATGCGCAGTTTCAAACGAAAAAGGTAGTTTTAAGAATATTTTCAACATAAATTGATATATATAAATTTGTTCATATGATATTCACAAGTAATCGAAATTAAAATCAAAGAAACTATACACATGTGTTATACTTTCATAATGAGAAAATATGAAAACACAATCATTAAATAGAATATTTGTTAATATTACTCGCATAGTATTAATTTTTACGACAAGACAAATATAACGATTTGTTCACAGTTCGTTATTTACGATGTTCTGTCGCCAAGACAATACACTAAATTAACAGATTTGTTGCAATAGGTGTACGTTATTATTATGTAATTTGCTTTTGTACGTACTATGTTGAATTTGTGTATCTCTTCATTTATGAGATTACAATTATATGAAAAAATGAAAAGGGGAAAAGAAAAAGTTTTAGCCCCCTTGTGTCACACTCGTGCGAACTGGCAATTTGTATGTGGCAAATTGTATGGGTCTGTATTTTAATTTTATACAAGCTTTTATTTAGTTCTCTCATGGTACCTCTCGTTACGGTTAAGAATTTTTCATCCATTTTTAAACTACTTTCTGATAAGTTACCAAGTTCGAATTTTGTACATACAATGTGGAGGAAAATACATCGTGGTGAAGCTATATTTTCAAAATTTGATTTAAATTTTTTAAAATTTAATATCGAAACGATTTTTAATAATAATCTTCTTTTAATGAGCGAACGAAAAATCTGAGAATTTTATTCTTTGCACCATCGGATAGAGCAGGAAAAAAATTTACATGAAGCTCATACGAAATTTTAATGTAATTCCTGATTTTCTGGCAAAATGCTGGGAATTTTCCATGATCTAACAAAGCAGAATTGCTAGAAATAAAAGAGTGATTATTCACTGTTGAAAAATAATTTTTCAACTGAATAATTTGATGGATAACTTTTCATTAAGACTAAAGAAAACCTGTCATCACATTCCTTGTACATGACTTCCTTGTACGACCTATTAAATTACACACACTTTATGTTATATTTCCTTTAAAAATATTTTCTCGAATTATACTAATTTAATCACCGATCTCTCAAGGCAAATTGAAAATGACACCAAAAACTGCAAATTGTGAACTTAAATATCCCGATCAATTTCTGTCTTACGAGCGTCAAACGTCTTGTAATTTAATTTGTTCATAACGAGTGTAAAACTTTTCCGAATATAAGCACTGGAACTGGGAAATAGAGTTAAAAATTAGATTTCGTTATTTGTCGAAAATGAATTTGTTTCTTAAATTTGACTTTGCCCAAACATGAATATATTAGTCATTTAAAACCCTTCTGTATATATGACTACAACTAAAAGTTGCGAAAATAAAGGCCAGGGAAGGAATTTAAAACAAGGTAAGGGAGAGGATGTA
>KK120085.1:603853-622761 GCA_000611955.2 Stegodyphus mimosarum | reverse complement strand
ATATACGTATATTTATAATGAAAGTAATTAAAAGTAAATTAATAAGCCCAAGACTTCGCTAAAGCTGCAAAGTAATAAAGCAATAATTCACTAGAAATTATAAAAAGAAAACTCTACATATTACATCTCCAAGCAACGGAAATTCAATTTAAAAATGTTGTTGAAATTGTATTTTTCAGAATTAAAAAAAAATTATAGAATTTTCCTTTCTCCTTGCTTTAAACCCAGTTAAGGAGAAAATAAATTGCAAAATCGCAAAAATGCCAAAATCAAAAGTAAACTTTTAAAGTATTGAAAAACCAGTTATTGTTATTGATAGCAGATTAATCGACTTATCAAGGAGATAAACCAATCTACCATTAATTAACAGTAACTAAAATAAGACAGAGTATTTTATCTTACTTCCAAGTAAGCATCAAATTGTTTGCTGGATTCAAATCACTAACTGATACTGAATCAAAATAAAGATATTAGTCACTAAACCAAAAGAATCCTGTTAAAAAGCAAATAATCTTTAAGATTAAAATTTTTCACTAAGAACACAATTAATCTGAACAAGACATATCCCCTACACTCTCTTTTCATTTCAAATACAAAAGTGAAAACAAAAGTAGATTCAAGAACAAATTTTAAAAAATCGTAAGAAAATTAAAAGTAATAATCCATAAAATTAAAGTTGAAAACTGTAGTAAAAAAAGTAATTAAAAAATCAAACAGGTAAGCCAAAAAGAAAACTTGCCTTAAAATTTTAAAAACCAAATGACTGGAATGCAAGTACGTAGTAAGAGATGAAGCAAAAGGGTTGCCGTAATAATTGTATATATATATATACAATGCGTCTGCAAAGTTTTCGGAGTAATTTTTTTTATTTAACTTTCTTTGTGCAAGCTTGCTGAAATTTTAAGATATTCCCGCTAACCTACCAAATGATAATCGATTATCTAGTAAAAGTACTATTCACAAAACTGTGCGTCAAAAAGTGTATATTGAATAACTAATTGGTTTCTGCTGTGAAACTTACAAAACATGCAGCTAAGAATTTAGCGCGAGAAATTCCAGATAATTTACTGCATAAACCTTTCGATTTATATTCTAATTAAAACAAAACTACGGTAATTAACAAAATTACAAAGTATTCTGCTAACTAAATAGGACTTATATTTTCAGATGTAGAGTATAAATAAACTAATAATTAGTTTATTCTACTCTAATAGTACTATATTTAATATTATTAGCTATTTAATAAGAATAATGTACACTAGATAGGCATAACAGCAGACTGAAACAATTAATACTATTTTACACACTCGAATTTTCTACATACCACTTTCATAATAATGGCAGCACAATTGCTAGTTACTTATAATGTCTTGGAAATATGATGCAATTTATTCAATAACTATACGAAAATTAAAAATATGTAGCAAAATCTAAGCTTAAGTCTGATTATTAAAGTTTATGAAGACTTCGAAATGTTATTAAAGAACACCGTGAGAGTGAAATAGCAGATAAGTAGACGAACGTACAAAATATAGCCAGTCTTTTATGATGGTCAAAATTAAGCGCTCTCGTAGCACAAAGAAAAATAAATCTTGATTAAATTAGTTACTATAATGGCTTTTAAATTCTAGCATTGATTATATAATGAAACCTCGCTACAGCGCACATTGTTTACAATGAACTCCCGGCTATAAAAAACGAATGTTTTGATCCCGTTCGAATTCCTATATAGGTAATGTTGTTTTACATAGCTATAGCGAACCTTCAGATCTATGAAAATTGCATATAACAAACCTCCAAACATATGAAACCTACGAAAAGGATATAATGAACCTCCAAATCTTTGAAAACTGAACATCGGAAATAATAAAACTCCAAACCTATGAAGCCCATGAATTGGATATAAAGAATCTCCGAATATCGATGAAACCTACAAATGGGATATAAGGGAAACCTCTTAGACTGAAACCTAGAAATCGGATATAAGGAGCCTCTAAGACTGAAACCTAGAAATCGGATATAACGTACCTCCAGAACTATGAAACCTCCGAATCGGATAAAACGAACCTCCTAAGATAGCAAAATCGAATATAAAGAACCTTTTTAATATCTTCGATTGTAACTTTTTTTTATATTTTTCATAACTGTTTCTAAAAACTCCGCAAGTTTTAATTAAAAATTTCCAACCGTTAAAAATCATCGGTATTTATTATATTAGAAGAGTTAAAGAAAAACTATTACATCGCTGCTCTTTTACCTGCAGGACAAAACTTCATAATTATCTGCAATGAAAACTGCTATTAACACTTAATATGAAGTATGAAACAAGAGTGGAGTTGAGTTGTTATTTCTATATTTTTGTAGATGTGATAATGTTAATTCATTTCTTTATCATTTATTCATTCAAATTTTATAGTTCTTTTTCGTCTCGGGGGCGGAGATAATCTATTTTCCTAATGAGATCGGATATAGCGAACGAGAACTTAACTTTCTGTCTTCTTGAAGTTAGTTACAATGGAGATTTGCTGTATATACAGAGAATATTTATCCATTTTAGAACAATTTCGATAAAGCATATGTTTTAGAATAAAAATTTCTGGCAGTAGCTCATTATTTGCAATGACAAATACAGGGTGTTTATAAAGTCCCGCACCCATTTTGATGTTTAATAACTCATAAAACAATGAAGATATAAACAAACTTATAGCATTTATTGATGGAATAACTTATATGTTTTCCTTTTCAAGTTTGAATATCTTTACTTTTGTAAATATCGTCTGCGCGTGTGGTTCATTTCCGATAATTTCATTTTCCAGTCTAAATATCTGTACTTTTCTAAATATCGTCTGCTTATTATTTGCATTTTTCTCTCTTTTGTTTTTGGCAACTATTGGAATGTTATCTTTACTTTTGATGTGTTTGTTCTAGTACTTTTGTATGTGATATTTTGTTCGACCGGATACTAAGGAGAATGCATATACCACAAGAGAAAGCACAGATTTTATGGTGGTTCATAGAAACGTAATCCATTATGCAAACACAGAGAAATTGCAGAAGAATTTACCAAAAAGGTCCTCCATCCAAAAGCAGCATCTTGCGGTGGAAAAAGAATTTTCTAGAAACTGGAAGTATCGCAGATCAGAAACGTTCTGGACGTCCGAGATGCTTGCCGGTACCTGGCGTGAAATTGGATATCCACTTGATATTCTCCGTGCGACGAAGGGGGCACATGTGGAAGTTCATTGACAAGGGTCATGAAACATTTTGAGTCTATCTAACCATTTATGTTATTAATTTTAATCTATCTTTATTATTCTATGAGCTATTAAACATCAAAATGTGTCCGGGACTTTATAAACACCCTGTATATTTGCTACCTTTATATCTATTCTTCTTTCAAAAAGTCGGATGTAAACAATTCGTAAATTACGTGGTATTATAATTTCTAAATGCAAAATAAGTAACATTATTAAAAGGAAAGGGAAAAACCTCCAATTATTATTTCTACATGGAGAGAAAACTCTAAACAAGTACTCGAAAAAGGTACATAATGTTACTAATATTTCTAAAGTTAAATCGTTGGCAACAAGAGAAAATTCTTCGACGCAGAAATCAATTCCAAAGTCTTCAAACGCATACAGCAGTAACAGTAAATAAATAATAGACCAACAGTTAAAAAGCTAAAAATCATAATGTTCACCAGCTTTTGTGACGTATGTGGCTCGACGCAGAACAATTTGAGAAAACCTGTATGAAAATTATTTTGCAGGAGATAAATGGAAATACATTGTGATCCTTGATGATGCGTGGGTTTGCTTCAATGACTGCACACAAAAAAGATCTATTAAAAAGAAAAGAAAGTAAAGTACAAAATTGGTTCCGTCAAAGCAAAGAAGATTTCATTAACTGGTTTATGATTGTCGCATGATTTTGCTACACTGGAAAATCAAAAATAAGAAGAGTGGAAAAGAATGTTAAAATCAACTCAATAGGAAGTTTTACTATCAAGAGTGTATCAAAGTATTATCAAAACTACTATCAAGAGAAAGTTTTACGTCCGGTATTTGCAGAAGAAATTATATTTCTTTAACTTAGTGACTTTCAAAGAGTGATAGTACATCCAGACAACCAGACAAAACAATAAGGCATACATCGAAATGTACCACTACATTCCTTCAAAAACTTAAGACTGATACAGGTATTACAAACATAGTGTTCAACGTTTTCCTGCAAAGACCCCTGATGTTTCATCTATGGCCTATTGTACCTTTAGTCTCTTGAAAATGAGTTTTGTTTTACCTTTAGTCTCTTGAAAAAGTGGAAACCCACCACGACTGATGGATTCTGGGAAATAGTGAAAGAGGAAGGAAATAAATGCTTCTTAAAATTTTACGAAAAGTCCTTCTATCATGGAAATCACAATGCAGACTTATAGTCTAGAAAAAAGGCAATGAGATCGAACATTTAAAAGAACATTCTTTACATTTTAAACATTAATTAAGTGGTCACGAAATCATTCTAAAAAATATGTAAACACCCTCTTAGCGTGATTTCTCATCTAAAAATAGAAACCCGCAGATTTGGAGGAAGATGAAAATGCATCTGGAATCAAAATAGAGCAACGATATCTTGAAACATGTTATAAATCGTCCCTTATTAATGACTACTATTGATAATGTTGAAGTTACAGCAGTTTTGAGGATGATTTGGTGACAGTCAACTTCAGCTGCAAAACTTTCTCAGTCAATAATGGCTCCGGCAAAAATACGTCCAAAGCCTAAATCTTGGTGCTCAAAAAAATATGGTTTAAGTGAGCGTTAGTTTATTTAGGTTACAATATAGCACGTGAAGGTTATCTGAACAAGGAGATAGATGCCTTCATGGAGAGGAGAACGTTTTAAGAGAAATCGGTATTCATATTGTATTCATATTTGTTATTCATCTTGTACATGAGAACACCTAGGATATCTTATATGAAGCCAGCCCGTTCATCGAAGTTAAAACCAGGTCGAGCTAGTCGTATTATTAATAGTATAATAGTATTAGCCATTTTACTGGTCGGCAGCTGACAGCTTTTAATTTGAAATACCAAAACTAATAAAATAAAATATTTGTTCAGACATCCTACACGATTGTTTATGAAACAGATAACAAATATGCCTATGAACAACGAGGGGATGCCCACTTAGAGAATAGTGAAAACGTTGTACACTGTGTAGTAGAGTCCTTCTTGGGCTGGCTGGTTCCCGACGCGAGGCTCTTTATGCGCCATGATATATCTGTTGCAACAGTAATGCGTCTGAGCAAATGCTTTACATCCGCAGGCAAAGTTCTGGTCCTCCGTCGACTTTTCCCTGTCCATTTCTATTAATTTTAAGAGAAACGATGGCCACACTCGGTACGTGTTCTTGAACCGCATTTGCATTAGTCTAACTTCATTCTAAATAAATCTCCGACCAAATAATCTGAAATTCATTTAGTACAGAAATGCATGGGGTAATGACAAATAGTTGGAACAAGTGTAGAACGGACCAAAATAAGCTGACATTATAATGGAATGTGTGTATGGAAATGCTACACTGAAATGCTCCAGCGCTACTGAGGGGTAGGTACAAGCATTCGTTGGCGTAAATCCACATTTCGCCTGCGAATTTCGATCATTATGTATCTTTATACAAACGCAGTGTTCGCCAACGTACATTTTAGCTATTGGGCTGCGGCTGAAACAGAGCATCCAAGTAAAGAGGGCACAAGGAACGATTCCTAAACACCTGATTTAAGCAACTATTTCGTTTCCATTCGTAGCTCCATAGACAAAATGCACATCGACGAGTTTCCGCGTTCTAGTGTAGACGCATATCGCACGAAATTCGCACGGGGATTGGAGATTTACGCCAGCAGAACGCGTTTCCCTTACACTCAATAGTGTTGTAACACTTCAATTGTCCATTTCCTCCCTCACATGCCATTATAAGATTTGTTTTCGGTCTTTCCTACTTGTCTTAACATAACTACGAGATATTTTTGAATCAGCTTGTATATTAAGTTATTTTTTGGGATGTTTGCCGTCTGTGCAGTTTTAATTTTTGTTTTCCAGAGACCCGTTAACTAAAAATAAAAAAGCATTAATAGTAAAGATTGTATTGTGAACAATCTGTGTATCGTCATTTATTTGTGACGGAGGAATCAACTAAAAAGAATAAACACATTTTTATCTCAAATATTGTAAAAGCGCTAAGTACTACGGAAATTAACACTGCTTAAATTAATTTAAATACTATTATGTAAAATTCTAATTACTAACAAAATTAGAAAAACTTCCTTCTGAATAAACTTTATTTACTCTACAATGAGTTCCTCGTGATTTATATGATAAGCAAAACAGTAGACATTCAAACATTAAATCAGAAAAAAAAAGAATGCGATTAAATCTTTAACATTCTTTGAGGTTTTATATTTCATATCCCGATAAACTTAATTTGTGCATTTTATTTACTTTTTTCTTTGGAATTTGGATTAATTTTACTACCAATGGGTTGAGAAAACATTAAAAGCATTCCGAAACTTCGCCAGCAGATATGAAATAAATAATAAATGGTACAGCGTTTGGGAGCAAATCGGAGCAAGAAATTATAACAGTGAAATCAATTTCAGGACAGTTGGGAAACATCTGGCCCCTCTGGGGATACTAAATGAAAGCAGATGTTATATTTTACCCTTATTTTTTTTCCTTTTTACGAAACTTTTCTCCTCTCCTCTCCTTCTTTTTTTGACTTGACTGTCTGTCTTCTCACCACTACGGAAGTGCGCATTTTTTTTCAGAAATTAAATTCTTTTCCGATCAGAAAAAGGAAAACGTAGTATCTTTGATTTGAAAGGACAAACCATAACGAAAGTACAGAAGGCGTCAAAACAGTCATGAAAAGAATTGAAAATGCTGAAAAAAATGATGAAGGAATGAGGATATCTGTAGCCAGAAAACAAACAGTAAATTTCAGTTTTAATTTTCTGATTTCTTCTCTCGGGTTGCAAGAAAAAGTCTTAAAAGAATGAATAAAATAGGCTTTCGTAAACCTTTCAAATATTTACTTATACTAACTGCTGGCTGCATGGGCGTTTTCGTGGTTTTCAAAATGTGTAACGTGAATACGAGCCAGTTTCCCTTAGAAAGTCCACCATGAAGGCATCCCTTTCTTTAAGCAGATAGCCCTCAAAGGCTTTGCCATAACAAGTAAACCAAACCAAACCAGTTTACTTCTTGCAGTTACAAGTGAATTTATAAATTTGTGTTAGTTTTCAGGAGAAGATAGACTTAGTCCTTTAGGTTTACTGATCATAGAGTAAAAAGCGCATTTTAATAACCCATGAATTCTACTTATTTATAGTATCACTGCCTTTCGCTGCACATGAGTCCCTCTATTTTTTATTACAATGACTAACAGGTAACACGGGGTGTCACTCTGTTTCACTGCCGAAATATTGAAGCCGAAAATTCTATGATCATTTCAGTTCATTAAAGCAAAAAAATAAACCTGCTTTGTAAAAGGAGGGGATGTTGTCCTACCTTAAAAATTGCGCGAGCAGAAAAATTTTACGCAAAACCAATTTTAATGTTCTTGACAGAAATATTAAAGCGAGAAACTGTGACGTTGTTATCCTAATGTATGAATACTAATGTCTCTAGGGTTTTTAGAGCAAGAAACTTGAAAAGTCAGTCTTGGCCTCGGAAAGGTCCCAACGAAGAATCGCTCAACAGTTCGTTAGGCATGCTGATCATTTACACCGCGACAACCGGCACGGAAGCCTACATAAACTCCTTGCTTTCTTCCTATTAGAGAGTTCCAGTAGATTAAATCCAGGTAGTGATGGGTTACCGTCATCACATATTTAGTTCGGAACTGCTGTAGAAACAATTAGGACTTTCGGAGCAACCAAGAACCTTCCAGCTGTTAACTGTTCTTTTGGATTCTAACAAAGAACCTTCACACTGTTAGATTGGAGTGTTCCATGATTTACACCAGAATAGCCTGCAGAGCAGTATGAGTTAATTACGTACTTTTTATCCCAGTAAAGAGACGCAATCCATGAAATTAGAGTGGTTGCAGGTAATCGTCCACCATACTTTTAGCTCTTGATCATTTTAGAGAAAATTAGAATTTTCAAAGTTAGAAACTCGAAAAATCAATCGCCGCGATTCCAACTAAGAATCTTCTAGCTGACAGGTGGCTGCGATTATGATTTACACCACAACAGCCCATACGGCAAGCATATAAACATTCCATAACACGCCAAGCGCGTAGGTGAAAATCCGAACTTGTCATTGGACATGTTTTCCGAAGACATCATTTTCTCTTAGCGTAATGACGCTTAAGCGGTATTTCTTAAGGTTTTGTTTTCGTTGAATGACGTGCGTGAGTGACATGGAAGTGTGAAAATGATCGTTTATTTTCTTTGAATAATAATATTAGACAAAAACATTTACATGCAGCGTTCTGCAAATGGCTTCCTGTTTTATAGAATAATAAAAGTATAAAATACGTCAAAGATGCTGTCAATATCAGACGCAATCTTAAGTGCTTAGATTATATAAATAGCTAAGTTCATGAATATAGTGCAAAACCCAAAACACATTGGATTACATAAGGATATCGAGGCACTTCGTGCACGTAAATATGGTATTATTATTGCAATTTTGTTGCATATTGTTCCTTTCACATTGCAGAAAATATTTCCTTCGCAACTGTATATGTTATTTTCATATCAATGTCCATGTCTTTCACATTTCTAATATTCTGTTGCCTTAAAAATAAAAGGAAAAAAAATGCATTCAGTATTATCGTTGAGTTTAATACACGTGTATAAGAAAAGATACTTCCTTAACACAATTGTGTGATTAACACAATTTTACAAAGGTATAAAAGATGTTACACATTAAAAAATGGGCAATATTCATAAATATTATGAAGTTTAAACATACGTATCACCACTTCTCTGTTCAAAATCTACAGTAGTCTTACTTCAAAAATAAATTTTACTTTTTCAGACTGACTACAAATATCGTGAATTTACAGTGACACATTAGCTCCCGTCATTTTTGCTATCTGCGAAAACTGACTTGTTTCATACTTTCGGAGATTGCATCTGCAGAGAATGGATATATAATGAACGTGAAATAATGAATTCAGGGCTTGATTTCTAAAATAAAAATTGCCGGAGCCCTACGGAAGGGAAAAAATAAAGAAGAAGTGAAAGAATATAATAACTAATAAAGAAATGTTTTTTCTTCTGTACAGTGTTGTCATTGCTTGCTTTGAAATTGTTGAGTTTGTCAATCAAAAATTTGCTAAAGGTTTACAAAATATGAAATCGATAATAAAACAAATTCCAAATTCCAAACTAGGTCTTCCAGATGCCCATATTCGGTGGAGGATTATGTTATCCAAAATTTTATGGCTCCAAGTACAGTCATTTTATCACAATGCGAGAAACATACAAACATTTATGGAAGTTTTAATAATTATATTTAATTTCTTTAACACAGGGCGATAATACTTGGTGGGAACAATTTGAAAAGTGAATCGGACATTTAAAGTTTCCAACGCAAAATATCAAAAGGAAATTAATAACCCTTCTGGGCTAAGAAGAGGAAGAAGGGAAAAATAACATAACCAATAAAAAATAAAATGACAAATATTAAAAAATTAAACTAAAATTCAATGAATTATAAAGATATAAATAAAATTTAATAAATTATTAAATTCATCATAAATGGTTAAATAAAAGAAATAAAATATCGCGTCTCATCTTATTTGGAGCTCCTGCTGGATTGAAATTTCATTCAGAATAAACCTAAGCAATAGCTTAGCCGGCGTCCGGCTGAATTCAAGCCCTGAATATACGATATAACGTACGTTATGCCCTTTCAAGGCATAACAGAAACAAAAATCATTCTTTTCCCAGCATGCTAATGGAAAAAATAAAACCATTAATGCGGCACTGATGAGAATGATAGAAACAATATGGGAGTATGTAAAGAAATTTTAATGGAGAAATGTAGCTTCAAAAACAAAGAGGGAAGAGTTCTTAACTTTCTGACCGCGATACCCTGCCCGTTTAATTCTAGCTGTCAAGCAGAATGCGATTGTGCAAAAAAAAATTCCTCCGAATCCTATCTGATAACAATGTGAGAAGAAATGTGAGGTCTGCACAAGTGAAAATTTTTTACCCTCGTATTTATTGCATAGTTCAAGCCTGCAGGACCTCTGCAGTAAGAGTTCACTAGCGCTGAATGAACAGTGAGAGTTCACAATCAATGTAATCATTTTTAGTACTTTTCGGGAACAAAACATTTTACACGCTGTCATAAATTCCTTGCACTATGTGGAGAATAAGCCTTTGACATGTGAATGGAGGATTTTCTTCCTTAAAAGTGTTAACACCTCGGTCTGTTTTTATCCCAGAGAAAAATAGGCATGCATTCAAAAGTTATACTCGACTTTTAACGCATATTTATTCTTTAAATAAATTTTTCCCACTGAAACTGTGTTCTATTTACATAAAAAAAGTACCAGAGTATCTTTTATTTAAGGCTCCACTGCGCTCCGGCTAGAATCGCCATTTTCCTCAAAAATTATAAGTACCCGAGTCTGGTTCCGGTGGGCTCCGGCAAAATTTAAGCGCTGAATGAATTAATAATCACAACACCTTTAATATAAATGGTTTTAAATTAAGAACACATTTATTATAAGCTCTGCACCTAATATTAATACACGTTTACGGGGTTAACACACTAGAAGAAATGATAATTTTCCTCTCTGAGGGAAACAAAATCGCTATTCTGTATATTAAATCCACCACACAACAGTGTCGTAAGATATGTAACTCAAGGCAACAAAAACACAGCACATGTCATTAACAGTAACATTATTTTCGGTACTGCTATCAAAATGTAAATAAAATCTGTGGAGTCATTCTCTCGAGTCCAAGCAAAGCGTTCCTAAGTTTGGAGGAAATAATATCACTGGAAGCCAATCACGAAGATAGATTTTTTTCCTATGCGCGTGGAGGGGTACGGAATGCTTATATGCACACGGGAAGATACTTTAACTCCTTACACTCTTTGCCCTAAAGCACCCAGCCAGTCAAATCCAGGTGATGATAAGTTATTGTCCAGCACACTTTTAGTTCAGGAGTACTGTAGAAATTTTAAGGATTCCTGGAGCAGGAAATGTGAAAAATCATCTCGCAGGAATTCAAATCAAGGATTTTCTAACTGTTGGCTGGAAAAAACACTTATGCCACGACAGCACGCACGAAAAGGATGCTAGAACCCTTTACAACGTCCTTCCTGTCTTTTTACGTTTAGATTTAAAAATGCCATGATTTCCCAAAATCAGTGATGTGAGTTATCTCCTGAATGCTGTCTAACTTACAGTCATATCGTATTAAGTCGTGTTTCAAAATAAGGAAACATTCGGGGGAAAATAATTTTAATTCGCGTAAATTCTTCCAGTACGTTTTCTTTTTCTTTTTCTTCTCTCATTTTTTTTAATATTGCTTCTTTCAATGTTTTTCCAAACCAGTTTTATGTAAAACTGATATGTTTGTCAAATTATTTTCGTGGATTATGTTTACGAAATAGATAAAATGTACAAAATATAAAATTCAAAGTTTGTAAAATTTTTAAAATCTTTCTGCAAAATGGACAAAATATTTTCTGAAGTGAAATGACATCCTAGAATTTTAGAACTATAAAACCGTACATCAGAAAAGAGAGTCAAAAATAGAATAGAATTATGGAATCTTAGAACAGAATAAAATTGTAAAATCATTGAATGATTCATCCAAGAATTTCCATAAATGGATACATTCGAAAAATGGGAAACGGTTTACGTACCACAATGTTGTCACACATTTTTAGAAAGTTGCATGTTACATCTGAAAAACATTGTTCGATCTGTATGTGCGTATACTAAAACAGTGACGAAAAAGTATAATGTCAGCGTTTTAAAAAAATTCAAAATATTTTACATGACAATGGTTTTTAGTACAGATTTTCAGTTCTAGCGTGTCGTACAGGTTCTAGCAAATTCATAGCCCGCTGGCATGTATAAAAATGTGTGGGTGGGTTTGCAAGATCTGTCTCTGCTATTCCACATAAACTTTTTTTATACCCTGCAATAAACCTGGCGAATTCCCGCATAGGCGTGAATAAATTACCAGCACAGAAGATGGGTGAAAGTAACTGTTTATTAATTTAAAGTTTAACAAAAAGGCACGATCTTCGTACGTTACAAAACACCGACAACTTGCGGTGAGAAATTTAAATGTAGAATATAACTGAAGTCGAATCTAAAATAGAATAGTGCTGGATTAGCACGTTAATTTACACGTAACAGGTTGACTCTCAAAAATCTAACAGGTTGACTCTCAAAAACCTAATAGGCGTGACGATAATTCGAAATGGCCAAGAGGCTTAACGTAACAGCGAGATAGTAACGAAACGTGCGCTAGGTAGCGAAAACACGCTCTGAATAAACTCAGACATTTACCAGTTTAAATATTCACTTCACTTCTGGCGAGAAAATACAAGTGGAAGTTGAGAGGTTCAGGAAAGGTATCAAACTTAAAATAAATTTGTCACGGAAAATAAGGGGAACCTTCCAAGTTCAGTGTTTTAAAACCTGATGGCATGAAAACAGAACTGTATTCATGACCAACTGAACATATTTACAGTTCTTGAGAAGCATGTACTTAATTCGAATTACATAGCGGGAAAGGCGCAATCTGCGCTCTCGTTCTTGATCACATTTGTGGCGTTTTACATTTTCATGAATACATTTGATGCAAAAGAGGTAAAAGGCGTCATATTCTCAGGACATCGAGTGATAGAAGCAGTGCGTGAACTCTGAGATGAACTACCATTACAGAATAATCTAATTTCAGTTATCCAGTAAAAGACCCATTGGGATTTTTTTGCCCACTTACCCTTCAAAAACTATCCTTAAAAAACAAATCAGAATTAATTAAATCTGTGCTACATAAAACTGGAAAACATTGCACAACCCAATAATGTTACAAACATGTTTAAAAAATAAATTAGCGGTGAAATGACCGAATAGGATATTTCGCTGAATTCGGTTTTGCATACAGGATTCGTTTCGAGTTTTCAAATAATTAAGCTTTGGAATCTCAGAAAAAATCCGATGTTACTGCATTGTGAATACAGCCGTGACAACCAAAAATTCATTAAGAACCTATCAGTAGACTTGCCAACAGAATAAACAGGAAAAGCTTGCTTAAACATATCAGATTAAAAGATACTGCCAACTGAATTAAATCATGCTGCTGTTGCACAATTACCATTTCGTAAAACATCTAAGAAACTAGAAGCATATTCAACTGCTCATTTTGAAAGAAAAATATTAATTACAGAACCCATTTTCGTTATTTAGCAAACGAAAAGTTGTACGTAACGCAAGTACATATCGTATATTCCTCCATTCGTTGTTGGTATCTCTGGTATTTAGGAAAAGATTCTAGACAGCAAATTTTCCCTCCCGCTCATGGTTAAAATGGTGAAAGCCCACTCTAAGGATTCCAATTAACATTCTTTATCCTAATGCCTTGACAGAGGAAGTTTGCTCACGAGAAGACGGTTGTCTTTATCATACAGAATTACTTTGGAAAGAGAATTATAATTAATTTGATGTCAACCAAAATCAGATAAATGAGATAACGAAAGGAATGCTGAAATAGTAGCCAAAACTGTGGGGTTTTTTTTCGGGGGAAGGGGAGGGACATGTTTAATTCCCAGCAAAGGATTTTCATTTGCATACAATAGAGATAAGGGAACATGTGAAGTAGATTCTCCTTTATGGATTCAATAAATTTAGCAATGGCTTTTATTAAATAAGTAGTTTAAGAATATTTGTCAAGTACTTCTGTAAGGAATAATCACCTTTCTTACTGCGTGCTTTCGTAGCGTAATCGGACGACCCTCCGGATAGCACTGGGAAGTTTCAGAGTTGGAATCCTGGCGAAGCATTTTTGATTTTTTGCGTTCCTGCCCCGATGTAATACTGAAAACTTGGCACATGGCGCCTTACCTAAAATTTGGACGATAATTCGTAACTACCTGGATTTGGCGACTGGATGCCTCCCTCCCTAGTCAATTTTTAATGCGGGGGAGGATATAAAGACGTTTTTCTTCTTTACCGCGAGCCGTCGTGGTGTAATTAGAAGCACGTCCGACTAGCATTTGAGAGATCTGAGTTCAAAGCCACGCGACGGCTTCTTTTCCTGCTTTTAAAAAAATTCTAATGACTTTACAATTCTTGTTAGAATTTAAAAAAATTATTTGGACAATAATTCGTCATCATCTGAATTGGACAACCAAAGCCGATCTTCCCAGTCATCCTTTAAGTTGGAGAGAATGCAAGGAATTTTCTACTTCCTCACCGCGTTCCTTAGTAATATAATTGGATGCACGTCCAGTTACCAATAGGGAGGTTCCACATTCGAAACCAGGCGAGGGACATTGCTAATTTTTCATGTTTCCAGCTCTGAGATAAGTAAACCTAATGCATCTGCACTTGTTAAATTATAAGTGATGTTTCACTCGGAAATTTAATATACATGCTAGTTGGAATAACGTTATGTGAAATTAATAGAATCGAAATGAGAAAATGACAGACAAAGGAATTTGATCTGTTTATTTTGTGTTGACAAAATAATTTCTTATTACAGCTCATTTATATTATCTAATTTTAAAGCATCTGACAAAATCGTCTTATTAGCCCAAAGGGGCGTTAGATCCACAGGAATATGAGTCTGAAAACGGCATTTGCGTCGTTTCACTTTCTACGTTAGTTCACTTTTCAAACTGTTGCAACCAAATGTTATCATCATTTATCATATTTAAAGAAACTAAATAATGAAGAAAAAACCTGCATGAATGTTTCTCGCATTGTGAAAAAACAACGGAACCTAGAGCCATCAAAGTTTGAATAACGTAGTTCTCCAACCGAATATGGCCACTTTGAAGCCCGAATTTTGAATTTCTAATTTGTTTTATTATATATTTCAAATTTCGTAAAACTTAACGAATTTTTGATTAACAAACTCAACGATTTGAAAGCAAGCAATACACAGTACACGAAAAAAAAAACATTTTTATCTCCAGAGCGCAAGACTGTATTCCGAAATTCCAAAGATATGCCGCTTTGCTGATTTTAAATATTTTGTGGTATTGCTCTTGAATTGAATTTTTATGCATTTTAAGTGAGAAGAAGATGATATATAATAAATAAGGGTAACACGCAAAACATTAAAAAAAGGTCATTTGGGGCGTAATATAAAATCTGAAAGCTTTCAGATTTTCTTTATATATATATTATTAATTTTGTATATAGAAAAAAAGGTCAGGAATTTAATAAAATACGTTCCTGGAAGCATTAACGTCGACTCGTATTTATCTAATTTCAAAAATTCGCGAAGCACTATTCGTCGAATGCTTAGCATAATAACTGTCATTTAAACTAACGGAGAAATTTGAGATGTGATCCAAGAAGCTATACATAGAAAAAGCCTTTTTTATTGAATTTCAGTTTATTCAAATCAATCATGTACGAGAAAGATGATTTTTATTAACTGGGCAGAAAGTTTAATAAAACAGAAGATTCCGAATGAAAAATACGAAGACAATTTTTAAAACTGAACGAATCTTAATTTTTCTTTTCTTCAAATCAGGGTATATTTCTTAGAAGATTCTTAAGAAGAACGAATTTTTAAAATACTATACAACTTAAGCGCCCAAGTTTCGCAAAATAAACTTTTTACTTATTAAAAAGGCGCAAATCAAATTTAATACGTGATATTTCTAATTAAAATTCTTAAACTTGTGGTTCATTTCAGCGGTATAATTTGACAAACGATTTGAGTAACAATTTAGAAAATCAACATTTGCCAAAAATCTTTTTAAACCAAACAGAGCGAGCGGAAAGCGCATTTTAAGTGTCACCGTAGGTAAACGCTAAATATGGAATGCTAAATTCTCTCGAGAAAAGTTATGTGTTGTGTGACTTATGTCACTTATCTGACAGTAACTTCAGAACAAGCCCACGTAATTCATCGTGGCAAGGAGTGTAAGACTGCGCTTGTCGTTGGCAAGAGCCTTGAGCACTATACAGGTGACAGTAAGCTCAATTCTGCCCCCAGTTTTGATAGAAAGCACCCTAGGAAGAAATGTCCGATCTTCTCCCATTTCTCTTCCCTTTGCACCAATCTCTCGTGAGGACTTTCGGTTCGCCGCATATTTAGTGTCCCATGCCGCACAGACACTATACGTTTAAAAATATCCATGCCTTCGCCAGGATTCGAACCTGGGCCTTTCGGTACGGCAGTCAGCATCGCTAACCACTATCCCTCTTGAGTGGCTACTACCCGCCATTAAAAAAAGGTATTTTTTTGTTTGTGTAATCTACCGTTTGGAGGACTACAATTAGCTGCCTACATCGTTTACATTAAATTATATTATGGGTTATTTCTCTTTGACATGTTAATGTAAAACAGAAAAGTATTATTAAATATTTAACTGTATTTTCAGGCAGTTATTTAGACAATAAATTCCACTTGGTTACATAAATGAATGAAAAAAAAAAGGAACACATCATTTGCAATGAAAAAAATTAAGTTATACATTATCTAACAGATAGTAAAAGAACGTTATTTACGGCAGAACTTGAGTAGTATTATTGATACATAATTTGTTTTAACAATGGAATAATAACACTGTTTATATACACCGGATTACATGCAATTATATTACATATCGATCTGGATAAATACAACTTTCAAATACTGTGACATCATCTGTTGTCACTACTTTTATTCTAGACATTTCCCTTGAAGTCACCATAGAAAATTTTGTATTATGTTTACCGACCATAAAAATAATTTTTTCTCCGTACCTTTTCAAATATATCCTTTCAAAGTATGCGAAGTATAAAAATCGAAAATCCCTTCTTTGACGGATGTATTACTCGTAAAAATCCCTATAATTATATTTGACTTAAATTAAGACGTATTTACTATGCAAGCACCGATTTTAAGGTAAAACGTTTAGAGTCGGCGTTTCGAGCCATACGGCAAGTTTATTGTTTTTAATATTTCAAGAAGCCCATTTATTAAAGATATGTACATATTATAAAAATGGAAATTTTATTAACATCTAAATAATACATATTTAAATGCATTTCGAATGAATATGAAAACATTGTACTCGTATGTAGATACACTGCTTGAATAATTAAGTTTTACAACTCAATTATTTATCAAGGTAAGAAATGTTGTTAGGAATGTAACTGTAATTTTATTTTAGGAAAGAAATTTATAAAAGCAGAACACGTCTTTGGATAAAGAATTAGCAAGTATTCATATTCACATGTTTAATGCATTATGCTAATGATACACATGTTAGGGAAAACACATTTTAAGTGTCTTGGTTGAATTAACATGCAGTTGGAAAACACGTTGAAGTATTATGAGAAGTTTAAATGCATTTCAGAAAGCATAAAAAGAAAATTTAATAATCTTCCTCTTTTATTTCATTATTTTACGTCTTTTAAAAAAAAAGAAATTGTTTAAAATAATAATCTTTGTGTTTATCTTAGCTTAGATTAAACTTTTATTTTTACGCTTTAGAAGAGGTGTCCCAACAAAAGCGGAAAATTAAAATTTTAAATAAAATGCATTTTTTTCTTACACTGAGTAATGCCGAAAGCTCGATTTAATCATAAAGAAGACACGCGGGAATTAAGCAAGGAACAATACATCTGATAAATATTCCTCCTCGGTTTTGCTGACACATTTGCATCCTTTTAACGAAATGTTCATTCACAGTTTGGCATAATTGGGACTAAATTTTAGTGATACAGCATCTGATTTCTTCTTTCAGAGCAGCTTGGATGGTCCTGCGCTTGTTAACATAGAAGCTTGATTTCAAAAACCCCAGAGAAAGAAGTCGAAAGAATTTAAATCACAAGGTCTAAGCATCCAATTCTAGTCGCCCCAGAAGACCAGAGACACGACCAGAGAATGGTTTCAAGAACACTGCTCTAGTGTAGTAAGTGGCATCATACTGTTGGATCCACATGTCTTCGAGATCCATACCATCTATTTGAGGCACAAGAAGATGAGTTATCATATCCCAATACAGTTTGCCATTGACTGTTTGTGCATTTCCAGTAGCATCTTCGAAGAAAAATGGTCTAATGGCCCAGCACAAATTCCACACCAAACGGTGACACATATGGGTGGTGTTTGTTTCTCATGAAACACATATGGGTCTTCGTCATTCCAAACACAGCAATATTGCTGGTTTATGAAGCCATCGACTGAAAACAGGCCTCACTGCTGAAGATGATTTTTATAAAAAAAAATTGCCGTAATTTGTTTGAAGAGCTTTCTTGTTTGTTTGATGAGCAAAGTCTGTAGGCTAGAGTTACTGAGTCAGTTGAATTTTGTACGAGTGAAGATGCAAATGTTTCGTGAAAATATGCTGCAAAGTGCTGCGTGAAATATTTAGTTGTTGTGTAGGATGGTGAATAGATGTTTCCACAACATTTTCTCAAACTGCAGTGATTTTTTTCTGCTGAAAGTCCTGGACATGTCGATGGTCTGATATGAAACAATCCACCCTCAAATTTTTCGATTATTGTCTCCAAAACTGATGTACTTGGCCCGTTTTGTTTACCAAAAACTGGACGCAGTCTGGGAACAGTGGCAGTGAAATCTTCACTATTTTTGAAATAACTTTTAATATTAAGAACGCGTAGCTGCGTCTAATAGCGATAAATTTTTAACAATAACAGACTGTCTACCATCGAACTGTTACAATGTTTTTCCTG
>KK120085.1:593773-603842 GCA_000611955.2 Stegodyphus mimosarum | reverse complement strand
GAAACCCTACATACGTGCTTTTTGATATTTCTTTCACTTTCATGAACAACACGCTACAGTGACATTTACATTGGTAAACACATTTTTATATAAAAAACAGTCTGAAAGCTTCTGATTATATTCTAACACCTCAAAGAATTTGCTTGTAAATTTTAGAAAGTTAAAAAAATGAAAAAAGGGAGACTCTAAGAATTGTAAAATAAAAATAATAATAATAATAATAATAAAACCTTACAATTTCTTCTCGGTATGCACATTTCAGTTTAACACTTAAAACAATTTTAAGTTGTTATGTTATAATAGACCTTATAGCTTAATAATAAATTCTCCAGAAATTAAAGATGAAATAATAAAACGAAATTGTAGGAAACAAATTTGCTATAGTAAAATTAGTTCATCGTAAATTAAATCCATAATGAAGACATTTTCCTTATTTAATGAAGAAAAACCCAATTAATCGTGACGTAGCTGTGCATTTATTTCACTGGATCATCAAAGTTTGCAATAAAGTTTTCCACCAAGCTGCAATACTTTTTATTTTGCCTGAATACCATTTTTGCTTATTGAAAAAATTATACATCTTTAATACAAGTGTCTATCACAAACCACAGCAATTTTCATGCTAAAAAAGCGCATTTGCCGAGAAGTTAATATTTAAGTTGAAATGGTCGAGTTAATGAAAAAAGTTCCTATCCAGTTCTTCCTAACATATTCAGAATTCCAATGACTTAATTTGTGACTCTTTATTAGTAATTTCCTTGATAGATGACTCCGCGTTCGTGTTTGCTCCACCCATTATGTTCGATATAAAAACGGCCTTTTGCTAATCCTATTCCTGTAGAAGGCGAACTTATGTCTGATTGCCCCCTAAATCAAAATGTGGACAGGTGAAAGCAGGGTCCAGACACCCGTGTGGCTTTCAAAAACCTGTGTCTAGGCCCAATTTTAATACATATTTTGATTTACTTCTGGAAACTGCCGCTATAATATTTTTATTTTATTTTAATTATTTATATTAACTAGTTAATTAGCTTTCTTATCCAGTCGTATTAAGGTTTACCAGTTTGTTCCAGATATATGTAAATTAAGAATAAACTAGTGAAAAGTTTTGAGGATAATTGATTAGTTTCAGTTTAATTTCATGCACAAAAGCCAACTTAACTCTCTTCACTAACTTCGGCTAGACTATCAGTGCAAGTCAGATTTTAAAAATACTGTAATTCGATCCAGAAAGGGAGTAATAAAAAAATCTTTAAGACGCCAGAATAAATAATCAATAACTGAAAGAACGATTTTGAAAGAGTTCTCTAAAAAACAAATAAGTGAAAAACACCACCACTTTTTTGACTGAAATTAATTTGCAGTGAACACTATTTAAAAGGGGAAAAAAGACCTTAAGGTGAGCTGATATTTTTCAGAAAATGAAGACTCAATAATAGTTTATATGGAAATGGCCAGATCGTTAGAATTAAATTGTGGAGAGGACTTTAATGAATTATTTAAAAAAACATTTAAAAGGTTTGAGCTGCATGCTGATGGAGACTCTAGCAAAGAATATTAAAGAAATTAAACCTTAGCAACCAAAATTGTTCATAACATTTAAGTAGGTTAAAACATACTTCAAAATAAAGGACTGGTTTTCAAATTTAAGATTGCAACATTAACACATTCGTAGTAACGTTTGAAGAACTTTTGATAAATCAATCAAGAATTGCTGACTCTGAAAATACTAGTATGTTAAGTGATTAAATATGTATATATAATTTAGATGTTGACTCCGAAAACAGCGATAGCAAGCTGGCTAGGCAGAGAAGTAATGTGAAGTTGTATTTCAAAGGTTAGGCTAAGAATGATTCAGTTATGGTTTTACTTTGTTTTGATTGGTTGTTTCGACTCGAAAAATTCGCTGAGGTATTATGCAAGTGTTTGTTATTAGCGCTGCATTTGAGACGGATTCGTTTTGAAATGATGCAGTTAGAAACATTTATTATAAAGATGTTACTATTTTTAGGATAGAAAAGGGAAATAATTAAAAAAGAGCTATTGTAAATTGGTGTTTTATATTATCAGTTTCCGTTCTGACACACGCACACATCTATATATATAGAGAGAGAGATGTGTGTATGTGTGTGTGTGTGCATATATTAGCCCATTAATAGATATAAAACTTTAAATGTTTAATGTTGTACATTGCATTTAATAAGTGTAAAAGCTGCTTTTGTTAATTTATAGTAGTAAAGTACATATGTATCACAGACAACGCTGTACAGATTTTTTTCCCAGCATCTCTCAGAAACAAACGTTTGGATAAATGAATGTAAACATGCTTAAAAATAAATGAAATATCAACATAGATGTTCGATTTTTAAGAGGTCAGCATTAGATCAAAGACTATGGACAGGTACAGGTGACATGTGACGGACAGCGGCTACCAAAATGGACAGGTGAAGGTAACATGTGACGGAGAGTGGACCCTCCTGGTAGCTACCAAAACTGAACAGCTGCACGTAGAAGCTAGGGCAGCACCTCTATAACACACTACTGATGACTGAGATATATCCTAACACAACCTCTCGAAAGAACTTTTAGCTCGCCTTGTATTTTGAGATCCCCTTGTAACACAGACAGTATACGCTCACAAACTCCATCCTTTCAACGGCAGTCAGCATCACTATATAGGATGGGTGGCGAATTTTATCTACAGCAGACGGCCATAGCACATATGATGTTGATATTGAAAAGAACAGCGCGAAAGCAACTATTTTTCTTAAGACTAGTTCCATGAAAAGCATATCAAGAGGAAATTTAGAAGAGACATTAATTCAAGAGCAAAATTTATTAATACGTATCATCCTGTACACTGTATTATGCTCTTATGCACCTCGTCCTTTTAATATAATAGGCAGGATAATTTATGCATTTGTTAAAAAACATGCCTAAGTTGTTATTTTCATTATCTAAAAAAGGTTTCTCATTGTCTGTTTTTTTAAATGCATCGTAGATCCTGAGTTATAATGTCACTGATACCTTCATATCCTTATCACAACGAAATCTGCAAACATCAATATACTCCTTGACAAAGTAGAAATAATAATATTTTAGAAGCAGATCAGAATTATACGGCGGATTATCCAGCTCCTTTGGTCAGTAACTTTGGACTACCCACCGCACAGACGCGATCCAGACCAAGTGGTATTAAACTCTTCCCACTTCTCAAGTAACATCTTTGTTGCACAAGTTTGGGAGTAATCAGAATATTGATATCACACCAACCCAATGTTCTGGACGTCCCATTTTATAAAATGGGCATCGTAAAATATATATGTCCCATGCATGATATCACATTATATTAAAAGTAAATATATGTTAAAAAGTTAGAAATTTTCAGAGCAAAAAGTTGAAAGCTTAACTATGTGCTGGCTAAGATTTAAGCCACAAATATTCCAACAGACCGGTTTAAATGGCATTTGGGCAGAGCCACAAGACACATTGCCCATCGAACCAAATCTAGGTAGTGGCAAATCCCGGTTTAGTTCGTATTCCACTTTGGTGACTTTAGATTTTTTTGGAGAGAAATGTCTGATGAATCAACTGTGCCCCCTTGGGGACTTGAACCACACGTCTAGACGTACTGCCACTTACACCAAACAACTTGCACCGGGAAAGCCGACAATTCCTCACAAGAAGAGTTATAAAACACATGTTTTGCTTTCTATTTTGTTTAATCGAAAAGGTACAAAAATAATTTATTTATAGCTTCTAATAATATTTTTTGTCTTTTATTTGCCAGTTGCGCTTCAGATTACAAAGACAGTTGTTTAATTGAATCGCTGGTACTATTCAAGACCACTGGAATCACTGGTAATAACTAAAAAGCCCCCCCTGCAAGAAGATATATATATCATATACATAACAATATATCATAACAATATATCATATACAAGATTTTTTGATTTCTCTCCTACGCAGCACAAATAACATGCAAGATCTCATTTTTTCTTACGCAGCACAAATAAAGGCAAGAACGCGTAAGGAAACAACTCTAAAACATTCAAATAAAACATTTTATTTCATTCGAGCCTATTCGTACTAAAATACACAGCAATAAATTCTGTAAACTATTCGAAATCGCTTTATTTACTCATACATCTGAATTCTCAAAAATCAATAAAGCCCCATCGTAAAATATTCAGTACTCAAATCAAAGCACTTTCAGCCATCAGGATTGGGACAACTCGAGTCTACAACATAGTTTTGAAAAATAAATCAATCCAATTTCTCTTTTTTTATTTTTCTCTTCTTTTTCGTTGACTTTAAAAGACCAACAGCTTCTCATTGGAAGAAATGCGAATATAGATTTATCACCGGAATATTTAAGATTATAAGACTAATGTCTTCTAGGGGGAACACTATTACCAAAATAGTTGTTTTAAAATAAAATAGAGTTTTTAAACTAGGTGAAAAGAATTACGCCATTTGTTGTTAAGAAACAATCAACATAATTTCTTAGTCTAATATAATGTGATTATCTTTAATTATAAATGTTATTAGGATTATCGATCTCAGTGCCTTCAAAATGTACGTCATTTGTAATATATAAATGCTTGTTTATCTCATATCAAATTATATATTAGTTATGTGCTTGAATCCATTATTAGTTTAAGTAACTTAACCACATCTTAAGTTAAGTATCTTTTAGAATGTTCATTCTCCATTCGAAAAGCGCATTTGCGCAACTTCTAAAAGTGAGGAAAACATCAAATTTTCCTTACCTTTATCCACTTTTCTTTACGTAATCGGTAAAGTTCATTTTGAAGCAACTTCTAAAAGTAAATATAACATCAAAGTTTCCTTACTTTTATCAACTTTTCTATACGCGATTGTTAAAATTCATTTTGGAGCAAGGAAACATGAAAAATCAGTAATACCGTCGTCGGGATTCGAATTCCGGAGCATCCGACTGCTAGCCTGACATGCTGCAAATTACACCAGGAAAGCGTTAAATGAGGAAACAGAAAACCCCTTAATTTCTTTCCCACTTATAGAGCGACTGGAGAAAAAAAAGATCTAGTTGTTAAATTCGGGTTGCGACGAATTATCGTCCATCATCCTTTTTTAGTTTGTGTGCTACTTGTGCAACGATTATATTTGAAATTGAAATTCGAAACTGAAAATCGTGAAAAATCAGAGATGCCCTGGCCAGTGATTCGAACTCTGGATTTCACGATTGCTAGCCGGATTAGCTTCCACATTACACAAGAAAAGAGAAAATTGTTTACAAGTTGATATTTTAAAGATGACTACCACTTATTTTTAAATCACAGGAAGTGTAACGAAATTATTCTCTTGGATACATGTAATCCGTTTAAATCAATCATATTGTTACCGTTATGACTAATCTTCCTGATCAGAACATAGTCTAGATAAGACCTACGAATCTATGATGGCTGATCAGAAAAGAGTTGCGTCTGTCTTTAGAGAAATCCCGTACACATCTTGTAGAGCTTTCCCTGAGAGCTTTGTGAGCCGCAAATTCAGTTAATTGAGCTCGCTCCCAGATAACTTGCTACGTCGCAGAACCGGGTATAAGTATTATTTCAAAATGTTCTAACTTTATGGCAACCTGTTATAAGAACTTAAATCACAGAGATGAACATACGAACTGGCATTCGGTGGAGGATTTTGCTGAGTCACCTACACAGTCACGTTTGCGCAACTTTACCTCTCTGATTAGCTAAGGCTTAAATCCTGCTTCACAAGGGTGAATGGCGTTAAAACATTTTACGCCTTACCACTACGACAATAATGACGATCAGACTATATTATGAATACTCCCTTATAGGTGACAACACGAATTTGCTCAATCACATCCAAGTTTGATGGAAAACACCCTCGGAGACAGATCCAATGGTTGGTTTCCCACTTTTATTCTACCATCTACCTTCCAAAACGTTTTAGGTTCGACAGTATTTTAAGTGAACAGATGCAGCAAAAGTACTAAATATTTACAAACATTCATGTTTTCTTCAAGATTCGGACAGGGCCAATGCCATGGCATCCGCCCCTACCCCTATGCCAGTAAGGCGGCAGATTCAACATTTACCTCAAGATAGAAAAGACATGCTTTGTATAAATCTGATCATGACACCCCAATGCTGCAAGAACAAATCTTAAGGATTAGATCACCGAGCGTTTCCTATTTTATAAGTAATCTTATCACAGGCGGTGTTAGTAAGTTTCCCGAACAGTAGTAAATGCGTTTTGATCCTGTTCATTCACACGAAAGTGCCTGGAAGTATGTGTGTTTCGTGGTTTTGGCCATCAAAATTTTTCAGATTAAAATTTTGAATAAAGGCCAAATTTGAATATATCATCCATACGATTATAGTCTCAGTGTCTTTGGTAGCATAAACTTATGAGCTTTGGGAAGATTGTAGAAGAATTATCTTCATGTTTTATGATACAAACAGAAGAAGGGTGTATAAGACTCAAACACAAACAGACAGATGGCTTTCACGGACGGCTCGACTCGGGCTTACATAAGCCAACCATTCTGGCTTAACGTAAATAAGTAATGTTGAACTAATATGTAGTTAGGTTAACCTAACGGCTCACAGAATAAAGTAACGCGCAGGAAGGCTCTGCTTTGTAGAAAACCAGCAGCACAAGCCTAAAGGCTAGAAACACTCAACGCCACAGAATCAAATCGCTGTTTAGTCACGGTAACAGCGTGGCCTCAAGTAGGCATAACACGCTCTGAAATCAATTTGCGAAAGCTTCACTTAAACAGCACTTCTTTCACCCTCAACATGAATAAACGCTGGAGATCTCCTTTACATTCTGGCACGAAAAGCGTGGGTGAAAAGAAGAGGGACAGAAAAGTTACTTAACTCAAAATTAAACATCAGTCAAAAATAAATAGATAAAGCCTCACACGCTAATCAGATTCAAAGCTGCAGTTCTAGGTAGTTTTTTTCATCTCCACTGAAACTGATGGATTGCTTAGCATAAATCTTTGCAAACTGAATCTTCTTGTCGTTTATGAACAGATAGCAAAATCATCAAAACAGTCCTTTCAAAGGATTTCTGTCTACGTTTTTATAATTGCATCAAGATCACTAAAATATATTTTTCGTCTTATTTTTTATTTAAATATCATACAGGATAGAATTACCCCTCTAGTGTAGCAAAACTAAATGATAAGATATCAAAAAGGGTTCAAAGGGGGATAGATCTTGCGATAGTGTTGAGCAATATTAACAAAAACATACATTACTTCAAATTCTATTTACCTTATTGTCTGTTTTTGTCTGTCTGTCTCATGCTAGATACAACCGTTTTAGCACTATTCTGTACATACTGTACTGAAAGTAATTCTGTACTTAATATATTTTTATTCGTTTACCCAGACCTCACTTAACTTCTTATTTTCAGCTGAGGCACAAATACAGAAAAGCATATTAATGTTGACATAGCTGAGTAGCGGATTCTTTAAACACAGACAACGAAATAAGTATCAAAGATTTCGTATAGAAGAACACAATTTTAAGTTATTGTTGTATGTAATGTTAAGGGGTTTCGCTCGCTTAAATTTAATATTTATTTGACCATAACAAATTAAAACAGTATATGTAGATGTATTAATATATAGATGAAGACGAAGAGTATTATTTTATTTTAAGAAATTTTAGTTATATAGTTAATTAGTAGCTACTATTTTTGATTTGCTAGTTCTAAAAACACATTACACGTCCTTAGAAAGAATTGCGATATGATGTATTGTTCTGAAAGCTAAATTCATTAATTTTCTCAATGCAGAGTTAATTAAGAAACTTTAAGGAAAGCTGAATGCGGAGATTTCCAAAATAAGACTTTCTTCACCTAAAAAATGTTTCTAGACCGAACAAAGAATTTATCTCGATGCATTAATTAACTATAATAATAAATTTTTATTTTAACGAAGTTCTTATTTCATATCATAGACATGAAATTCTGTTTATTTTTCTGCTTTTTAAAGATGAATAAAAAAATTGAATCCACCTACGGATTTGTCTAGTAATGGATTATTTGTTATAATATCTCAGATTTAATTTTAACATAAGAATGTAGTATTTTCAGTCTACTGCAAAATTTATAGTAATAAGAATATTTTTTAAGAAATAATTTACGTGATATAGAGTTTGCACTCATAAGAATTAATTTTTACATGACTTGCTAGATCTAATCCTTTATTATGATGTCAGATAAAATACTGGGAATTTTCTGTTTATGAATGTAAATCTAAAAATGTTAGTCTTTCCGTGAAAATATATTAGAATCTGTTGGGTTCAGAAATTAGTTAATATTTTATACTGTGAACAATTATTTATCTTACACACACATACACACACACACACACACACACACACACACACATATATATATATATATATATATTAGATATATAAAATAATTTAGATGTTGAAGATGAAGACACTTGTATGACCAGTTGAGCCATTCCATTTATTTTGTACGTCACATTCTTGACATACACTGGTGAAATATAAGAGAATTAGCATATTTTATCAAATTGCATGAAAAGAACTGAACTGAAGGAAAAATCACTGCTTCTAGATAAAAATGCAAATCTTGTACGGCAAATACGTAAGCGTACACGGAGCCAGCGGAAAAACAGGCTTTATAAGCGCGTGGAAGGTAAGACGAATTACGTTCTATAGCACACCTCGGCGAATTTCTTGGTGTTGTCTTGCAACAATCGGTTAACTTCACATCGGAACAGTAAAAACGAGTAACCACCAACGTTTAGATGATGGAATGAGGTGGCGAACTGTGGGGAAGCTAGAGGCAAGCCAATCGCAAGTCCGGATATGCAGAAAGTTTAATTGAACGCCCAGGTTCGTGTGTAACCTATGGAAACAGTTCCAGGATACTGGATCCATTGAGCGAAACCTGGGCAAGGTCGTCCAAGAACCACGACGGCCAGAGAAGATCGTTACTTGTCCATTTTAGCGAGGCGTAACAGAAGGGCTACAGCTTCTTAGCTCGGGACCTCTATGCAGCCACAGGAACCCGTGTAACAAGGGGTGACAGTTCCCAAAAGACTGAATGAGAGAGGGTTGTTTGACAGAAGACCAGCTCTTTGCGTCCCACTCACGTCTACGGACAGGACAGTCCGATTAGCATGGTGCAGGTAGCATAGTGGTTGCAGTACGGAGCAATGAGCGACCGTCCTGTTCACCGACGACCTACCCTCTAATGTCCGCGAAATCAACAATTATGGCGGTGGCGGTGTAATGGTCTAGGCAGGCATCATGTCGGATGGCCGCACTCCTCTCCACGTCTTTGACAGAGGCTCTGTGACTGGTGTGATAGGGTGAGGTTTTTAAGCCCTATGTTCGCCTTTTCTGGGCCCCGAGTTCATTTTACAGGACAATAACGCGAGGCTACATAGAGCTCTTTTGGTCGGATGGATTGGCCAGCTTCATCTCTACAGAGCATGTATGGGACGCTCAATTGCAACTCGCAACCCCCCTCTGAGATCCATCCAGGAACTGAAAACAGCGTTGCTGAATGAGTGGGATCAATTGTCACAGGCACTACTAAACTGCCTTATTTCCAGTATGACATCAGGCTGCGAGGCCTGTATGGCTGTAAGAGGGGACCATACCTCCTATTAACACATTTCTTTTGTGTCTTCTGCAACGCTGTTTCAGACCTTCAGACTCCCATGAGTGTTACACACGAACATGTGTATCTATTATAACTGCTGAATGTTTATTTTGTTTGTATTATATCAACCTATATTCACAAGAAATTTTATTAAAATCTGTCCAGTAGTTCTAGAAATCGTAGATCAAATATGAAAAGTCTCTTCATTTATTTCACAAGTGTAGGTAACAGATAAATTGGCACTAAAATGCCATTGTTCTTTAATTAAATTTCCCACTTTTGATGTAAGCAAAGTACCTGAAGAACGAAAGAGCAACAACAAGCAGCAAACTGACAGGAAAAAATCAAAAGAAAGAATACGGCATTAATATGAAAAACCGGTTCGGAACGTAGTTTCCTA
>KK120085.1:581334-593731 GCA_000611955.2 Stegodyphus mimosarum | reverse complement strand
GGCTCTTTCGATATTTAATTTCGGCACCTAGATTTCAATAGTTTACCTATATTTTCGGAATCTTAAAATTATTATTAATTGAAGTGTTACATAAGTGTTTGCTTCATTATCATTAAGAACATAGACATGGCATGGATTAATTTTCAAATGACGCAGTAAAGAGATATTTACTGTAAGCAGCTATTATTTTTAAGCACAGGAAGAGGAAATAACCATATTAAAATGGAAAATTAAGAGACTACGGCAAAATGAAAATCTGAATTTTGATTTACATAAATTTATCGTAACTATTGATTTGTATAGACTTATAAAGCATGAGTATATTAATGTTTATCCGTAAAGTATCAGGCATATGTACTTTTTTACATACTTTACAGAAGTGATATGGTGTTTCTATTGATACATTGTTTAATGTTTTCTAGATTTAATATCTAGGTTTTCTAGTTTAATTCTGAATTTAGTATTAATAAAAACATATCAAATAAACTATAAAACAAATAAAGATAAAACTTATCTTTTATCATTCTGCAAAGAACGAATATTTTCTTAATTTTGCATTAAAGTTTCTACGCTAAATATTTAATAATTTTCCTTGTACAAAATCTGCAATGAATAAAACTTATTAACTTGAAACATTATTAAATATTTGCAAGGCCTTTCTTTCCTTGCAAAAAAAAAAAAGCATCGTATTATACTTGAGGTCTTCCTAAGTGGAATAATGCGTTTTTTCATTTCAAGTAATTCAAATATCAAATAATAAATTCATGATATATATTTTTTAGAAATAAAACTACTTTTATTTACATAAGTGTATTAATAAAATGCATTGCTTGAATTTTCGAAAAATATCCGTAGCTTTGAGAAGGTAAATAAAATATATCCAGTAGTTTCTAAACTTAATGAAATTTTGTGTATTCTACAGAATATTAATTTTGAAAGGATATATATAAAAGTATTCTCGTTACAATTTTATGATAAATGTAAACACTTCAATAAATTATTTTAAAGTTGCATTTAAATGTGAAATGAACCCACTTCTTCGAGGAAACCTTTATGAATGGATTGACTTATTTCCAATTCATGTTTTACAACTGAGCAAGAAACTACTTTTGCCATTTTCCATTTCCAATTACAAATCATCGAATTTATTTATAAGTTGTAGCCTGTTTTGAAGTCATTAAAAGAGGATCATTATTATACTCCTTGGTTCGAGTGTTTTTTTCCCATAAAATATTGAAATTGTCTTTTTAATATTCATTCTAAATAAAACTACGACTCGTAAGAAAGAGCATAGTAAAAGCTTTTTATATTGCTTTCGGTTTTTATGGACTGCGTTGAAGCTTTTGCCATAAGTCTAACTTGATATTCAATTATATGTTTCTTAAAAAAGCTTAATAAAGCATTCGGAGCAGTTTGATTCATTCATTCAGTTGTTATTTATAGCAGATTTTTAAAAATATTACTACGTGATTCATTTCAAATTCGCACCCTAACAATTCCCAAATACAAAAAGAAAACATCCACACATCTTCAAGATGTTTTCGATTTCATTAAAATTAATTGAAGGTTACATTCGAGAAGAAATTCTATAGGTAATATTTATATAATCTAAAAGCAGTATCGTCGAAATATTGAGTATGTTTGCTTCGTTAAAATAAATTGAAACTATGCTTGTGAAAAGAATATTTATAGAAATTCCACGCAAAATAAATACTGAAGACAACTTAAAATTTTTGCCGAATCAATGTCAAATGAATGGACTTAATTCATAGCAATTCCGAAAGAGAATTCATAATATTGTTATTCGTTTTATGTTTCAGGTAAATAATGCGATTTTTTTCTTTCTACAAGAGTTAATGGCTCATTTAATAACCAACGTTTTCAGCAGACAATACTTTTTCTTTCTGTCAGCTGTACAAATGAAAAATAATTGTATATATAAGTATTCAGATGTTAAAAAGTCTAAAAATACATTTAACACAAAATTCTGATGTCTATCCGAATCCTATTTATGCTGAGTTTAATTACAGGTCATTAATTTTAAAAAATTTGAATCAGGAGGTTGTAATAAAAAATAATAATAAAGAAGTTAATTGTTTTTCTTTTTTCCGTCCAAAAATAGCGATATCAAACAAGGAAAGCCCATACAATTTATATATTACTGAAAATTATTTTAAATGTTTGTATCTGTTTAATTGCATTGCCTTCCAAAAATAGCGATATCATACAAGGAAAGACCATATATTACTGAAAATTATTTTAAATGTTTGAGTTTGTTTAATTGTATCGCCTTCCAAAAATAGCGATATCATACAAAGAAAGACCATACAATTTATATATTACTGAAAATTATTTTAAATGTTTGTGTCTGTTTAATTGCATTGCCTTCCAAAAATAGCGATATCATACAAGGAAAGACTATACATTACTGAAAATTATTTTAAATGTTTGTGTTTGTTTAATTGTATCGGCTTCCAAAAATAGCGATATCATACAAGGAAAGACCATACAATTTATATATTACTGAAAATTATTTTAAATGTTTGTGTTTGTTTAATTGTATCGCCTTCCAAAAATAGCGATATCATACAATGGAAGACCATACAATTTATATATTACTGAAAATTATTTTAAAGTTTGTGTCTGTTTAATTGTATCGCTTTTTTCTTGGATTGTTATGATGTGTAGTTATGTTTTGCATTATAGGTTGTATTTTAGTGTAACTGACTTCACGGCTCGGTAATTTGTATAGAATAACTTATTTCATGTATAGGATTGCGGACCTTGTGATTCTGAATCAAAAAACGTTTAAATTGACAAAATAGTGTAATTAGAACACGGAAAACGAATAAAAACGCTCCATAGGGGCCTTGGCGACAATTTATGTTGCCAAGTAACGTTTTGTACAAATAACTGCCTACTTGTCATAAACATATATTTATGAAATAAAGATACTAACTGTACCTTTATATCATAACCTGAATTGATATAAAGATTTTTTGGAATCTGAATTGCGTTTCAGAGTTTATATTGTGAGTCACATTGGTCAAATTTACGATATTCTTCTGTGTTAAGGAGGATTTGTCTAATATATGTCTTCTGTTTGAGTTATTTATTTGTACACTGTTATTTTCTCAATACAGTTCCGTCTTCTTCATTTGGAACAATTATTTTAAGGTAGACCCACGTCATGAGGCTCTAAGCAATAATAAATAATTTATCAATTCATTAATTATTCTATCTTTAAAATCACAAAAACTGGAAGAAAAGCAGAACAGAGGGAAAGTGAAGTGAGTAGGAATATTCCTACGCGACGGTTATGATCGTATTATTCGTTACAATCGGTTATAATTCACCAGGTTATGATGCACAAAGTTCTTTCTTAAATGATGTATTCGGCATTACAAATTTTCGACGTTCTTTTTTTTCTTTCTATGTATTTTTGTTATGTGTTTGAATGCCTGTATTTTCTGGTGAGTACTTTATATACTCACTAGAGAGCAAAGTACAATCAAGTTCCGATTAACCGGGTTGTGATTTAACCGACCCTTGTCTTAAAAAAAAAAGGAAGTTTATTTATTGCGTGGGAATGGAACAATTACAATCACAAACTGTACGTATAAAGCAAAATTTTTGCGCAAAATATAAAAAGGCGAAACGAAATTTGTGTGGTAACAGCAGGGATGTCAGAGTATTTAAGAATTGTTTTTACCCACAAAATAATTTAGTAAGTAACTATACAAAGTAATTTAACTATACATAATCTGGAATTTATAAACATTTTAGATGATCTGTTAAAAATAAATAAGGAAATCATAAAATAAATTAAATATACGGCCACTGATTTTCCGACTCCTACCGAAATGCAAATGTGATGTAAACAAAAACATTATTCTTTCTGTTTTAAAACATGATGTTCTTTGTGTTTTCAGCGCTCATTTAATATACATAACCAAATGAATTTATTCCCAAATTAAACTCCTATAGTACTTTTTTATTAATTATGATATGGATTATTCACATCCTTTTTTATTTAAGTAAATTAGATTAAAAAGCAAAAAAAGAACACTTTTAAGAACTTCATCTATTGCTTTTAAATAATTTATCTTGTTAATTAATAACAAACAGATCAAATAAGAAAGAATAATATCTTAACATTTTTTCGAATGGCAACAGACTGGAATGAAAATTGAATCAAGGCAAAATCCTGTTTCGAGACTAATAGCCCTTTTGGGCTAAAAATTTATTTTATGTTATAGCTGAAATGCGTAATTTTATTTTATTATCTTATTTAACACTTTAACATTAATTACAATATCTTAATTTAATTAAATTACATTTAATTCTGTAAAATAAAATTATTGGTTTTGGTAACGTTCATTACTTGCTAATACATTTTGCTGATTAAGATCGCTTAAGAAATTAAGAAATGCTGTTTGGTTGCTTCAAAATTGAAGCATTCCGTCTGACATTTAATAAACAGATTGTATAATTTATTTCTACATTTTTATCTATTTCTGCATTTTTTAATAACTCTGCTAGAAAGATGGATTCAAATTAGAAAATTAATGAACAAAATAAATTTGTGTAAATGTACACTACCCCTACCTTTCCCAAAAAAATGGGACAGTTCTATATCTCCCATTCTACTGGGCCGATTGGCAAAATTCAGATTGCATTTTTCATGTCTCGAAAGCACGATTTAGGCTGTACATTAGATTTATATTTAGCACTGTTCTAATAGAGGTATTTTGACGCAAAATCGGAAACTTTTCTTAAATGATATACCAATTGTTTTCCATATTTCAATTCTACGACTCAAATTATGCCTAAATATTAAATTTTGTAATATTTGGTGAGAAATTTAAAAATCTATCTTGGAACTTTTTTCCAGTTTGCGCCAAGAATAATTTACTTATCGAACTTCTTAATTTATAGCAACCTATTTTCCTTTCATTTTTTTCATTGTACACGAGCGGAAAAAGGTCACGTTCATTACTTTCAAATAATTTTAACAAAGTGCGTAAACCACATTTGGCGTATTATCACTTGTAACAAATATGCCAAATTTCAAAACACGCCAGTATGTAAATTCATGTATATCTTAGGAAATTTTGAATAAAACAAATTCTAATTGTTTCCAGGTGTGCTTAGAAATACATCTACTTTAAGATGATGTTAAAAATTTTATAGGTTATAATAAAAATTGTTTTTGAAAAATAGATAAAAAAATATTTAAAAATACAAATTTTAAAAATAAAACATAAAAAATGTATTAAGCCTAAATTTCGAATTCTCGAAGGCGGAATCAAGTAATTTTAATAAAAAAAGAGATATTAATAGATATATACATATCAAATTCAATTAATACTGAGGAGCTAAATTTTTGAGAGCTAATTTTTAAAAACTACTCGTGCGATTTTTACAAAACTTGGCAGCTTGTAATAATTTGAATCATAGAATCGAAATATGGAAAAAAATTCAAGATATATTTAGTAGGTACTGTTGAAAAGGAATTATGTACCCGAAATCCATCAAAACAATATTTAGAGCTCTTATTACTCCAGTTTCAAGCAATGAAATGCAAAGAAAGACAAAAATTTTAAATATATATTATAACGTCTTATAGAATAACGTCAGCTTCTTCTCGACAAGTAAACAAAATTGTTAAATTGTTGTTCGATTCCGTTGGTATTAACTAAATCCACGAAACTGCGAGAACGGATTGAACAGATGAAAACCACATGCAACACAAAAAATGAATGCTGACTTTTGTAAATTTAATAAAGATTTAATTTAGGACACATTTTTAATCTTAACGGGCTAACAATTAATCACATAATTTACTATGAGAACAATGATCTTAATTACTATAATTATACCCATTTTTCATGGCTTTCAAGTATTTTCTGAAAAATATCTGTAACACTGGAAATTAAATTACATTGTGTCATTCAAATTTAATGACTAATCAAGACTCTTTCAAATGACGGTCAAATTTCAAGCATATCTAATTAGAATGCAATAAGAGCTTAATTACTTTCAAGCAGTTTCAATTAGAGTACGTAAAACAGTTTCCATATCAGAACAGTAATTAAATTAATGTCTAAAGGCTATTTTAAATCCGAGGTAACTTAAAACATTGTTTCAGGTGGGAATTGAGTTTAGTGAGAATTTAACGATAATGTTTAGTAGTTTTAAGAATTATTTTGACAGAGGCTCAGTTTAAATTTTTAAAGCATACACTGATGATTGATAAATGGAATGTAGCTTAAATAGAGAGGTCAGGGTATGTAAAATATACAGTTAATAAAGATTATTATATGCCGCGAAATAATGTTAAAAATATTAATCAGTACTTCAGGGCACTAGAATACATTTTAATGACTTATTTATCTACGTTTAGGATACAATTCTATTCCACTTACAGTGAATTCCTATTATATGAACTCATAACTTAAACAGTTGTAATAAATAAACTAATGCTGAAAAATTAGTCCCTGTAAACGACATTATCAGAACCCAGTTTCGCTCTGACACAGCTCCAGGAGTGGAGAAAATCCTCGCATAATGTGATTTTCCTGTAACACTGTATTGTTCTAATATTGTCCGTATAAATATCAAGGGAACAGCCATTAACATGGGCGTATGGCAGAAATGCAAATTTCAGCATAATAATAGCATATTATGAGAAAAATTTATCAGAAAAAAAATTAAAATATTAGAAAAACAACGAAAAATAAAGTCTTAATAAATAATTCTATTTAATAGCTGAATAACTGGGATTATATTTCCAAAAGAAAGAAAAAAGAAACAGCTAATAATTAGTTAATAGCTGAATTGCTGGAGTTATATTTTATAAATGAAAAACCTAACGCAGAAAAGAGCACAAAATTTAAGAGGGAACTTGAGAAGTGTTTAATTTCATAATGACGAAATTTATGAAGATCTCTTAGCTAAAAGTAAAAAATCCAAAGCAATAGGTTTTTTTGAAAATTGAAAACCAGTATTTGCAAAAAAAGAACTCGTTTAACTCGTCATCGCTATTAACTCGTTAGTTAATAGCGATGACGAAGGGAACATTATGTAATATTAAGGTCTAATAACTTTAATCCGTTAATAGTTTTTACAAACATATTTCTCTCAGTTTCACAATAAAAATGGTATAGTTTTCTTTTTTTTCTTTTTCTTAGCTTTTTTTCAACTTTTGGATAAACTTAATTTTTTCACTAGATATTTGGTTCACATTACACCAGTTCGTAAAACAAGGAACTTTTAGAAACCTAAGGATCGTGTTACATTGAAGTTACCTTTATTTTAAGTCCAAAATGACATTTAACATTTTATGATCAAAGTTCAAAAGATTTCTGTTAATGTTAGTTTTTGTTGTTTGACTTCTAAATTAATATTTGTTCGGCGTGTTATTGTACCTTGATTTCTGTTAAAGGTTGGATTAATAACAAATTAATTGCAATCTTTCTTAATTCTTCGACCCATTGAAAGAATTCAAAAAGCAAAATATTTTTTACTCATGAAGAAGAGGGACCTACGTCTAATTAACCTTGAAATGAATAGCGTTTAATTTAAAATCTATACTAACCAATTAAACATCATTTAATTTAATCAAATGGAAGAGAAATGCACCAATATAAAATTTAAAAATACACACAAGATTTTACCTTATTTCGGTGTAGTTTTGTGATTAAGCTATATCAAGGGCTATGATATCTTATATATATTGCATTTTCAAAGTTAATTTTTCAGAATTTCTAATCGCTAATGAATTCAATCATTTGAAATCAATTTCTACTGGCACAGAGTTGATGCACAGTCATTATTGATGACGCCTTTAAAAATGTCATTTTCCCATTTCAATCTTCTGTTAGTTGTTAGTTCTAAATATTACTCATAAAATACCTCTTAATTAGTAAAATTCGCTATTTGATGCTTACAGATCCCCTTACTGAATTTAATTATTGTGAATTCATAGTATAGCTTGTCGTACATCCGTCAAACTAAAAATCATTAAAATTTTCTATCAGGAAACATTAATTTTAAAGTCAGAAAAAGAGAAATATATAAATCTACATCTAATCATAGTTGAACGCTTGATCATAATTTTGACTTCGGTTTAGCAAAAAAATATCCACAAAGCTTCTTCATTAAGCGAGCTAAGCTTGCTTGAAAGTTTCGAAGTTAACAAAAACTTGCCTTCTTTAGTTAATGATATCAATTCCTATCCAGTCCTGTCTAGCTCCTTTCATGTTTCTAATATCTTAGTTTTTTCATACTTCATTATTATATTCCTCAAAAGATGGCGCTACGTTAGGGATCGCTTCGCACCTCTCTTTGTTTTCGGTATAAAATGAGTCGTCTCTTCTAAACAGTGCCTGACCAAAGCTCCGTCCAGTCTTAGAATTTTCTTGCAGGAAGCAATGGGCTCCAAAAATTTTCCCACCTCAGCTTAAACCTCATCTGGAAAACACTATTTATGGACTTGACGTCAGCCCCAATTCGGGATTTACTTAGGAATCTGGAAAGAGCAGAGACAGGAATTCCAGGCTGCATGCCAGAATAATAACAATAGTGTCAAACTATTAAGCCACTTTGCCCTCCTACTTACGATAATAACTCTACAAATTGTTTCGAGATGAAGAACAGCTGTGGAAATCTGCAGCCAACTTTTATGAAGAAATCGTGGATTCTTCGCCAACACATTCTCTCGCTACGAGATATCCATCAGGCACTTTCCATCACCAGGCCCACTGCGGAATTAATTCAGGTTGGCAGGAAAATACAGCTATTGCAGTAGCTATCTTATACATATACATCCGTATCAACATATCACCACTTTGCCATGTTGAATTTCCTCCTTCCTCCAAGCCTCCCAATTCTTCACCTGTTAACATGCTCCAATCCAGACGACAGAGACTACTTTATTCTAGAACATGCCCCAGATTTGTCTCCTAGCACAGGCGAAAGAGTCTCATATCTCCAACCCACCCTGTAAGTTCCCTTTTGTAAAACTGCAATTTATAATGGACTACGAATGAGGCTTTGTTTGGGACTCCCTCAGGATCTCGCAAGTGCCAGATAATTACTGCCGGTAAAAGGTAGATAAAACACTATAACATTAAAAATATCCAGTTTGCGAAAAACATTCTTGCTCCTAAAGAAGAAGGACCTGAGTCTGATTCCAGTCGAAATGGACTGAACTTATTCAAAACCTATGACAAAACAAGGCTGTATTTTTTACCTAATTTTGTATCCTTTAATGTTTCAAACCAACACATGTTATATATTTTTGAAGCCTCCGAGTAACTTTTAGGAAAAATTCTACGTTTGGCAAGTAAATAGGGTCTTAGCTTCCTGAAATAACAATTTGTAAGCATAAGATAAATAAATATTATTCTGAAAAAACTTTCAATAACAAAAATCTAGCTACCAAATTATGTATCCCTATAAAAATGACAAAAATTGATACATAGGTTGCAACACTCTCAGTATCGATTCTGGCCTAGAAAACATCATGGCAGCTCGTAAGTTATTTAACACTGTGGTAGATATACACAAATTTCGTTTCATTAATTATAGAAATTCAGATATATGACGTCATAGAAAAACCATAAAGAATGCGATAAAATATTGATTTGATTCGGTTGCCATTCACTTGGACAATGACAGTAATTTCCTTGGGGAGAAGAAACAAACGAAAAAGAGAGCCTAGTATCATTTGTTGCTGATATTTAGTCGGATATCTTTAAGGATTTATGTACCTCTATAGAAATAGATGCATTGAGTGCGGAAGTGTGCTGTGATAAGACTGAATAGAATCCAATAACACGTTGAGCAATCCAGAAGGCAGCAGAAAAAGGAAACTTCTGGAGGTGAAAGTTCGGCGGGAATAAATTTCCGCAGCGATTTTGGATAGAGACCTTGCAGATATGAGGAGAAAAGAAGACACCTAGTAAATGGTATTTTCTACCAACTAAACTTCGCCAAATCCATCAAAATCGCTAAATCGATTTTTGGAAGGATCATAATAGTTCTTTCAGGAGGTGCAAAAATAGCGATGGGAAGCTTTGGAAGAGTTTCATAATGCAGTGAGAGAGAAAAGAAAGCAAAAAGAAGACGCCAAAAAATTTCATACAAAAGAAGCATGAATATCTTTAGCAATTGGGAAGCCTATTTTTTTTTCTTTCCCACGAATTTAAAATTCAGCGAAAATGACAGCTTTGTCAAGAAGGATGACAACTTCCATGGATGCTTCAAGGCATGTAAAGATTTTCAAAGACTTGATGAGGTTAGAACACATGGCCTTCGGTCACCTTCGAATAAAAAATGTGTGAAAAGTAAAGACAAAAGCTTTCAGACACAGGTATATATTTAAATACGTCAAAATGGTTTCTTCCAAACATTGGAAAAGTTAACAGAAGTATTCCAGATCGAAATTTTTTTTCGGCATCCAACATTTTAAGAAAATTCGTAGAACATTCATTATCACTTGAAAAATACATTTTGCCCAAAATTAAACACTCCCTTACCCCCCCTTTTTTAATGTATCAGCATTTACATATATCATAAGAAGGAAGATTTATTTTTAAATAATGAATGTAAATCCATATTAATCAATAACAGTCATGTGTTTTTGAAGCTCATTGTATTAAATCCGGTCATGTAGAACTCACGTTATCCAGACACATACTCGAAACTTTCAGTTATGCGAATCGCTTGTTCACAAAGACATATTTGATACTTAAATTTTTTGTTAATATATAAAAAATTAAAAACTTTCAATACATATATTAAACAATCTGTTCAATAAATTAAATTAATGTGCCTCGGAAGTAAATTTGTAAGGATTTATCGCATTTCTCCGTGCTTACCCTCACAGTGTAAAGGGTTACAATGTCCACCTGGAACTAAAAGATCCGTGCCTACAATCCCAGGTCTAGCTGGACAATAATTATTCTGCTTATCCAGTAATGGTTACAGGATGTGCATAAATTAAATTTTTTTTAATATATATAACTCAAAAGGCGCTAGCCAGGAGAGCTATTAATTTCGGTTTGACATATTACGTTGATTCACTAGAAACGGCGAATCACTTTTAAAATTGTTGTCACCAAATATTAGAGCCCTGTATTATATTTAAAGAAATTAAACGATGAAGAATCTGCATAAATGTATGCATGTTTCTCGCATTGTGATAAAAACACGTTACCTAGAGCCATCAATTTTGAATATAGGCATCTGGAAGCCAAATTTGGAATCTGTTTTATTATCTATTCCATATTTTGTAAAGTATTTGAGTTTTTGATTAAGAAACTCAACGATTTCAAAGCGAACAATGGCAACACTCACTATACGAGGGAAAAAAATCATCTCCAGCGCACGAGACCGTGTATCGGAAATTCTGAAGATATGCTGTTTTAAATATTTTATGATATTGCTGTTGAATGGAATTTTATGGTTTAAGTGCAAAGAACATGGTAGTAAATAAATAAAGGTAACACAAAAAAGGTTAAAAAAGCGCCCCTTTGGGCGTAATATAAAATCTGAAAGCTTTCAAAGCTACGTTAGTCTCGAATGGGATTTTAGTCTCGAAACGGCATTCTGCGTCGAAAGAATCCGAATGAACGGTATAAATGCTTCTCGGATTCTGAAATAGCAGCGGTACTGAAAGCTATCAAATCATGTTCAGGTAGTCCTCCACCTGATCATGAGCACCTCGGAAACCGAATTTCGAATTTCGAATTTATTATCCATTTCGTGTTTTGTACAACTTTAATGAATTTTCGATTAACGATTTCAAAGCGACCATTGGCAACACTGCACGGAAAAAAGTTATCTCCACAGCGCGAGACTCTCTGTCGGAAATTTTAAGGACATACTATTTTTAAATATTTTGTGATTTTCCTGTTGAATAGAATTTTATGTAGCGTAAGCGTCATATTTATTAAAAAGAATAAACACACAAAACGTTAATAATAAAAAAGCAAAAACATTTTGTAAAGTTATCTTAGTAAGGAAACTAAATGATTAAATAAACTAATTAAAATGATGAACTGAGAAAAAACTGACAAAAATAGAAAAATGTATGCCAACACTTAACGCTGCATCAGGAACTCTAAACGCATACTGCTTTGTTGCTTTTAAAATTTTTGTAATTTTGCTGTTGAATTGTATACGACGTAAGTGCGATTAAAATGGTGCTTAATAATAAAGTTAAAAATACGAAAATAATGGGTTAGCAGGGAGTGAGTGTATCAGTAGCCTGATAGACTGCGAGCTCAGCGAGAACGTAGATAAACCTTAACAAACACTCTTGGGCAACCGTTAAAATCTGAAACATTTCGTTTCGCAAAATGTGTGGTTTTTTTTTTTTTTTTTTTTT
>KK120085.1:488848-581284 GCA_000611955.2 Stegodyphus mimosarum | reverse complement strand
CAAAAATGTCCGATTCACTTTTCAATTTAGTGCTTATGTTTCTTTGTTGGTAATTGAAGTTGCATTGGGTTGGCTATTAGAATTTTTGGAATTGTACTGTGTTGGTTATTGGGTCTGTACTAGATGGATCAATGGAATTGTATTGGGTTGACTATTGGAATTATATTGGGTTGGTTTTTGTGTTCGTATTGGGTTTAGTTTAATGTTTGTTTCGTTCGGCAAGTTATTATATTATTAAGCAAGATCCCTTTGGACGTAATCTAAAATCTGAATCCTTTCAGATTTTTTTTTTTTAAGTACGTCACTTTTTAGTCATAAAAAGAATTCATTTTATGAAAACAGAGTAAACAAACTTGATAATAATACGTTCACTCTGTCTCTGCAAATCTGAAAGCTCTCACTTTTTATATTACGCCTAAAAGGGGCGTGTTTTTTTCATTTACACATATATACACGTTTCGAGAGTATTTGGGCTAAAAATATTTAAAAACACAATATATATCTTTAGATTTCCGGTACACAGTCTGAAGATTTTTTATTCCGTACAATGTGTTGCCACTTTCAAATCTTTGAGTTTGTAAGATATATCCTAATTTTATAACAGTTATTTTAAGTTTATGCACTTATCCCATCTCTTCTAGTTTCAGCTTATAATTCTTTACCAGAATGAATTTTTAGAATCGCGTTAAATGCAAATGAAAAATAGAAAGTAATTAAGTCGAAGTTTCACTGACTTCGTGAGAGAGAGTTAGGAGAGAGTTAGCGCCGTTTGCTTTTTGGCTACGTCTCTCTAACTGTTACTACGCTCGGCCGTATTACGTTCCTTTTGATAGCTTCGCTGGCTAATTTAATATTACAGGCGAACTAGTTTAGAATTTGTGTTAGCTTCGGCTAAATCTCTTTAGTTAGTCATTAGATAGTTCTTATTTTTTACTTTTTAAGTTAAGCCAAAGTGGAGGCTTTGTTGTACGCCCTGAGAAAAGGGCCATCTGTGAATCTTTATTTTGAGCAATAAAGGGTAATTAACCCTGAGTTTACGTTTCTGTTCTTGGACTCACACGACTATTCACTTAGTAGTCCACTAGGTTCGTCAAAACTTAGTTTAGTAGAATAAAATCAGGAACCCTACAAGTTCCTTAATCGAAAATTCTTTAAAGTTTTACAAAATGTGAAATAGAGAACAAAAAAAAATCGAAATTCAAGATTCGGGGTTCCAGGTTCTCATATTCGGATGGAGAGCTACGTTATTCAAAATTTGATGGCTCTACGTATCATTGTTTTTTCCTAGTGCGAGAAACATGCATACATTAATGCAGATTCTTCATTATTTACTTTCTTTAAACATAATACGGAGCGATAATATTTGGTGGCAGCAATTTGAAAAGTTATACAACCGTTCATAGTGATTCAACGTAAAATGCCGTTTCGATGTTATTAGCCCCTTTGGTCTAAAAACCTGTAACTTGATTAGAAAATAGGCTGATTGTAATAGCACATGAGCTAGTTCTTAACAGATATGAGCGTGCTAGAGAAATGTTTTTGAAATTAATCATGATATAGGAAGATATAGGATAATTTAATCATGATATAGGAGAATTCATTGAAGCATGGAGAAATCGTGACAAACTGATCACGGAATTCTGTAGATCACATGATTGGGTGATACAATTAGCAGTATTGAAAACATGTATATTAATTTTTAGGGGTTATAAATTTAACCCAGGTAATGATTTAGACATTAAATAAAATTTTAAGCAAATGATTTTTATCAATTTTGGCATTTACCTCTACATATAATAAAACAAAGAGTGTGTGTGTGTGTGTCTTTCGTTCGTGTTGCGAGTAAGCTAATAGACCCAGGGCCACGAAATTTGGTACATAGGTGTATCTACACAAGAGCCAGTGCACCTCGAAGCGATTTTTTCGAAATTCGAATTAGAATTTTTTTTATTTTATGTTTTGTGACCAAATCGCGTCATTTTGAGACATAATGGGCTACAGGAAAGCGAGATTTCACTCTATACATTTCATTTTTACATCGTCGTGAAGCGTAGACACTTAGCTATTTTACGAACTTAAAATAAATTTCGTATTTCAATAAATCGATTAAATACGAATTTATTTAGGAAGGTGAGCTTAACACCTTTTCAGCGGAATTTTTTTTAAAAAAACTTATTTTAAAAAATGTGCTGTTTATTTTCCTTTGATTTTTGGACACGTTGAACTTTAATCCTTTCGACTCCTTTTAAAAAAAGAATTTTGGAAAAATAATAATATTTTGTATTTTTTTAAAATTTTTTAAATGAAGCTTCCGAATACACTTCTCACATCTCAGATATTTTAAAATGTAGTTTTGGCAACAATTTTCCTTTCTTATTGTTGTTGATAGATTTTTGATGAAATTGCATCATTTTGAATAGTTTCATTCTTTTAAAAATTTCGGATTGGCAACAATCTTTAATCGTAGTTCTTATGTTACTGTTTTTAAGAGACTGAAAAGTTTAAGAAATTAAAAAGTTGTTTCTTTTTGCAACGGTAAATTGTTTAATTACTTTATTAGGATAATTAACATTTTACAAGGGATATTGTTTATTTCATTGTAATATTATGTTTTAATTATATATAATTTTAATTATAAAAAAGTTTTGCATGATATTTTTTAATCTGTTTAAGTTCTTAATCTGTTTATACCATTTGAGTTCTTAAGATTTTGCAAAGGGAAGTTGGTTAATTTATTTATTAGGATAAGTAATATTTGTATTAAGGGATACTGCATATTTCATTGTCATTTTTTATATGTATAATACATTTTTATTGATTTCTTTTTTGATAAAGTTGTTCTGCAGAGTAAAATTCTGCGCGAAATGTTTTGTTTTTTGAGTTTCTTTCATGTTATTTTTTGCTTATTTCACTGTTTGTAAGATATTGAAACGTTTTGCATGATTTTTTTGCATGAGCCAGTGCACCTCGAAGCGAGTTTTTCGAAATTCGAATTAATTTTTTTTTTTTTTTAATTTTGTGTTTTCTGACGAAATCGCGTCCTTTTAAGACATAATGGGCTATAGCAAAGCGAGATTTTACTCTATTGAACAGTTTAAGAAATTGAAAGATTGTTTCTTTTTGCAAAGGTAAATTGTTTAATTAATTTATAGATCTATATTTAAAAGGGCGAGTCTTTCTGTGTGTGTAGGTGTCTTTCGTTCGTACTGCGCGTAAGCTAATAGACCCAGGCCTATGAAATCTGGTACACAAGATGCATCTAGACAAGATGAAATAGTATCAAATTGATAATTTTCTCTCATTATATGAACAATAATGGCACGCAGCCATTGTTGCTGATATCAGCACGAAAAAATGAGGGCGATAATTCTGTGCTGTTTTTAAATTTAATGTTTCTCTTGGATACTGAACGTTTGTCTAGAGAAGGCAGCAGGAAGTTGGTTAATTTATTTATTAGGATGATTAATATTTGTATTAAGGGATATTGCTTATTTCATTGTATGCTTTTTATATGTAATGCATTTTCGACTGAATTTTTTTAACGTCGTTCTTTGTTTCTTTTTTTTTCTTTGTTCTTTGTTTGTTTCTTTGTTTTTCGATAAAATTGTTATGCAGAGTAAAATTCTGTGCAGTTTTCAAATTTAATGTTTGGTGTTCTCTTTAGGCATTTTTCCGATACACTTAAAAGCCAGACGAAGGCTGGCTGCGCAGCGGCTAGTTATTATTATAATTCTTAACACATTTGTTTTTCAAATTTAAATAAACTGACAGACGATTTATAATTTTTCTCACTTTTTTTTGTTCCATTCGCTTAACGCGACTTTGTTAACAGAGTAATTGGTCACCTTAATAGTAAATATTTTAATTATTTCCAATTCCTTTTAATTTCTTTTATGTGGACATCACAGAAAATAATGCGATAAAATGAAATTTTAATATAAAATTACTTAAAATAGCATACTGTAAAAGGAATTATCTCATTCTGGTGCACGCGCTCCCGTGGTAACACTTCCAGCTAGCATTGGAAGATCCGTGATTCGAACTTCGGTGAAGGCCTATGTCGCTTTTTGGGTTTCCTATTATTTTGCAAAAATCCTGAGGCAGATGGTAACTCATCATCATCTTAATTTTGTGCTCTGGATCTCGCGATTCTTAACTGTCGCCCTTAGGAAAATATAAGAAATTATTGCCTTCGACCATGCGTTTTGTCGTGGTATAAGTGATAATAGTTGTATAACTGTATAAAGTATAGTTGGCACTGGTATCTCGTGGTTCCAATACCTCTGACGGCATAGCAGGTATTTCGCTATTTCCTGCTCAAAGATTCTCCACAACTAAAAGTTATATTAATTATGTGCAGCCCTAAGGCTTTCATTAAAGAAATAGTACGCGTAAAATAAGCTGAAGACGCTTCTAGAATGCATACTCCCCTCAAAAATAATGTTTTTGTTGTTACTGATTCTTGTTGGTTAGCCATTAGGCTAGACCAGATAATGAGTCCAAAAGCCGTCAACATTTCGGATACGAAGGTCGAATAGATAGGTCCTCTTTTATAAGTCCCAAACAGGTGAGAAGGTGTGTAGGAGTGAAATGATCAGTATTACGTTTCCTACAGATATAGTGGATCTTATTCTTCTGGTCAGATTAAAGGAATTTCAGGTGTCCACTTAGGAACCTTGTCAAAGTAGTCTGCTGAGAACGATTACCTCCAAAAGTAACAGCACTTCCGAAGTAACAATCATGAACAATTTTTTCGTTCATTGCAGTTCTCTTATTTTTCTGTAACTAGATAAAAACGAAATACGATTTTTTTAAACTGTAAGATTCTTAACAATAACTATAAAACCGGAAAGTGTTGGTAAATTTTAAAAGCTTTGTTAATTTAATCAATGTAAAACTACACTAGTAAGAAATATTCTAAGGTCTCCAAGAATAACTTGACAAATATTTCACTAAAACGAATAGGAAACGTTGTAACGTTTCGTTACAACGTTTTGTAACGAAATTATCTAATTCATTTTATTTATCTAATTCATTTTTATTTATCTAATTCATTGCTAAATGCTTACACCTCTAGTAAACTATAATACAGGGTGTTTATAAAGTCCCAGATCCATTTTGATGTTTAATAACTAAGAAAATAATAAAGATAGATTAAAATTAATAACATAAATGGTTAGACAGACTCAAAAAGTTTCATGACCCTTGTCAATGAACTTCCACCTGTGCCCACTTCATGTAAGTTTCATGACCCTTGTCAATGAACTTCCACCTGTGTCCCCTTCGTCTCACGGAGAATATCAAGTCGATATTCAATTTCACGTCAGGTATCGGCAAGCATGTCGGCATCCACAGAGGCTATTGCGATTGTAATTCTGGCTTTTAGCGCATCAATGTTCGACACTCTCCTCCTGTAAACGCTGTCCTTTACAAATCCCCAAAGGAAAAAGTACAGCGACGTTATATCGGGTGATCTGAGTGGCCAAGGAATTGGACTTCCTCGCCTAATCCATCTTCCTGTAAAATGGTCATTCAAAGAACTACGAAAGATGGTACCCCAATGAGGTGGTACACCATCTTGTTGCAAAACGACATGTGGCTGAAGCTGTGGAAATACGAAATTTTCCAACATGTCTACGACTGATGAGACGGTCTTTTCTGTAAAAATGAAAGGCCCAATGACTCGGTCGTGCATTAATCGACACCACACATTAACCTTTGGGGAATCCCTTTCAACATTGCAATAGTTGCCAAAAACAAAAGAGAGAAAAATGCAATTAATAAGCAGACGATATTTAGAAAAGTGCAGATATTTAGACTGGAAAATGAAATTATCTGAAATTAACCACACGCGCAGACGATATTTACAAAAGTAAAGATATTCAAACCTGAAAAGGAAAATATGTAAGTTATTCCATCAATAAATGCCATAAGTTTGTTTATATCTTCATTATTTTATGAGTAATTAAACATCAAAATGGGTCCGGGACTTTATAAACGCCTTGTATTATCAATAAAAAGGACGTAAAATAATACACTTTTAGATAAGAACTTTCATTTCAGTTAGAATTTACATTGAGATCATTCTCGATTTTCCTTCATTTAAAAGATGATTCAACTTATTTGCCATGAAATTATTAATGATGTAAGGGAATAGATCCTTAAAAGGTTTCTCAAACTTCGAGAAGTTTTTAGAAACAAACTTTATGTTTTTTAATGTATTAACTAATTAAGGATGACTTTTAGGAAAGAGAAACTAAGTACATGTTATAAAAATACACCGATTCTTCCAAGTGCATAATATTAGATTATGGGTGTGTTACCCTGAGGGTTGAAAATACTTCAAGAATTAATTATCAATTAATTATCTAGCCAAAAAAGAGAAAATTCGATGAAACCCTTTGGGCTCTTCAGCCATAATAGCACAATTGCGTCGCAAAGGATGGTGTGAAAAAATAGTTTTCCTACATATTCGAAATTTTTTCCCTTATTAATGACTTTAGCATTGTATACTAAATCCAATTATCATGGCGATGATATGACTTTGCAATACTCTGAATTAGGAAGTCTTGAGCGGATACGCCCAATATTTTGAAATAAGAGCTGGCAATTCAAAGGGAATAATTTCAGATGACGTTTTTTTGGTATAATTATTGGTCATTTGAGTTAGTTATCAACCATCGTGTTCTAATACATTATATTACAAATAAAGTTCTTGAATATCGAATACAATAATTAAATTTTACTGTGTTTGTATTTAATTGCATTTACGTCTCCGAATGTTTTAGCTAATGATTTTATAGGCTTTCAGTAAAACAATTATCCTGGATGCCAGATTTATCTGGTCTTATTCTATTCTTAAAAAAGCTGCTGCAAGAAATGTAATTAGAACTTGGAAATGCATCAAGTAAAGTTTGGATATGAATAAGTAACTAGTATAAAGCCTTTTGTCGGAGTCTGAAAACTGAGTTGTATTCACAATTTTTCTAGATGGTTGTTGCTTTCAGTTTGCTGATTTCATTTCTTGGAAAATTAAAGGGCCATATTTGTTAAATGCCTTGTAACGATCCTCAGGTGAAGGATCGTCCGTTTTACATTAAAAGACCTTTCTGCTTTAGAGAACTAATCTTCAGGTAAATTAATTACAGAAGTTTATTAAGGGCACCCCTTATGTGGGTCACCCAGTGTCCGCTAAATGACCGGATAGTAATTTCCACAGAACCCCCGTCCCGTGCGATTTCCTTCCGAATTCAACGTAAAAGGAAGAGAAAGGTTTTTTGTGGAAGTCTTTGCTTAGAGACTTTTGTTTAGATGATGCTGTATGTAAGTCATGCTACGCCACTATTCAGAGCCGCATCAAGCGGTAGTTTTTGTATATATGGCTGTACTGAAATTCTGTTTTATTTTTATTACTCAAGAAATCTTCATTAAGTTTTAAAATAAATAATTTAAAAGACTGCTGGTCTGTTTATTCATCCATCACGGATGACCTTACGTTACAGCGTCGTGGGAAAGCGTTCTTTTGAAATAAATGCACAGCTACATCTTAAATATGTAAGATTCTGTTTATAAAATAAAAGTAGTGGATAAATCTTCTTCATTAACCTGTGACGAAACAGTATCTTAGCAAATATATATTCTATAATTTAGATTTGTCATTTTAAACGTAAGATTTAAACGTAAGATGAGATGAAAGCTCATTTTAAACGTAAGATTTTATGTTCTATAGCTCTAATTTCTAGGACACTAAGTTTTAAACTGTAAAGGTGGTCGTAACTGCTTATTTAAAAATGCTTTAGGTGTTAAATTGAAAACTGCATACTAAAGTCAAATTGCAATTTCGTTTTAATCTCAGAATTACTAAATTTTATACATTTTTTTAGGAATACGATGTCTGTAAATTTACTTCAGAGATGGTTGTCTAGGGGCTTTCAATAATTAATCCGATTTATGGAAAACTTGAAAATTTAATGGAAACATGAACAAATGCTACAAAGTGATTACATTCATAGAAGGAAGCAGATGAGATTATTTACAGATGAATACAATCAGCGTCTTTTGCATTCAAACATCTTTCATTCGTGTTACCTTTTTAATGGCGGAATCGTCTCTGTTCTCTCCAGCGAAAAAAAAAGTTCTTTCGGACAGCTTGCAGCGTCATCTGATTATTATCGACGGTGCCATCCCATATATATTAAATTTTTAAATTGCCAGCTCGCAAAATATTTAAATTTGCATTTTTAACATTCTTTTTTCACCTGGAACGGCTTTTAAAAGATAAAAGTTTAGACCTTCACTTTGACGAGTCAACTCAAGTATTTTAATTGGTAAGATTGGCTAATCAATTGTAAGATTCAGATCTATGATTTTGTGTTTAGTATTTAATTTTGCTTACTTTTAAATTTATTACATTTGTGCTTGTTATTCAAAAAGGAACAGCATATTAGAGTAGTTCTTTGACATTATACAACTATTAGGAAATTAATTTTACAAGGAGAAAAATAATTTACGATGGTTTGAGTTATATAACGTTCAGAAGAACGATACATCTTGTTCGGCGCTCAGTAATCGTCCCAATTGAATGTTTAAATACTAAACCCCGAAAAGTTCTGTTAAACGAAAGGTAATTAATATTTTATTAATATTTTTTATCATTCCTTGGTTTAATTGGTTACGCCAATTCTTAAATAATTTTTCGCTTTCATAGAAAATCTGGTTTAAATCTTAGGTTTCAAATAGTTCTTCGCTTTTAGTATACATACACCATTTACTGGCCTTACGCAGTTTTCCTAATATAGGATAATCTTTTAAAAAACATTTTTTAACTAAAATTTTTTAAGTTATTGGCCATATTTTAATGCGCTAGCTCTCTTTGCTTTTCACGCTCTGTTCCTTCCGACTTGAATGCGTTTTCTCTTCCCCGCCGCTTCCTGCGGATAGTCGGAAAAAGGGATGTTTTAAGATGACAGCAGTGCTGTAGAATCGCTAAGGGAAGCAATATTATCATAAGTTTCTGTAAATATTTAAATTCTATTAATGACACTTATGGTGTTTAGAATATACATATATTTCATAATTTATATATATATTACGCATATAACAATTATAATGCATGGACGTTTATAATGGTCAAAAATATGTTGTCTAACGCTTGCTTTTCGGACTACACCGCGTATCGATTATAATGTTTATAATGCATACAACACTTATATTAACAACTGCATTGAGTTGCTGTGTATAAAGTGTTTTATAAAGCTTATAAACGCATTTTATAAGGTTGCACCACGCAAATATATCATAGTAATTTTTGATTTTCGGACGATAACGTATATCGCTTATGACGCTTATTACGTATTTAACGCTTATAACTTAAGCGCATAACTTTTAAGAAGCGAATTTTTCTTGTGGTTTATCATTTTTCAAATAGGACACTTACAACGCTAAAAGTAATATGTTGTCAAATGTTTAGTTTTCGGATTATAAAATATATTGCCAATCACACTTCTATGTAGTGTAAAATATATAAGGCTTACATCACAAAATCTGGATTCTGTCATATTTTTAATTTTTTCAAATTTTAATGGCAGATAAACGTTTTGAAGGATGAGACTGTAATCTGAACTTCAAACTATAATCATTTGAGAGTTTACCTGCGTTTAACTGCTTTAAAATAATAAATTTAAAAAAAAAGTTAATGCTGTGTAAAACAAATACCTAATGAAACAGCGAATTAGTTTCTTTTGGATATTTCTGACTTTAAAAAGCATAAATAGGTGCATAAGTTATTATCCAAACATACGATACCATTTGACTCAAAAAAACTTTTACCATAAATTTGATTACAGATTCTCACTTCAACTCTACATAAGACATACACAGCATCAAACCAAGGAAAATGAAATTCTGCTGTCATCCTAAAACATCCCTTTTTCCGACTATCCGCAGGAAGCGGCGGGGAAGAGAAAACGCATTAAAGTCGGAAGGAACAGAGCGTGAAAAGCAAAGAGAGCGAGCGCGTTAAAATAAATCGAAACCTGCGGGTCATGTGACAGCTGCCTGTCAGAGGTAAGAGAAAACTTCTTGACGCATACTAGAATCTTTGGGGAGAACATATAGACCTCGGGAACCGAAATATCAAATGATGATGGCGCCAAAGAAAAATAAAACTAGGTAAAATATGTCACATCCAACTTTTTTGATCTTGCTAAAGTTTTATCGGCAAAACCCGAACGGCAACATTACTGGAGTGATAATAGCTGTTCTTGTTTAAATGCAATGATTCGGTTGTGGTACAGTGCATTATATGTTGTACATTAGGTAACCAAAGTACATTTCTTGATATCTATAAGAAAGACTTGTATAAAGGCAAAAAAGAACAAAAAAGATTACAGATAAGAAAAATACTTACCCACAACAACAATATATATTATTACATTTATTTACAAAAATATGTATATTTACTTAATTGTCTTGCCATTTTTGGGCATATTATTTAGCTATTTACTTTTTTGTTGCTTTTAAGCTGATAGTTTTAGGGTTTATTTTGTTTGTAACTGTATTTGTGGCCGAAAGTTTCGTATATGCAGGACTATAAACAAAGCAAAAATTTTTACTTTATCTCTGCACGCATATTTGTAGAATACCTACACATATTTCTAAAGAAATGCTATGGAAGTTATATTAAAATTATCAAAGAAGTCTATGCAATAGCTCTGACATAATTTCTAGAAAACTGGGTCATGATTCTAAAGAATTCTAAAAAATGTTTAACACTTTATTTTTTTATAGATTTCTATAAGATATTTTCGTAAGGGCTGTTTCCACGTGATTGAAAACTATTATCAAATTTGGAAGTTACAAAATGTCCGATCCGAAAGGAAATCATTCAATAATTTCAGACTTTCAATAACAACTCTTTGATATTTGAAATTGTTCCATCCTGCCGATATAAAGTTTTTACCGCTTTATTTATTTATTCCAGAGTGGGAGTTCGAGTACAGCCGCTTCATAATTTAACATTGCAAATTTCGCATTTTCTATTTCAGTTTAAGAGCTCTATATCGAATCATTATTTGTTGAGATACATAAAACTTACCTTATTATACTTTTGTAACAGCCAGACAGAATATGAATATTTTTAAAACAGAAAAAAAATTAATAGAGGTAAAATTGTTCAAACAGGAAATTATCCTCATTTCAAAATTCCAAAATTAAAGTCAGAAAAATGCTAATTAAACGAAATTAAAAAAACTCTAAAATTTATGATAAAAGCGTTCTTTGATAAAAATTCTTCAGTGATTTCTTTGAAATCCTATAATTGTTTTATTAAGAGCAGTCATGCTGAAGCAGGCGAGTTTCTACAGATGTTTTTATCAAAGATTAAGAATTATTAAAAGCACAATTGAAAATAATACGTATGATGGACGAACAGACAAAGAAAAATATCTCCTGAATTCTATTACTATTTGAAAAATCTTTTGGCAACCAATAAAACGATCCAATTGGCGAAACGGAAGCAAAGAAAAAGAAATAGATAAATACAAAATAGGAACGCTTCCTGAAAGAATTTCTAGCTCAATGAAAAGAAAAGTAAAATTAATACCGAGTGAGTGGCAATCGCGCGGATAAATAGAAAAAGAACTACAACTTCTAAGCAAAAGAACAACTTGAACGGAAGTTTTTGGCTTCTGCCATAGAGCATTTTTTTCCATCATCTAAGCCTTGTTGTTATTTTAAGCGCGGAGGTATTATTATCTTGTTCTTTTTTGAAAGAAATGTTCGGTCGTGTTATATGTAGCGTAAGATTACTGTTTCCTTTGTGGTATAATATTAACGTTATTTATTCTTAAGTGAATTTCGAGAGGACACAGTGGCACCAAGGGTTTGGATAAACAGTTGAGACAAGTTCAATTTTCTAACCTGGTTTCATTACTTTCTGATTCAATCATGAAACAAAAGTTGAGATTGCTATCATTTGTAGTACAGTACAAATTTCATCTAGAAAATTATAGGCTTGTAGACACATTAGGTTATTTGGAAGCAGGACATGTGAAAAATGAGCAACACCTTCGCCGGGACTTGAACCATGGACCTCTGGAATACACGCCTAGCGTGGTGCTGACGACTAACACCAGGAAGGCATGCGAAGAAGGGGAGAGAAATACCTTATATACTCCCCCTTTTAAACGGCGAATGGGGATTAGGGGCCCCAATCTCCAAATCCTGGTGGTGGACAATCATCATCCACCACCTTTTAGGTCGGACGCCACTTGTAGAAACATTAGGTTATTTGGAAGCAGGAGATATGAAAAATGAGCAACACCTTCGCCGGGACTCGATCCGCGGACCTCTGGAATACACGTCCAGCGTGCTCGCCATTACACCACGAAAGCATGCGAAGAAGGCAGGAGAAGTACCTTACAGGCTTAAAATCGTAAAAGAATTAAAATTAACAGAAAACAACTTTCTCGCTGTTCAGTTTTCTACAAATACTTTTCCTAATACTAAACATAGTTTAGTCCGCTAATGAACTTCCCGATACTTTCATAGAACTTAGTTGGTGGAACCCTTCTAAACTATGTTCTTGCGTATTTTTTAAATCTCTGCAATAATGTCAAAACCATGTCCTTTAAATTGAAATTTTACCTTAAGCAACAGAAATGTAATCTTTTAATTTTAAAGCGCCAAATCGGAAGACCCTTCGCGAAAAAATTTTATAGAGGCCTATAGAGTTCTGAAGAAATTCTTATAGGCTGAAATATTGAACCTGTGAGATTGAAATGGCTGAAAAGTTTTTAAATATTTTTCTATAAAATTCTATAGAAATTTTATATAAAACTTCTATATAAGAGAAAAACACAGAAATGTCTCTTTCTCATCACATAGAAAAATCACATAGAAATTTTATAAAGCTTTTATAGAACGGTTGGTTTACTTTGATTTGGTTTACGTGATTACGGCAAAGCCTCGAGGGCTATCCGCCTAAGGGGAAGGATCCTTCGTGCAGGATTTTCTAAGGGAAACCGGTTCGTATACATGTTACACATGGGGAAAGCTCGACCACTGGTGAATCACTTTATAGGACGGTATTCTACAGAAATTTATAAAGTTTTGCAAGTGTAATCAAAGAAAAATTTCAGTTTCTGATGTATTATATGACCTAGAAAAAATTAAAATAAACTTTGTTTTATTCAGAGTGTTAAATTATTTTTAAATAGAAATTTTTGTCTCATTTTCTCTAGCTTTATATTTTATAACTTATAAAGTTACGTAACATTATAATCAGTCCTTTCGTATCACATTACTTACGTAATAGAAAAATTAAATCTTGTAAATACGTAAAATTATAACATTAGTTAAAAGGTTAAATTTATGCTGTTAATAACACAATTTGAATTTCTGAAATTAATGTTTTTAATTATTGTACATCAATAACGTATTGTCCATCAATAATGTATTATCCTCAATAACAAAAATAATATCTTAATTTTAATTAGACTATTATCAAAATGTATTTCTTTTTAACAAGTTAAAACGACGTTAAAATGCGAGGTACACCTCTGTTCCAAAATTTTTATCCCCCTGCATGTTTCTCTGTGTCCTCCGATTCATTTCAAACTTTAAGTTAAAAAGTCTTTTCAAAAATGAAAATTTAATTATTTTTTTAATCGCAAAAGTAAATTGTGTTGATTTTAAAATGCTTTAGAATATTAATTACAATACTTTTAAATACATATTAAAGATGTTATTTAAAATATTTTTTAAAAATGCTCGAACTCAACTGCCTTTACGAAAATGTCCTATAGTATTCTATTAAAAACAATACAGTATTAAACGCCTTTTAGAATTCTTTTGAATTATGGCCCAATTTGCAGTAAACTCAGTCAAAAATCTTCTACAGAATTCCATAAAATTTCAGATATAGCTTCTACATTTTTACAAAGCATTATAAAAATCAAAAAATTTCTTTTCAGACTGAAAAGAATAAATTAAATTTTCATTTTTGAAGAGAATTCTTTAACTTCACCAAAATTTTGAAATTATATGTATCATATAGGAATGGAAGGAATAAAAATTTTCTGCATAGATTGTGATTTGTTCCCAATAAATAAAAATTAATGTCACATTGGTTTCAAAAATTGACTTAATAATAAATAAACATATTTTAAATAATATTTAAATTAAAATTAATAAATCATTTCTGTTATTAGTAGTACATACAGTGTATAATAGTTAAAGTATTCATTGCAGGAATTAAAGCTTTCCAATTCGAAGCATAAGTTGATTCTTTTAATTAATTTTACGTTTGAACTGATTTTTATGCTTTTACAAAATTTAAATTTTTCATCATACAAGTAAAACTATACAAAAAACTGCACATTTTACATAAATTCAAAAGCTAAAAAACGATAAGCTAGAGAATATAAAGTATAATTTTTCATTTAAAAATGACTCAACATTTCTGAATAAAAAGCGTTTATTTTTGTAATTTGCGTCCGGTACAGCAGATCAGAAATTGAAAATTTGCTTTGATTACACTTTGAAAACTTTGATATTTTTATAGAATACCATTATAAAAATTTTGCAAAATTTCCAGGCGATTTTGCGAAAAACGTTTTCTGTAGAATTCTATTTTGTGAAAGCTTTATAAAATTTCTTCAGAATTTTACAGAACATCATTGCTATAAAGCATTACCCGTAAAGTTCCACACGAATTTCTAAAGAGGTCTGTCAGCTTCTACCCAAAATTTCGTAATGTTAACGTTCGATATAAATTTGTCTGAACGATTAAAGAAATAATTTGAGTAAACTTTTATTAACCACACAAAAAAAATATTTATTCACAATTATTTGTAAATTCGTACTCGATTAGCTGTTTCCCTTCTAACGTTATTTAAACGGTCATTTTAAAATGCTGGACGTTCGTAAATGTATAGTGTCCGCGCGACATGGGGGCCCTCTAAATATGCGGCGAGCCTAAAGTCCTCTCGAGAGGTTATTGGTAAGGGAAGAGGAGTTGGGGACCCTAGAACCCGTCCCCCAAGAGTGCTCTCCATCAAAATTGGAGACGTAGCAGAGCAAAGTCGTACTGTCAGCTGCAGGGTGCTCAAGGCTCTAGCCAAAGCTGGGCGCAATCTCGCTGTCCTTGCCATGATGAATTCCGTGGGCTTCTTCTGCTTTTACTGTCAGACACGTGAGTTAAGTCACAACAATAACACAATAATTAAGTAACTTAATTTCTCATGAGCCTCACATATAATTCCTTCACAATTCTAATTACCTGAACATTTGATGTAGAAAATGTTTACAAAATATATATGCATTCATTGAAAATATTGCATGCAGAACGGAAAAAGGCACTTCATTAAGAAAATACAAATTTCATCTTTTAATGCTCTGAAAAATTAATTAAATTTAAATATAAACAGATATTGGTCGCTTTTACGGCATACGGCAAGTTTTTTGTGCATAAGAGAAAGGTGATAATTAAAATTTAATATATGAAAATGTATACTTTCACTCGATTATACCTTTACATTTTATAACATTATCCTCTTTGAAGTAGATTTAATTTTGAAAGTAAGTGATTTTCACACTGCCTATAATCTACTGTAATGCTGAAAATTAATTAAATTTTACTATTACTTTAAGATAAGAAAAGGAATTATGAAGAGAAGAGAAAATGTATTTGTTAATTTAGCGTTACATTTTTTAATCCTTTTCTCTTCCTCCTCATTCTTTCCCGGTTTCTTCATTAAATTTAGAAAGAAAGTTATTTAACTATTGATTACGATATTTTGCTGACTGCTCTGCAAAAACTTCAATATGTTACTATAGACTCGTTTAAAAAATATGTTTCTGTATTGAAAAGTTAGTGAAAAATGCTCTTGAAGCAAATCGTTCTAAAACATGAGAAAATATATCCTACTGACTTTCGAAGTAATATCCATTAAAATACACACACACTTTCTCCGACGCTTTTGACCCCCATTAATGCCGAGTGATTAAGACTACCGCATACTGGGAGTTCGACCAGGGTTTGATATTATGCAAATGAGCTCTCTGTATGGTTGGTTTTGTTTTCTTTTGCGTATAGAAATCGTGAATACGGGAGAGTTTCTGTTACAGAATCCTTCACAAAGGCATCCTTTTCCTTAGGCAGATAGGCACAGAGTGTTTTGCAATATTGCTAATTGCAATTGCAATTTGCTAATCTTTTGACGCTCTTGGAAAAATTTGGCAACCATCATAGAATGAGTTACGCATGATTCTGTGTTGTTGTTGTAACTTATCTCACTTCTCTGACACTAACATCAGAGGAAGGCCACGAAATTCACCGTGGCAAGGAGTGCAAGATTGAGCCTGTCGTTGGCAAGATCCTTGAGCATGAAACAGGTGACAGTAAGTCTTCGCTCAGTTCTGCCCCCCCCCCAATTTTGATGGAGATTACCCCGTTACACTGCAGAAGAGGACCTTCAAGCTATTTTATTTAACAGTCTTACAGCATAATGTCCTCTCCGCAGAAGCATTCTACTCTCCGCTACGCCATTTCCTTGGAGGGCCAGGCAGAGCAGATTGCCTGTGGTCATGTCTAAAACCAATGATTCACATAGTACTTGGTTTCAGTAGTCTCAGTCATCATTCTCTGTCTGGTATTTATTGGACTAATTTAAGGAAAATCCTGCCAAATAATGAGTCAAAGCATTGTTTAACGAGCAAAGGAGATGAATAAGTTGAATGAAAGTCTACTTAAAATGCTATCTGAATACGTGTCATCTAAATTAAGAAAGCCATTTAGCCAGTTTTCGACTTCGCTTAGTAACATGCACGAGGAAGTGATTACATGTACTGAATCACAGATGTAAAACCATACTAATCGTATTAGAAAGTACTGATGAAGTGTTGCTTGAGTGTAATGAACCAAAGACATGGTAACTTTAAATTACTCTAGAGCAAAGAGCCGCTATTGACTAGTTACAACCTAATTCTCTTAAAAAAAAGCCAATCTATTTAGTGTAATCAACCATGTTTGGTGTAGTTATATCGTTTACCAAACCTAGATTAAAAAATTTACAGAAACACTAACCATACCCAGATACTTAATAAAATTAGTCTTGAGAAATTATCAATGATGTGAAATCTTGAGTCTTAGTCACACATTACTGAAAACTATCCACTATAGCTCTTATCACACTTTGCTCCTTACTGTTATGAATCATCAAAGGACTAGTCAAGATATGGACGTAAGCCATTGTTGATCTAATCACCTATGTACATTGCAATGTTCCAAACACAATATAATTTGAAAGCACCCCGGAACTCTTTCCTACCACAACCTCTCGAGAAGAATTTCGGCTCGTAGTACATTTAGAGCCCACGGAGACTATACATTTACAAACATCCATCCCTTCTCCTAGATTCGAACCCGGGCCTTCAGGTACCACAGTAGGCTTTCCTAACCACTAAATGGTCTGGAAGGCTCCCGCATGATTCCGAATAACTTGAATTGCACAAAATTCGACGTAAAGTTCGGATGCATATCGGTTTTTCTTAAACGAACTTGTTGTCAATCAAATTACTTAAGCTTTCTAAGATTGGTTAATTAATTGATTATGATAAAGCACGCAAGAGCAGTTCGCGTTACGAGGGATGTTATCATGGAAAACTTTCTAAGGAAATCTAGTTTGTATTAACGTTACAGCGATAAACCACGAAAGACCGATACGGCAATCCATCTGCTAGAAAGATAATTTCCATAAAGTGATGAAATGCTTAGATGTTTTATCAGCTTATCCGGTGGGAGACTATAATTTCTTACGATTACTCAGAATTTCGGCTTGAACTGGATTATGCGAAAGCATATTAGGGATATCTGCTTAAGAACATTTTTGTAGGGGATTTAAGATAAATTTGCTCATGTTTACCTTCACCGGTCTTACAATTCAAGCATTGATGGAAATCATAGGGAAAATCACATAGACTCCATTCACCTCACCTCACCCATTCGCTACGATGGAAACCTGAGTCCGAACTGTTTGTATTCGCCTGTCTTACCATTCAAGAATTGATGGGATAAATTCAGAATGACAAGATTTCAAATAAAAACAACAAAAAAACTGATTTTTTATTCTACAAATAATCTGAGCAAACAACTTATAAGGTACTTTCTCCCTCCTTTCCGCATGCTTCCGTGGTGTAATTGGAAGCATACCCGACGCGTATTCGACAGTTCCAGGGGTCGAGTCCCGGCAAGGACACTGGACATTTTTCACGTCTCTTGCTTTATAAAAACCTCGACAAACTGAAAACTCAATTTTGTCAATGATTCGTACTTGCATTGTAGAGTCTTCGTGTTCTTTTCGAGAACAGTCACAGTTGTAGAGACATTAGGTATTTTTTGAAAGCAGAAGAGACGAAAAATAAGCAATGCCCTCGCCGGGACTCCAACCTCGGACTTTCGGTCAGCGCCGAGTGAGTTCACTACACCACGAAGGCAGGAGAAATATATTCCCCCTTTTAAAGGGCGACTGGGGATTAGGTTACCCAATCACTAAATCCCAGTAGTGGAGAATCATCATCTACCTATCTTTTAGTTCGGGCGCCACTGTAGAGACGTTAGGTATTTTGTTTAAAGCAGGAGAGAGGAAAAATAAGCAATGCCCTCGCCAGAACTCGAACCTCGGAGCTCTCGAATACGCGCCGAGTGTGCTGACCACTATACCACGAAGTTTGCTAAGAAGGCGGGAGAAATACCATATAACGTGAAAAGACTTCGTAGCGAATTCTCGCTGTAACTTTGAAGAACAGATAATACAGAATACTACAGAAGAAGTTTAAATAACCTTTTTATTTGAATCAAACATAACAAAGTTTGCACTCACTCGGTGCTCACAATTCACCACTACTTGTGGTTAAGTAACTCGAACAGAAAATAAAAAAGTAAAATCACAATCACTTAAGATGGCTAAACGGCTGGCTCCTTTTTTATCTAAACCGCTATATCAGCTGCACTCAGCAAAGCCGAGCCTCCAATATTAATATGAGCTGAAGAACGTGGCTAAAACACGCAACATAAACTCGGAACTAACTACGCTACCGCCTCTCACGATCTCTTGAAACCGCAGCTTAAATACCGTGTCTCTTAGATTTACATACTACGGTCATTAAAATTTAAATTCCGTCAGGAAACTAAAATCAGGAGGGAAAGGAAAATCAATCTAAAAGTAATTGGTTAGAATAAAGTAAGGTCTTTACAACATTTCAGTTAAAAGATAACACGAACTGGTACTTCTGCGAAATATGACAACACTTTTACACCAGATTTTAACCATATCATGTTGACAGTATTTACATTAATCCACTCGCCATTTCATTTGCATTTAATTACTTCATTTAAAAACTGCAGCATTTTATTATTATTATTATTATTATTATAAATCGATTAACTTGAAATTTATCCTGTAATCTAAATTTAAGTTGAGAAGTAATTAAGATGAATATTTTTAAGAAATTCCTTAAAATGCACCATACCTACTCTTTGCATTTTAACAATCATTTGTTTTCAAAGGTTTTAAATCAATTATACGTTGTTCAGAAACGATAATTAACTCTACATGAGATCCACAAACCTAATTAACAATTTTCTTCGAAATTCATCATGCCGCATTCCTTTTCGGGCTTTATTTATCTCGTCTTCGAGCGTTACTTCATTTAGTACTTCGGAAGATTTTACACCTTCCAAATTAAATTACTTAGAAGATTTCATTTAGTTAAGAGTAAGCAGTCTGGAAAAGCAAGTACATGCATTTATATTAATTTCACTGCTTTTCTATAGCAGTTCTTATTAAAATTTTGTACAGGCTGATTGAGCTCTATAGAAATTCCTACGCATCTTTAATCTTCTACAGAAATGCTTCTGTATAAAATTATATAGAAATTTTATTAGGCTTTCACAGCAAAGAATTCTACAGAAATGTTGACTTTGCAAAATCCTACAGAAACTTTATGCAACCTTTGTGGAATGGCATTTTGTTAAAATTAGCATAATTTTCAAAGAGTAGATTTTTAAAGTAAAAGTGGAAGTAAATGTTTTCTTTTATGACATATATAAATGCAAAAGTTAACACTTTTTATTCATATGTGCTGAATCATTACTGAATGACACTTTTTGTCTTTTATTCTCTCTCTAAATCAGTGGTCTTCAAACTGTGTTCCTAGGATTCCTAGGAACCCAGGTTTCCGACAGTCAAACCCCAGAGCTGCGAGGGTCAAAATAAAAATTAGAAAAGATAGTTATAAAGCACGCACATTAACTAACTAGTTTATTGACTAAAAAATATAAAAAAATACATTTAGTTACAGAATAATTTTGAAACTTAGCACGTAGTTATCATATGTCGAGGACAGTGGCGCGCAGTACAGAATTAAACAGTTTTCCAATGGGTGACATATTTAAAGAGTATGCAATCAGTGCTTAAATTGCGCCGGTGCTTTTTAGTTTTGGGGATAAATCATAATTCTACCGGAGCTCTCAATAAGAAGGCTCCGGCACTTCTTTAATGTAACTGAGCAACAATTTCCGCAGAAATCTGATCTCCAAAATTTCATTTTTAATGATAAAATTATATTAAAAATAGAAACTAACTTCTGAACGCATGCTTCTCTTTCCTTGGGAAACAAATCCTTGAATGGAGGTTGATATATTTGTATGCCTTCAAAATTTTTCTCATTACAATTTAACAGCTAAATAATTAGTATTAAAATAAATGGTTCTATACGCAGAATAACGTGCAAATGTGCAACATATAATATTATTATCGATATTACAAATTGATAATACCGATACTTGTGTTACATATATATACAAAATAAATGCAAATTTGATAGCCACTAAACTGGTAATAAACTTTTAAATTTCTGATTCTGTACAACCGATTCAAGGTATCTGCATTTTCCCAGCTGTAGCCGCAGTGCGAAAACTCTTGCCCAATGGCTATGCAGGATTAAACCAAATTGCTCTGAGATTATAAATACTCCGGCCAAGATGTACGCACTCTTTTTTTTCTGCTGCCTACGCTTGCTAGCTAAAGGATGTGCCTTGATAAGCTGCTAACATTAATTATTAAACATTTAATGCCTCATAATTAAAACTGTGGGGTGCAGATTGTCTCCACTGTGATGTGTCATGCCATAAGATGTGCCTAAATAGAATAATCAACAAGTACTGAAGATTTGCTCAGATTTCCAAGTAATTTGTGATTCTTCAAAAGTTTCATCTAGGTAAGACGCTAATAATATGTCCTCTGTATCCAGTTATCTACAACGAAGCAACCTCCAGCTATGAATGTTAGAGAATGATTCTACTAAATCCTCTCATCGTATTTTCTCTTATTATTACACACGCACACACACACACATATATACATGGTGTTTATAAAGTCCTGGACCCATTTTGATGTTTAATAACTCATAAAATAATGAAGATATAAACAAACTTATAGCATTTATTGATGGAATAACTTATATATTTTCCTTTTAAGGTTTGAATATCTTCGCTTTTGTAAATTTCGTCTGCGCGTGTGGTTAATTTCAGATAATTTCCTTTTCCAGTCTAAATATCTGTACTTTTCTGTAATGTTTTCCGACGAAGCATCCTTTCATCTTTCTAGTATTGTTAATCGCCATTACGTGTGCATACGGGGACCTGAAAACCCCCATGAATACCGTGAGGCACATAGCGATTCCTTAAAGGTTAATGTGTGGTGTGGACTAATGCACGACCGAGTCATTGGGCCTTTCTTTTTTTACAGAAAAGACGGTCTCATAAATCGCATACTAAGACATGTTGGAAAACTTCCGTATTTCTACAACTAGAAGAGCTTCAGCCATATGTCTTTTTGAGCCAATATGGTGCACCACCTCATTGGGGTACCATCGTTCATAGTTCTTTGAATGACCATTTTACAGGAAGATGGACTGGGCGAGGAGGTCCAATTTCTTGGCCACCCAGATCACCTGATATAACGCCGCTGGACTTTTTCCTTCGGGGATTTATAAAGAACAACGTTTACAGCAGGAGAGTGTCGAACATAGATGACCTAAAAGCCAGAATTAGAACCGCATTAGCCTCTGGGGATGCCGACATGCTTGCCGGTACCTGGCGTGAAATTGAATATCGGCTTGATATTCTCTGTGCGACGAAGGGGGCACACGTGGAAGTTCACTAACAAGGGTCATGAAACTTTTTGAGTCTATCTAACCATTTATGTTATTAATTTTAGTCTATATTTATTATTTTATGAGTTATTAAACATCAAAATGGGTCCGGGACTTTATAAACACCCTGTATAATATATCCCATGACATTGTGGAAATGGCAGATAGTGTTCGAAGCATAAATTTTCTGAATTGTTTACCTGAGAAACTGGGAGACTAAACGAACTCAAAGATAACAACAACAAAAACGGGGGAGATTTCTCTTAAATATTAAAAAGATGTTACAAATTCAATTAATAACTCTGCTCAGCCATAATGCGCACAAGCTTTATGTTAGAGACAACACAGCAATTAGTATCATTATTGCTTAATTTTATGACCTTTCATTTTTTTATAAACACTACTACCGTAAATAGTCTCAAATACCTGAATAAAGCATTATTCACATTTTTTATTCATAGGTCTTATAATCCATAGTCCCAGAAAAATACTCTATAAACTGTTTAATCTTCTTACCTAAAAAAGAGAAAAAACATTAAGGAATTGAAATGATCCGAGCTATTTTTAAAACAAAATATAAAACACTCCTTTTTTGATAAAATTTTAAAATGAAATTATTTTTATTGAATTATAAAAGCAATCCATTTCTTATGCCAACAGAAATAAAAACAATGAAATTAATTTTTACTTCCCTATTATCGCGATATATATCTAAGGGCTATAATAAAAGGTAACTGATTGCACTTAAAATTTCTTGAGACTCTTAGGTAACGTCACCACATTCAGTAGTTTATTTTTAGGAAAAAAACACATGAAATAACGCACGGTCTAAACTATGGGCAAAGCCAGAGAGTGAAAAATGTTTATATATTCTACTCAGCTGTTTTTTCAACCATGTTCATAGGACATCCGTGATTGCGGAATATATTAAGAGAGTTTACGTATCGCTGACTTTCCTCTAAATTAATTTTTCACTATACTACTTTTTCATATTATCTAAATCAATAGAAAATTTTAAAATACATCAATAAATTAATAATAAACTTAATTTTACTTGGACTATAAAACTTAAGCTATACAGGATAACTGGATTCCCGGATACCTGGAGTCGAAATAACAAATTTCTATAGTACTGTAGATTGTTACTTTAAAATAAGAACTTCAAGGCCATTGTAAACCCCCTTCTCTGTTCATAGTCGAAATTTATGTCATTCCGCGTATATCATTTATTTTCTCTATGTCATTTGAAACTGTTGTCCCGAGTCAAATCAGCTGGCGGAAAATAACCCTAAAATTCCTATAGTAACAGATTATAGCAAAACCGAGTTTCAGACAGGTACAGAAACTTGCCAAAGTAAAGTTTAAAATTAGGCAAAACAGCAACCTAAGTTTTGCTTAGGCTTTGAATAAAACTGTCGTTTTCAAGGACTATCAGACACAGGTCTCTTTCCTTCAATAGCAGAAAATTCTACAAAACAGGAGAAGCGACGACCATATTTATTTCCACAGCAAAATGAATACGAACATACAATCTGTAGAGAAAGACAATCTGTAGAATGAAATGAATACAATCAAATGAATACAGTCTGTAGAGAAAGAGAGTAATAAAACAAGTTCTTAAAAGTATTAGGACATTTTATCAGGAGTTGACTGTAATCTCTTCAGTCTGAGTTGACCGTACTTCATTAACCGGAGGTAGGTTACCTAGGTCCTGAATTAACCGGTTCTATCTAAAAAATAAAATCACTTTTTATAATTATTATTTAAATTACTATTACTAACTGTTACGATTAAAACAAAATTATCTACAAAAAATACGAAAATGAAAAAATGCGATGGATCATAAAGTGATATCAGAGCATAATATTACAAACAGTTTTTATCCACTACAGCACAAAAAGACTGTTAAATATCTGATAAAAGAATTAAAAGTATACTGCTCAATAGTAAAAGTAAATTAAGTGCAGAAGCTATTAATTTTCTGCTTCACCTTAACTCTTAACGAAATAAAAGAACAACTTAAACAAAAGCAAACGGCAAGTTCCGGGTAAAGTGAGGAAGAAACGTTAGACAAGAACAGGAAGTTTGAATTCGATGACATTGTTCAAGTTCTGTTGTAAATGTTGTTCTTTAAAGCCATTTATAACTTAGTTTCTTCCTTTCTAATGATGGTTATTTTTCTTTCAGTCATAGTGCATTCCTTTTGTTTTCAATTCTAATTTGATTTGCGTAAATAAATGAACTTGGTTTTCTGATTATGAACCTCTAATTTAATGTGTGTAAATATATGAGCTTGTTCTTCAAATTAAACTGTTTGAAAATATAGATTAATAGTGTTATGTTTTTTTCTTCAAGGGTTCGTGGATTTGAAGTGAATAACTACGGCGACACTTGATGAAGTATCAAAACACACTTTATTGGCCAGTAGTTTACAAGACAGCTCCAAAATCACGCTTACTGTCGTCGAAGAACTAGTATAAACACGCTGAGACAATCAGCGACACAGCCTTCAGACTATAACGGTGCAGACAGCTTCACGGCAAAGCACAGAGTACAGCTCCCGACTCTGCTCAGTCGTTCTCGGAGCTCCACGTACTCTCGAGACTGACTCTCCACGCTAGAACTCGCGATGCACTCGACTATACGCTAGAGTACAGCTCCCGACTCGGTTCAGTCGTCCCCGAAGCTCAACACACTCTAAGATAAAACTCGACGATGCACTATCTCGCGATACACTAAGAAACGCTTTCGATGTAGTCGAGGACCAACTAGACACTCGCTTACTGACTGACTATCAGCTCGCTAGACAAAACGCCAACTAACTCTCCGCGTACCAGCAGGGTTTATATAGCTTTTGACTTGCATTCGAGAACGTTCTGGGCTAAACCAGGAAGAATTCGTTCTAGAAGGTTCTCCATGCGTCTATAGCATATCGCCAATTTTGTCACCAAATGGGCGATTTCTCGCCAAATGTGGCAACCCTGCCTTTCCTTACCATTTTATAGCAACCCTAAACCTGTTTTGCGGGGAAGCTATCTTACCGCGCCTGGACATTTCGTAACAATAGCATTCTTCTGCTCAACATGCTATGGATTCCTTTTTCCTGTGCTCTTTTTAATTGGATTAACCTTAATTAATAGAATTAATCAGATTATTGGGTTAAATGCGATTTTGATTTAACGACGAACTGATTACCAAATCGGAGTTTGACTGAACTGCACTCTATTTGTGTTAACCACTAATCTATGTCTTCATTTGAAACTAAGCTTCATGAATTTTTAGAAACGAACAGCAGAGAAGCACTAAGTTTTAAAACGGGAAAGTCAACACCCTGTCAAAATTAACTCGGCATTTCACGGCCAGGGATTTGTTTAAAATGTACTTTCCTTTGCCACACATAGGAAAATGAATGGAACAAAAAATATTCTAACGCGTTCAGATAAGCCATCTTCGTATTTCACATATCGAGTTACTATAAGCTTTACTTCACTGGCCTTTGAAACATAAGCTAACCGAGTAATTGAATATTTGGATAAACGAGGCCCGGTAGTTAGATTTCTGTCGTGCTGATGAATCTTAATTGCTAACTGATTTTTCTGAAACAACTTCATTTGTTTCATTAAGCTATCTTTAGGGCCATTCCCATCCATTCTTCAATGTATTATTGCTTTCTATGAGTTCGTGGATTTGGAGTGATTAATAACAATACTAGATGAAGAATCAAAACACAATTTATTCTGCAGTATTACAGAGGAGAGTTCCAAAGACATGTTTACGGTAGTTGAAAAACTAGGATAAAAACGCTGAAACAATCAGCAACACAGCCTTCAGGCTAAAATGGTAAAGACAGCTTCAAGGCAATGCACTAGAGTGCGGCTCCCGACTCGATTCTGTCACTCTCAAGCCAATCTCTGAACTCAAACTGCTACTCCACGTACAGGCAGGGTGTTTGTAGCTTTTGACCTGCCTTGGAGAACATTCTCGCGAAAACAGGTAAGAATTCGTTCTAAAATGTTCTCGATCTGTCTATGGCATATCGCTAATTTTGCCACCAAATGGGAAATTTAATCCAAATAACTAAAATTTCGGATAACTGAGATCCGGATTCTGTTGTAATAGTGAATCTCAATATCTTAAGATTTCATTTTACATGAGGTATTTCTCCCGCCTTCTTCGCATTCCTTCATGGTGTATTGGTCAGCACGCTCGACGCATATTCGAGAGGTTCGTGGTTCGAGTTCCGGCGAGAGCATTGCTCATTTTTCATGTCTCCTGCTTCGAAATAACCTAATGTCTCTACAGTGGCGCTCGAACTAAAAAAGGTGGTGAATGATAATTCTGAACCACCAGGATTTGACGATTGGGTCCCCTAATCCCCAGTCGTTGTTAAAAGGGGAGTATATAAGGTATTTCTTCCGCCTTCTTCGCATACCTTTGTGGTGTAGTGGTCAGCACGCTCGACGCGTATTCAAAAGGTCCGCGGCTCGAGTCCCTAATGTGTCTACAAACTTTACTATAGTGCTTCAGTAAGTCGTACACTTATTGTCTTAACCTATCTTCCAAAACCTTTTCCATGCATCTTCAGGGCACTTGTCAAAGAGATTTCTACAGTACAAATATTGCTTCTAAGCACTAGATTTTTGTTTCAAAATAATTTTCACAAGATTCAAATGAAAGCCATAACCTAAGTAAGAGGAGTAGTAGACAATCGTAAAAAAGTTATAAAATAGAAAAGTCAACCCCCTTTCGAAGAAATTAAGCTAAGAGCCAGTGTTCCGTAGGCTTGTGATTTGTTTAAAATGTTCTTCCCTTTGCCAAGCATCAAAAAGATGAAGGGAAGAAGATATTCCAACGTGTCCAGACAAGCCATCTTCACATTTTACGTATCTTCGGACAGAAAGAAAATCTTTCTCAACGCCACACTGCTTCCAGTGCTACAATAATGCGATAGCAAGCGACGTTAAAAGGAATAGGAAGAAAAGGAGGAGAAAAAGAGTCGGAAATGGAAAAAAGAAGAGGGGAAGGATGAAAGAATAAAGCTAGAGAGGAAAAGGGATCGGTGGTGTGGGAACACTCCCTTTGACGGAGATAATCTGCGCTGCTGCGTTTGGGTTTTTCTTTATCATTATATCGTGGTGGTCTGCAGTTTGCGCAAATAGTCGCACGTAACGTAAATGCTATGCCTTCTTTATTCATCTAGTACACTTACTTTTTATTTAAATAGCTTGAAAAACGCAGTTATTATTTAGATTTTTATTCTGAATATTTTAGCAATTGTTTATAGTTTTAAGCATTAAATGTTGCTTAGCAATTCTGAAAATTCAGTTTTGGAATGTTGAGATTCCGTATGAGGAGAGACCCAAAATAAGTAGAAAACCTAGTCAAAAATAAGATCAAGATGACCCAATATTCGCAAAAGTATTTTAGTAGGAATACATGGGGCGTATAATAGGATGTAATAAGATCATATGCATGATCATTGTACACATGATAATAAGATCATGTGTATGATCTTGAAAAGTTGACAATGGTTTAGGGCAGGGGTTCCCAACCCCATGCCTGCGAGCATCATGGCGCCCCCCGATCGTTTAACGTGTGCCTGCCGCTGTGCAATCACAATAAAAATGTTTTAGCTTTCAATAAAATTCTATGTGAAAGTTTTCTCACGAAATAGAAATTGTGTCTAACACAGATACCAACACAAAGCGAAATGCGACCGATCGCTTTGTGTGTGTGTGTGTGTGTGTGCGTGCGTGCGTGCGTGTGCGTGCGTGTGAGTGCGTGCGTGTGTGTGGGGGGCATGTATTATTAACTCTATCCAACTATAAATTCAGCCTGAAAAAGTACATGGTGCCCGACGTTCAACAGATATTCTGGAATTTGCTCTTAAAGAGAAAAAGGTTAAGGGTTCCTGGTTTCACGGTAAGAACGTTAAATGGTCTAAATGTCATAATTTGAGGTAAAAGAAAGAAAAGACGTATTTTTTACGCTGCATTTGAGGGATAAATAATAGATTTATCTTAACGTATTTGTAACTGTTATACTGCACCCACAAAACAGGTGCAGATTTGAAAGAAAATTTGATTGAAGATTTGAAAATTAATAATTTTATTATTATTTAATCCTTTCGCTACTAATTTATTTTTTACACGTGGCTACTAATTAATTAATTACTACAAATTCAGATTTGTAACTATAGAGTATGCAAACAGTTAATCTGTAGCCAAATTACAAAATTTATCGCCCAACATTCTTTTTTTAAGCTAATGATTTTTACAAAAATCAGCAATTAGATTTTATGCAAATTATATAAATTAGAAATTAGAGATATTATTTAAAATAAAGTAAACGTAACACATACTAAGTAAACCCACTACAACAGGAGTTAACAACGCTACGCAAGCCCCCTTCTTGTTGCTCATACGATAAAATCATTCTCTATCCTTTAAAACAGTGGTCCCCAGCCCCCGGTCCGGGGATCAAATGGTACCAGGCCGTAGGCCCCCCCATTTCATTGAAACTGAATTTAAATTTTTAGATTTACACCCCAAATTAAAAACATCTGTGTCTCATTAAAATTAAACTAGACATAGGCAACACATTAAATTAAAACTGGACATAAGCAACACACTTCGGGTGTCATTGTCTCCGATTACCCTCAGATGGAACCCTCTCATTGCAAAGAAACAAGCTCACGGTTCTCCTTGATTTAACGTTCTAGTAAGTTAAAATGTTAAATCACTTTATATTTATTTGTTGGTGTAGCTGTATTTTATTTTGAAAGCATGTAAAAAACAATTAAATTAAAATTAATAAATCCAAATAATCTAAAATATAAACAATCAACGTCCTCCCTCAGCGGGCCGCGGTAAAATTATCAAACGTTGACCGGTCCGCGGTGATAAAAAGGTTGGAGAATACTGCTTTAAAGGAATGCATTAAGAATGAATACGTATTAAATTTATATTTAATATTAAGCTTAATATATTTTTGACTCAAACGTTTTTTAAATGGCCTGTTTATGTTTTTACATAGTTCGACTGTATATCTAATTTTAGTCCTAAATGCCAGTTTTTGTAAAAATAGCAAAAAGCACGCTTTCTCAATATTTTTTAGCCCAAAGAGGTAGTAAACTAGAAGAGCTATTAGTCTCAAAACGGCATTTTGTGGCGTTTTACTAAGAACGGCGAATCATTTTTAAATTTCTCCCCCCCCCAATATTATCGCCGTGTATTATATTTAAAGAAATGCCGCCCAGATGGTACAGTGGGTAGGGGAGCCGACTGTGATACCAAAGGGCCCAGGTTCGAATCCCGGAGAAGGCATGTTTGTACCTCTCTCTACCTTCATAGGAGGCAAAGATGGCCCACTTATTAGGTGCCTCCCTAATAAAGTGACCACCACTTCTGGCCTTAGTAGTAACCAAGCCAAAGTCGGCTAAGGGCTTGGCATTGGTAAAAAAAAGTTAAAGAAATTAATAATAAAGAATCTACATGAATGTATGTATGTATGCGAAAAAACGACGATACCTAGAGTCGTCAAATTTTGAATAACGTAATCCTCCACCCGAACATGGGCATCTGGAAGCCCGAATTTTGAATTTGTTTTATTATCTGGTTCATATTTTGCAAACATTTAACGAATTTTTTATTAACAAACTCAGCGATTTCAAAGCGCGCAATGGCATATGTAACATGCATCAATCAGACGATCCGGGAAATCAACTACCCGAACTCTTTTTCATATTCAGATTCTTGATTTTTCACTGAGGCCTTGACAGAAGATGAAAAATTGAATTGAGAGTCTATTTTTGAATATTTTTAGGCAAAACGAACATTAGCCAAAATGCTCTCGAAACGTGTGCATGTACGTAAATGAAAAAGAAAAGCCTCTTTGTGTGTAATATAAAATCTGAAAGCTTTCAGACTTTTTTAATCTTTTAGTTAATTTTTACTTTTTTAAATAGCCTTCAAAAGTATTTTTCAACGATATCAATAAGTTAATTTCACCACAGTTTTTAAAACATTGGCTGCAAGTCTTAGACGGATCTGTTTTTAACGAGGCCACAAAAATTTGCTCATACTTGGACAAATACATTAATTAAAATGTTATAAAAATGGAGTTTTATAGCATTTTAATTAAACGAAATGTTTCAAGCGAATTTTCTGGAAACACTTTACGTTTGGTTGGCACTTTTTATTATAGTTTTGTTTGTTTTCTGACAAGTCTGATGTGTTTTCCCATTGTTAAAATTACAAGTCTCTGAAAAACACCACAGTACTTTTCTCTAACTTAACCAAACAATACACATTACATCTTAAACTAGTAGTTGTCGCCACAACACTAAGAAACAAAGAGCAAACATTTCCTCAAAAACAAACTTATCGGCTTCTGTAAGAAACAATCTGACAGATTGAGAGCCATATAGTTTCGACATCCATTTTCGAACTGTCACACTTTATTTCCTAACCTTGAATTAACGATCGACATAAGCGAACTTCTTACGGAGGAAAATCCAATTTTCTTTCTGTAACTTCAACAGAAATACTTCACGAAACAATACCACTCGGCAACAGTTATACGGAAAATGTGACGATTGACAAGATACTGCGAGAGATTTTTCACTGAGGCCTTGATTCAAGGTGTAGTCGAAAAGGAACAAATAGATAGACACCCATAACGATGGCAGAGGGAGGTATAATTTTTTTTTTAAATGCGAAGGAGAATCTTCAGCTGAGCGTAAAACGTCTTACCTAGTCAGCCTTGACTTTTAAAAAAGGCGTTTTGAAGCATGCCAGTGAGTAGGCGTCGCGTAATGCGTCGGGTGGTGGATATGCAACCTTGTCATGCCTTTCTGCTTTGCATTTTCTTTCAATATATTTTCTTTCAATTATTGCGGTACTGAATTTGTGTAAAAATCTCTGCTGCTGTAAGGTTGTGTGCTCGATGGTTTCGCAAGAAACCTTCTGAAATTCATTTAATGTATGCTGAGGAATATAAATGCTTTTAAATTTGATTACCTTTCTTAGCTTGCTGAAGAACAAACAGAATGCAACATAAATACACCAACGTGACGTGAAAATAAAGCGGTTCAACTGCACATTGTCGTTTGTTCCTCAGCTCCGTGCACATTTCTAGATATGATACAACTATTTCTATTTAGCAAAGCAAAATTATTCTAAGCCACTTTGCCACGCAATATAATCACTTTAATAGATGGAATACGAACCGTCTACTTCAGCGATAAAACTCTGGCAAAATGATGAAAACGCTAGCCAGAATTTTATCGCTCAAATGAACGAATAATGTATAGTACATGAATAATAAAGAAAGAATACCATGTAGCATCAGCTGTTGAACAAAGTAGAATTTAAGAATTCTGAATTTAAGAATCTGAATATGAAAAATAAATAAACTAACCTGATTTATAATCAACTAATACATTAGAGTTTGTTTTTGCAGGAAATTCATACATATTTCTAGCTGTGATATAGCTCTTTCTACATCACAAGGCAAAATTATTCTTCGCCATTTTGCCACAATTTTACTGGTTAAATACACAAAATAAGAACGATTTAAGCAATAAAATTCTGGAAAATTGGAGGAGAATTATTACACTTTTACTCCAAAAATACATGAGTAATGAATAAATACATAATAATGAAAGGAAACAACAACTGTGGCTCTAACTACTGAAAGAAAATTTATTTATCATTTTGCCACAATTTTATGGCTTAAGTACTACGAAATCGTAACTTTCTACTTAACCGGACAAGTTCTGGTCAAACGACGAAGAATTTAGCTATAATGTCGTCGATGAACAGACGAATAATATAAAGAAATAAAACAATAACCGCGATAGCTATTAAGCAAACTTTTTTTCCGGCACTTTGCCATAATTTTATCACTTAAATAGACAAAATACGATGATACGTTTATTTAAGAGATAAAATTCTGGTAAGGTGCGAAGAAATTCGATAGAATTTTATCACTTAAATAGATGTATAATAATATGTAAATAAATAATAAAGAACTGAAATAATAATTGTGGCAACAACTCATGAAGAAAATGAAAAAAAACAAAAAGCGTATGAGATAAGATACATTCCCAATTAAAAAATTCGAGTTCTGGGAAAAGTGGATTAAACAAAAGCAATCACTTAGAATGAATTAACTTGATTTCAATCTATTAATGATTAATTTTGAAAGTCCAAGGAAATATCAGTCTCCAGATGAAAGATTTTTGGAATACTATTCCCTGAATCGAAAGAATGATAAAAGTTTGACAAAATAGCACAGAAAAATTTATTTCCAAAGAAAAGAGAACTGTGTCAGTTTCTCAAAAAACGCATACAACTTATCTCTAAAACAAAATATAATCTATATTACCAAATTCAGATTATATATGAAATTCTCAATAATTTAAATAATTATGTATAGTTTTTAAATTACGACCGAACGTAAAGGATAGTATAATCAGCCCAAATTAAGTTTTTGAAAAGATGCATGCGTAATAATTAATACTAAGTGAATGGCCTTAGTATTAATTATGAGATAAAAATCCCACAGTTGCTTAATTTTATGTAGTTTTAACTCTTTCTTGATTTAAAATCTTATACAGTGAATTTTAGCTATAAATTTGCAGAAATGAATATTTTGAAAATTAAAGAGATAGATGCAGTTGTAGAGACATTAGGCATTTTTGGAAGCAGGAACCATGAAAAATATGCATTGCCTTCGCCGGGGATCGAACCACGGACCTCTGAAATACCGGCTCAGTGTGCTGACCATTACACCACGAAGGCACACTGAGAATGTGGGAGATATACCTTATATACTCCCCTTTTTAAAGGGCGACTAGGGTTTTAGGGGACCTGTCGCCAAATTTTATATACTCCCCTTTTTAAAGGGCGACTAGGGTTTTAGGGGACCTAGTCGCCAAATCCTGGGTGTGGAGAGTCATCATCCACAACCCTTTTAGTTCGGACGCCACTGTAGAGACATTAGGCATTTTTGGAAGCAGGAACCATGAAAAATATGCATTGCCTTCGCCGGGGATCGAACCACGGACCTCTGAAATACCGGCTCAGTGTGCTGACCATTACACCACGAAGGCACGCTGAGAATGTGGGAGATATACCTTATACAGTTATGCCAAAGTCTTTATAAAAATGCCATTTTCAGAGAAAAGAAAAAAAATACGCTGTTTTGTTCTGAGAGTAATTTCTTTACTGTTTCACAAATACATAAAAACAATAAAAATACATTTTATCTTATGGAAAGTTAAAGCCGTTGTTTCTTATAATGGAAAGAACAAGCGCTGTCGAGATATTTGATGCGGAGACTTTAGCGAAATAGGTTCTTTCAGTTCATGAATGTACATTTATGACATGCTTATTTTCGTGTATATATCGGTAAAATATACTGTTACCACAAAATATTGCAGCCCTGTATGATATTTAAAGAAATTAAATAATGAAGAATGTGCATAAATGTATGTATGTTTCTCGCATTGTGATAAAACGACGGTACCTAAAGCCATCGAAAATTGAATGCCGTAATCCTGCTGCGAATATAGGCATCTGGAAACCCAAATTTGAAATTTGGAATTTGTTTTATTAACGATTTCATATTTTGTAAAACTTTAACGAATTTTTGATTAACAAACTCAAGGATTTCAAAGCGGGCAATGCCAACGTTGTACAGAAAACAACATTTTTATCTGCAGCGCGTGAGACTGTGTGTAGAAAATTCTAAAGATATGCTCAGTTTAAAATTATTTTGCGATATTGTTCTTTAACTGAATTTTATGGTTTAAATGCGAAGAACATGATATTTAATAAATGAAGGTAACACAGAAAATGTTTAAAAAACGCCCGTTTGGACGTAATTTAAAATCTGAAGCCTTTCAGATTTTTTTTTTTTGTCCAAAAGGGCTTTCTCCCTGAAGGACTATTGTTTTCGTTCTGCGATTTTGCGTTGGAAATATTAGAAGTCTGAACTGTTGCCACCAAATGTTGCAGCGCTGTACTGTATTTAAAGAAATTAAATAATGAAGAATCTATATAAATGTATGTATATTTCTTCAAATGTTATAAAACAACGGTACCTAGAGCCATCCAATTTTGAATAACGTACGTTTCCACCCGAATATGTGCATCTGGAAGCCCAAATTTGGAATTTGAAATTTGTTTTATTATCTGCTTCATATTTTGAAAACTTTAACGAATTTTTGATGAACACATTCAAACGATTTAAAAGCGAGCAATAGCAATGCGCTACGGGGAAAAAAATCATTTTTATCTAAAGCGCGCAGAACTGTGTATCGGAAATTCTAAAGATATACTCATTTAAAAATTACTTTGCGATATTGCTGTTGAACTGAATTTTATGGTTTAAGTGCGAAGAACATGATATTTAATAAATAAAGGTAACACACAAAACGTTAAAAAACGCCCCTTTAGCCGTAATTTAAAATCTGAAACCTTTCAGATTTTTAAAGAATCGAATCATGTAACCAATTCTTTTATCCGAAGCGCATCTGCAAAGTTTTAAAACTAAGTTTTACAAAGCTAAAACTTGAAGAAAGCAATATTCTTAGTTTTTAGCCATCAATACACACAGTCCTTGTAACTAACGCTTGGCACATTCGTATAGGTTGATTGGTCTTCTTTGTAAAAATCATCTTCCGGCATGCTGTTTATATATCTGTTTAATTGTTTTCTGAATCACTTCGGTGCTATTAAAATGATAATCTTTGAGGTTACACTTCACTTTAAGGAAAAAAAAACGTAAACTGCAGATGAATAATATGCTAATTAAACGGGTGTTTTAGAACTGCGACATTTTTCTTTGCTAGGAATCGCTCGACGAAAATGTAAATGTGTGACAGCGCATTTGTCGCACAGGCGAATCCAGTTATTCGCTTAATCTTTTTTCAGGTCTAAACCACTGAATTCTTTTCTAAAGTGTATACATTACATCCTTATAAAATATGGCGTTCACTGTTTGTCCTTCAGAAGTTAATTCCTCGTGAATTATCCCTTTCCAATGACATTACTTTTACTCGAGATTTACGAAACCGAAATTTCTGTGGTCGTGGTGAATATCCTTCAGTCCAAACATATGATTACTACTTTGTTTAGGAATCATTAACGAAGCACAAAGTTTCGTCTTCAGTCACAATTAGTTTGAAACAAAATATCGATTACTTCCGGCCCTACAGCAAAACGTTATCACTATTCTTCGCTCAGCTTTCGAATCCCTGACAGTAGATATTTACTGGATGAAAGCAACGACTGCCTGCATGGAAAATCCTGTAGGCAAGCAGACGATATTTATCGAAACGCATGTTGAGATATCGCAGAAACAAATGGGATCAATTATAGTTTAACATGTTTGCTGGGAATCGTTGAAAATTGTCATTCTTAGATGTATTTATGTCAAAGAATATGTATTTTTGTTTTTAGCATAACATAAAACATCAGGAAATATAGCCTATAAAATTAAATTAAGTGAAGAAAGTTAAAAAAAATGTTGTTGTTGCGACTTATTCCAGGCGACTGAGAAAAGAAAAAAAAATTGGAGAGAGATTCGTGATTTTGCCATGGTGTTGATGATGTATGTCTGAACGTCGTTTTATATGAACACATGTGTTTCAAATTAAATATGCATACAGTAAGTTTTAGAGAATTTTCTCTTTCCTCACGGCATGTCTTCGTGGTGTAATTGGTATAGTTCGACCGCCTTATCCGCGACCATGAACGCAAACACGCATGCGCTATTCGGACCGAATTATTCTCAAAATAAGGTGGAAGGATGAGGACTTTCCTTCCAGCATATCTTTTTCCGGAGAAGAGATGACTTTCACGTTATCTTTCACGTCGCAGCAAGTAATAACACCCCTTTTCGACGAGTCTATGTGTTTTGGCAGAATGCCAGCCAGGTTTGCGTTTGAGACGGTCCAACTACACTGGTGTGCAAAAATTAAGGACGAAGTCGAAAAATTAGCATATCAGCTGAACGAAGAGGCAGAGCGGACAGAAAGACCAATCAGGAGATTAAGTAAGGTGATGTACGGTAGCACATGCGCAGATATGCAGGTAGACGTAATGGGGGAGTGTCTGAGTAGTATAAAGCATGTTGTCGGTGTAAGATCAGTATTTCTGGCAAAGAGATTGCACGCCGTATAGCAGTTAAAATCACACCGAGTTGCTGCCTCAGCGAGAAATGGCGAATAATCAATCTGTTAGACGACATCTGGATGCTTTTACCCGAGGTCGAATCATTGGGAAGTTGGAGGAAGGCCGCAGTGTGACAAGTGTGGCTGCAGAGTTCGGAATTGCTCACAGCATCGTTTCACGACTTTGGAGACAATTTCAAACTACAGGAACAGCTATCCGGGGGTTTAGTAGTGGTCGTCCACGAGGAACCACACCCGCAGATGACCGGTATATTGCCTTACAGGTCAGAAGAAACAGGCGGCAGACAGCGGGAGAAATCGCTAGACACACGACACAGGCGACTGGACGACCGATATCGCGTTTTACAGTGGCCAGAAGACTGCACGGTGGTGGTCTGTTTGCACGACGCCCTGTACGGTGTGTACCTCTAACGCCTGCCCATCGGAGAAGGCGTTCTCTGTGGCGTCGGGAACACCGGAATTGGAAAGACAAAGAATGGGGACGAGTACTCTTTACAGATGAAAGTAGATTAGTCTGAGTTGTGATTCTAGACAGATACACATCTGGACAGAGAGGGGAACACGCAATAACCCCTTCAACATCATCAAAAGGGACTGTTTTGGAGGTCGCGGAGTTCTCGTTCGAGCAGACATAATGCTTGGTAGCCGGACCGACCTTCATATCTCCCAAGGAGGTTCGTCACCTTTGACTGCTATTGTAACGAGGTTCTTCTTTTACATGCGTGTCTTTTCACAAGGGCTATGGGTCCTCAGTTCCTCTTCATGGACGACAATGCTCCACCTCATCGCACAGTTACTGTCGAAGAGCTGTTGGAAAGTGAAGATACTGAACACATGGATTGGTCGGCAAGGTCTCTGGATCTAAATCCCGTCAAGCATGTACGGAACCTACTAGGGAGACCCGTGGCAGCACGTAACTTATCGCCAGTAACGATTCCGAAACTGCGATTGGTGCTACAAGAGGAACGAGCAGCAGTGTCTCAACAACTCATTAACAACCACATATCCAGCATGCACAAATGATGTGAAATCTGCCGAGCAGTCAGGGGAGATCATATCCCCTATTAAAGACCGGATGTTTCTTGCTGGACACCCATCACAGGGATGTTTCGGCCTTCAGTCGCATTGCGCTCCATGCTACTTTTTCAATAAAGCTTCTTTTGATCCCTCTGATTTCTCTTTTAGTAAGTGTTGCTTACATGACTCCTGTCCTTACGTATTGGGGATCTTACGGTATTAAATGTGTTGATTTGGAAAGCTTTTGTACAAAGTTATATTGAAAAAACCGTCTCGTCCTTAACTTTTGCACACCAGTGTAAATCACGACATGTCTGATTAGAAATATTACATATTTTTATGAAATTATATTAACAAGAATTATGTAACTAGAGCTTAAGGACAAAGGTATATCCGTCTCAAGATTATGCGAGGATTATGGGATTAGAAAGTCAACTGTATATGACGTAAGAAAATAGAAAAAGGACCTCTTTGAATTTTTTGTGGATTCCGACATCCCACTCACAATGAATACCAGAAAAATCATTCGCTATGATAAAGTGAAGATCAATGACAAAGTGATGACTGAATGGGTCAGAGAACGTCGCAGCGAGGGCGCCCCATTGACGGGTCAAATGCTAATGACTCAATTTAAAATACTTCGCTCAGAAATTAACTGTAGCATGTATTCGACATGTTGGTTTACCAAACTTTAAAATCGCCGTGGTGTAAAGGAATTAAGAATTTCAGATTTGATACTGAAGCTGCTGAACTATTTGCAGATGAATTCCTTGAACTCATGAATAGTTAAAGGCTATCTCCAGAACAAATTTAAAACGTTCATGAAACTCGTCTTTTCTGGCAATATGTACCGCAAAATACCTTGGCAACATCTATAGGAAAGGCTCCAACTGGTGTCAAAGATTCCAAGGCCAGATTAACAATTTTATGATGCGCAAATACTGCAAGCACAACAAGTGTAAACCTTTCGGAATCGAAAAAAATACACGACCTCGATCATTTAAAGGAGTAAAGAATTTCCCGTTATATATTTTACAAGCAAATAAAAGAACACCGGTGACAAAAGCGTTAATGAACGGTTGGTTTGAAAATCATTTCATACCCGAGGCTCGGCAGAATTCGGAAAAATTGCCCTTATTGTAAGCTGTTCGGTTCATACTTCACTTAAAATTTTAGTAAAGATAATGCATCCGTATTATTCTTTCCTCCAAATTGTACGTCCATCATTCAGCCCATGGATATCGGAATAGTGCGCGCTCTGAAAATGCAAATATATAGTGGAATTCTTAAAATACATGTTAAATTTCTTGAACAATGGAAAGAATGTTTTAAATATTTTAACGTAAAAACCTGTTTTGTAGAGCATCGCAAGATCGTGGGAGGATGTGTCTCCAGATACTTTAAAAGCTGCTAGGCATAATTTGTGACCAGCTAGCATATTTCATGGTGAGGATGATGAAGACGACAGCCGCGAATGTGAAGGTTTTCGGATATAACAAACGAAGGGTTAAATTTTTCAATTAATAGGTCTTTTAAAGAAATGCGGAAAAACGGTAATAAATGAAGGTGATATAACAGAAGTTTTACATTGCAATGACAATGCCCCAATTATAAATAAATTAACGGACAGTGAAATCTGTGTTATGGTTCTAGATCCCGAAAATACCGCTAACGATAGTGAAGAAAGTGAAAGAGGAGTCATTGAAAACGAAAAAATTTCGATTGTCAGGTTAGTCCGAATTCTCGACACAGCAGTTACAGGACTTGAGTAATGGAATTTTGTAACTGAATAAAAAATTATGTCTGTCTACAAAATTAAAGAGAAAATATTAGCACAAAAAAACTACGTACCTTGAAAGAAATGTTTAATAAAATAAACAAATAAATATTAAGCTTTTTCTGTAAATTTTGTTACACTTTAGATCCTAAATGCTTCATTATTTCAAATTTTTAATTTTATAATTTCTACATGCCATCTTACAAGTTTTAAACTGATGATCTAATATCCGGAAAAATCGAAAATCTGGAATTGCCGAAATCCGGACGAGTCTGGATCTGGGACTTCGTACTGTAATAGACCATACAGATAACTATTTTACGCGGCCGGCCGTGCAATCGCGTAACATGTTTACAATAATTAAAAAAGATTTTAATAAAACATGCATTTATTATTTAAACGTTTGCCTTTCATCATCAGTTCTACAATAGTAGTCTATAGTATATTGTGTCGCATTTTGTAGTATATTAGTGTGTCGCATTACTAGTGTCTATGTATATAAGCGAACTGTAAACATGCGAACTTTGTATATGCGTAATTATGAGTATATTGTATTTACATATTAGTGTCCACGTCGTTAAGTGTATAAGTGTCAATGTAAATTTGTGTATCAGTGTCCATAAGTGTACTAGCATCCCTCTATAAGCGTATAAGTGTCTTCCTCGTATTAGTGTCTATGTATAAAATCGCATAAGTATCTAAGAACACAGTGAATACGCGCTTCTTTATCAGGCGCATTGTTTCCATCTGTTATTAGTGTCTTCTTGTATATTTATGTCTATTTGTAAAAGTTTCAGCTACAGATAGTTGCAGGGTTCGGACAGCATCCGAGTAGTCATTGTAAGCCGTTCGGGTGTCCGGCTCTGCTATCACCTATCACCTATCATCAGTTATACAATAGGAAATTGAAGTTAACTTTCTTATTCTGATGACGAAGAATACGTTAAAACTTCGAAAAAATTCAGCTTTCTTTTGATTTAATTTCGTTTAGTTTCCAAGAAATTCGAGGCCAAATCACAGTTTTTTTTCCTTACTGCACATTTCAAAGTTTACGTTTGATTTTAAACAAATCAATATCAAAAGTAGGTTCCATAGTAATTATTTTTTCCGGTTTTCCAGATGTTCACAGTAACTATTGGATTTAATTTAAGTAATATTATATCCTATAAATAATTGAATGAGGAATTGTTGCAGTTGTTTTTAGTTTACTTCATATTTGCGTTTTTCTTTTCTGCTCGGAATAAATTTGTGCTCATTAAATTTCTATAAAGTTGCCTACTTATTTTTTGCTACTCTTCCATTTTATTTGGACATAACAATTTATTTTGATATTAGAAATAGATTTTTAATTTTTCTATTGCATTCTATCGTTATTGCTGTTTTGTTCCAAACGATGGATTGTTATTAAATTGAAACATAAGAATCATATTTTAATTTCGAATTTGAAAGATTTTGTTTAATATTGCATTCATACTGATTTAATATCAAGACAAAAAAGACTATTTTTGGATCTGCCATTTTTATGTTTCTAATTCTATTCTACAATAGAAAGAAATTAAAAATTTAATTAGATTTTTCTTCAATTTGAAAACTATTTTTATTTTAAAAGAGTTTAACAATAAATTTCTTATACTCCCTCCGCGTTTTTTTCATTTTGCACGAATAATTTGAATATAAATTTAAGCTCTGAAATCACGAAATAAAAACTTGCATTTAAGCAGTAGCATTTTGTTCATTATAGTAGTTTTCTTGGTGATTAAGGAAAGTGAAAGGCTTCGTGAATTTTACAGTACTAGCATAATGTTAAAAAATAAAAATGCTTTTTTATAATCAGGTAAAATGCAATGCTTAATCAAGTAAAATACAATACATTATAAAGTAAAAATGCGTATGTAAGGCAGAAAATTTATGGCTGCATATTTTAACGAATGTTATCGCGAGTACACGCGCAGCTCAGTCATTTTATTTCTGACCATTACGTGAAGACACAATAAAGCGTTTCATGTCTTTGCCATACTTTATTATTCTTTCATCACTCTGACAAACTGATAAAAGAACTATTGTTAATAAGAAGACCTACTACATAATATCTGAGAGCTATTACATAATATCTTGTTGTTTCTGTTACCAATCTAATTTGTCTGACAATGGTCAGCACAAACGCACGACATTCATCGCAAGTAGTCAAATGCGTCTGTCATTGACAAGAGCCTTGAGCGCCATATAGGTGACAAACCTTCTTTAGCTTAGTTTCATCCCCAGTTTTGAGACAGAGCACCCCAAAAGCGCGGGTTCGAAGGGTCTTCCACTCGTGTTACCCTATCACCAACCTCTCGAGAAGACTGCCGGTTTGCTGCCTATATACATTGCCCCCATGCTGCACAGACGCTATACATTTACAAACATTCATGCCTTCACGGGCTTCGAGCCCCGGACCTTCAGTACGGCAATCAGCGTCGCTAACCCCTATCCCAGTTGGGCGGATAGTGTAAATACACTCACTTCCAAAAGTTAAGCACGAAGATGCAAAATGCAAAAAAAATCAACAACTACTGCTTTGATTGACACAAAATTCGGCAGGAAAGTGGCATATATATTTATGCATAAAACAAAATCAATAATTATATACAGAAATGAAAACAATATTAAATTTTTGTAAGTTATCAGATAATCACATACTGGAGACTTAAACAGAATTATGTATAAAGTGAAAATAAACAGCATAAAATGAAAAAAGGACATTAATAGGGTATGTGATCCCCCCTCATCTGTATACAAAGTTTACACCTTGTGACCATGCTTTCAATTAGGTGGTCCACCACCGCAGAATTAAGCAATCACCATTCTTCTTGTAGAGCAGTTTCCAGCTCAATAAGAGTGGCTGGAGGTGGGAAACGAGAAGATACGACACGGCCGAGAGCATCCTAAAGATTTTCAATGGGATTAAGGTCGGGCGAATATGCTGGCTACGCCATACGCGCAATCCCTTCACTCTCCAGGTAGTTATCACCTATGTCAGCTATATGGGGACATGCGTTATCGTCCATTAAAACAAAAGCAGGGCCAACTGCTGCAGCGTACAATCTCAATACCGAACAGCCGTCAAAGAACCCCGTTTAAAGATGTGCAGGTCGATGCGGTGTCCTAATGAAATCCCTGCTCACACCATAATGCTTCCGCCACGGAATGCCTGATGTTCGGTGATGTTTTGGGACTGATTGCGTGTTTGTTGTTCACGCCATATCCTTATATGTTTGTCGTCCGGCTCCAGAGCAAATCTTAACTCATGAGTAAACATGACATTTCCCCAGTCAGACACATTCCAATTGACATGTTCCCGGCACCACTGCTATCGTGCCCCTCTTGATTGGACGGATACAGGAACACAAACTCGAGGTACCCGGGCGTCCAATCCACTCATATGTAATCTTTGGCGTGCAGTAGCTGCAGATATCGCCTTACCAATGGACGCTGTAACCATAGATGTCACACGTGTGGAGGTCGCTCTGAGATTTCGCTTGGCTACAATAGCGATATATCGATCTTCCGCGGGGGTTGTAATCTTTGGGCGACCGGCTACGGGCCTTCAGACAACTGTCTGTGTTTTTTGGAATTGTTTCCATAAACGTGAAATTACAGAATGATGAACGCCGAAGAAAACAGCAACATCTGTGATTGACCGTCTGCTTCAATGCTCCCCACAGCACGCCAGCTCTCAGAATCTTCCATTTATTTTCTGGAAGTCATAGTAAACACGTATATCTTGAAAACAAATTGTACGAAAGTTTTAAACACCTTCTATCAGCACTTACAATCAACTTCTGTAACCCTTCATAAAGCTGGCTTCTTATAAGACTGCCTTTTTTACATGTTTCTTTACAGGAAAGCGCGATTGGGTGTACCTAACATATTTGCATACTTCCATCTACCTCTGCAGCGAATTGCATCCTCATCAATTCTGATTGGCTTCCGGAAATTAGCATTTTCCTCTCCGTGCTTGAAGTAAGTGTATTAAAGAAAGTAACGAAAGTTGTTAAATCAGTAAACTTTATTATTGGAAAGGAAAATTAATTAATAAGCTTTATCATTGAATTACGGCAACGGCTGACATAGTCAGACACACTGACATGTTCTGTGGCATTCAGATTGACAAGCGGCTTTCTTAGTAACGAAGTGGACGGATTGATTATGTAATTCAATTAGCTATTTTTGGGTTTTTGAATTTTTTTGCTGTTAAAACTAGTACAGCTGTATTAATTAATGTTTTATTCGCTTATGAACAAAAACATTAATTAACACAGTTTTTGTATGTGGTTCAAAAATTATTTTGTATTATGAACTAATTCACATATACACATTCACATTTTGTTTTTGTGTTTATAATTTGCAGTAGTAGATTTCGTTTCCTTTTCGTTTGATGCGAGACCTTAGCGAATATATTTGTAGTTTTATTTCTGGCAGACGGATTAGAATGCTAGGTATAAATCTTAACTTATCTTAGAACTTTAATAAACTAGTTTAAGTTAATAAAAAAGTTAAACATCTAAGACATTAAAGGGAAATACAGGTCTCTTAACGTGCTTTGCGAGGGGGCAAAAAGGATTTGTAGTTAAGATAACTTGACTGACTTGAGAGCTTGATGTGGTTAAAAACATTCTACAGGGTAGATAGTTACTTAAATAATGCGGAAATAAACGAGATAAACATGATTTCTTTTATCGTAAAAATTAACGGTTAACTGATAAATTATATTATTATATTTTTTAAATGTCTGACTGCATATTAAGTCAGATACTGTTCAGAAAGGACGTTTTAAGGAGAAAAAATATATTCTGATATTCGAGCTAATTTCTTAGTAAAAAAGATGAAAATGAATTACTCATTTGCTCTGTCAAATACGTACATTAATGGAAAACGTATTTATGATTAGCAAATATTGGTGAATGATTAGTAATGAGGAATGATTATAGAAAATGATTAATAAATATTTTGATGAATAATTATAGAAAATGATCAATAAATATTGATTAGTGTCTTTATTAATTGTTATTTCAGACGCTGAATGTTAAGAAATTATTGGAAATGATAATAGCAACTTATAACAAATTTTCCTACCATTAGCCTTTGCAATTTCAATATAAGATTGTGCTGTTGTTGTAACCGGTCTTACTTGTCTGACAATGGTGGGCACACGTCCACGGTCAAGTGCACTTATCGTTGACAAGACTCTTGAACGCCAATAGGTGACAGCCCGATTTTGACTTAGTTCAGTTCCTAATTTTGAGAGAGAGCACCTCAGGGGAAGGGGTCCAAAGGTCTCCCTCTTCTTCTACCATCGAACCTCTCGAAAGGACTTTTAGCTCCTCGCCATGTCTGGAGACTTCCATGCCGTACAGACACTACACATTTACAAACCTTCATGCCTTTTCCGGGATTCGAACCCGGACCCTTCAGTAGAACAAACGGAATCTCTAAACACTATCCTGGTTGGGCGGCACAAAATATCTTAAATTTAACTTTCAAATTATAACAGTGTATTTTTTCTCAGTAACGCTTAGTTATATAGGTTACAGACATGCATAACATTCGAAACCGTAAATAAATGTATATAAGTTAAAACTGACCATTCTAATATTCTTTTGTTTAATCTGCATGTGTAGTAATATTATTTACAAAAACTGCGGAAATTGACTTGCCAGAAATAAAATTAACAATCACAATAAAATATCAGAAATGTAAAAAAACGTGCAACGGTATGTGTATCAGGATTTCTGCGTGAAAATTAAAAATTTGTGCATTAAAACTTAAAAATAAAAATAAACATTATTTTCACTAGCAAGCTTCACATTATGCTACAAATGAGTATCTCTATGGAGATTACTATTACAGAAATGTTTTTAAAATAATAAATTTTAAAAATATGAACACATTAAAAAATAAATTATCCTGTATACATATTTCAGAAATGTACTCATCTGCAGTATATGCTTATAATGTAAATGTCATATATATTTACTTTACTTATATAAATAAAATAAAATAAAGTAAGAAACGTTGACGTTTAAGGGAAAAGTGGTGCAGTGGCTGACGTTTTTTTCGGACACTTGTATTGTTGAAATTTATTTCCACAGATCTTGTACAAAGTATTGAAACTAATTTTCTTTTCTAATGTATTATTTTAATTATCCATTATTATTATTCATAAAGTTTGACTTGTTTCGGTAGCATAAACTAGAATGAAAACTAGAAATCTCCTAACAAACGTTAAGCCAATTATCGCTATGTCTGGATAGAACTGCAGAATCTCGAGAAGGTTAACAAACCCTCTTGAATAACTGAGAGCATAAATGCATGTCTCATGCTTAACAGGATCAGCCAACCTGTTAAGCACAAAATGTAACGTAAAGAAAAAGTAAATTCAAACTCAATTGTGACGATGTAACTTAAAGTAATAGTAAATCCAAATTTCATATTAAAACTAAGCCTAGCAGCCAAAGTCTACACAACTGCTTTAATGCCAAGTAGGCTGAAGTTCCAACTGGTATAGTGGTTAGCGTCGCTGACTGCCGTGCCGAAGGTCCCAAGTTCGAATCCCGGAGAGAGCATGGATGTTTGTAAACGTATAGCGTCCGTGCGGCATGCGGAAACTCTAAATATGCGGTGAGCCAAAAGTCCTCTCGATAAGTTGGTGGTAGGAGAAGAGGGGTGGGAGATCCTGGGACCCGTCGTCCCCCGAGGTGCTCTCCATCAAATTGGGCGCGGAACTGAGCTGAGCTAAATCGCACTGTCATTGTAAGGTGCTCAGGACTGTAGCCAATGACAGGCACAAACTTACGCTCTTTGCCACGAGGAATTCGTGGGCTTGTACAGACTTTCTTCCTTTTCGCCATCGACGGATCAGCTGGCCCACTGGGTTAAGTGAACATTAGAAACAGCATCAAAATTTAATTGTCGGCAACTGCGTTCGTGCTCAAAAAATAAGCAAGGAACGCTAAAAAAAGATGCGAATGTAAAAATGGGAATTAAAACATACAATTTACATATGAGGTAGACGTTGCATTTCTGAATGCAAACAGGCAACCGAATTCAAAATCTCCAAAAATTTCTTGAAGAAAGGCGTTAAAATGTCTTTGATGTTATAAAACGATAGAGTGCCGCGAAACTGATGAAATGCATCAAAGTGTTGGCTACATTCCAAACTAACACCATAGAATCGAAATTTATCTTCCAAAACATAAAACAAAACCCAAAAATTAGTGATGCAAAACTTGTAGCGGATTCTGAAGAATGGTTTGCAATTAAAGCTGATTCTAAAACTGTCAGAAGAGTCATTAGGGCATATGAAAACAGTGGGCGATCAGTAAGGAGCAAATTCTTCTCAACAAGAAAAAAGGAAAATACGCCTGGTGTTAGCAGTATACATGATAAGCAACGATTTGTGATTTGGGAACAATATTATATTTGCGCATGAGATGAAATTTAATATATTTGAGTCCGATGGAAGAATTACTGTGTGGCCAAAATCGATTAATGAAATGAATCCAAAAACCGTCCTGCTGTCAAGCACTGTGTGCAGGCATAATCGTTGGGGATCTTTTGCCGACTGTGAAATGGGAAATTTAGTTTCTACAGAAAATAATATGAATCAGGATAAGTATATATATATACTCTTTATAAAAACCTGAAAGCATCTGCAAAACTTCGAATGAAAAATGTATTCAAGTTCTATCAAGAAACAGTCCTGAACGTACAGCCTTAAATGCTCGGTTGTGGTGGCCACAAAGCCACGTTACATGTGCAGTTATTTCATTGTAACTTTTTAGTAATGTTTATAGTTATTTGTCCAAAACGCCCGTATGCAACACCATTCGAAGTTCTTCAGCCTGTTGTCTGATTGACTTGCAAGTTGAACTTATCACTGATGCACTAACTACCTATCCGTCGCCAGTGTCATAATTTCGTTGTTGTGCTTCTGTTCATGGACCCACACGCTCGTCACTAAGCACTCCTCCAAAGTGAAGTCGCTGGTGTACGCCTTTGTTCTTCGCCAAACATAGAAAGACGACACAAGGAACTGGTCAATGGACATACTTTATTCTTCTTCCTGCGCAGTTATGCGGCAATCACTTTGAAATTCAGGTGAGGAGCACATTTGCCATATCAACGATCAGAATTGGGGCTCAAATCTTAAATATTTACCACCTTACACTGTTCCATGCATTTAATTCAGGTGCAAAGACAGTTTCTGGCCACATTATGCAACTGTCCTGTAGTTTCGAAAACTCCTCCAAGTTCTCCGGGCTTAAATTCTACCGAACATGTATGGAGTGAGTTGGAGAAAAGAATTAGAAAACATAAAATTTCTTGAGGACTCTACTATAAGCAATTCTTACGGAGGAAAGGAACAAAATTGAATATTCTTACATGAAAAAAATTAGTTGAATCCATGATAAAATACATGAAAAGTGTAATTTTAGCTAAAGGATACCCAACTAAATATTCAATGTCCAATAATTTTAATGTTTTAATTAAATACCAACTGTTTGTTCGAAGTTTCCAAATACATATGTGAGATAATTTTCAAAAAAATTTCAATAAATTATTTCTTTATCAAAAACCTTTTAAATATTTTTTTTCAGAGCAAGAATGTTTTAAAAAAGATTATCGATAATATATGTGAAAGTAAAGTCATTTTGTTAATATTTAGCAGCTGATATTTGCAAACAAAATTGAAAAACATAAATGTTCGAAAACAAGCATGAGCCTATGTACATTATCTATCATAAAATTCAAAATATATTTCCAAAACCGAATTTAAGAGAAAAAATGAATTATTTTCCAAAACCGAATTTAAGAGAAAAAAATGAATTATAAAAAATAATTACCTAAAAAATATAATTAAAAATTTAAATATTAAATATAATTATTTTATAAATTTAAAAATTAGTTTATAAATACTTAAATAAAAACCTTATTTGCAGACATGATCTTCAAGCAAAATGAGTTTACCATGGAAAAAGGACCTTCGGCAAAAGTATTAACATTTATAAACTTTAAAAAAAGAAAGCAAAATATATACAAGTAAAGTATTAATGGGAAAATTAATTTAATTTTGAATTAAAAAAGAATAAATGTTTAAAAATAAAATATCGACAAAGAGTAGAAAGCTTCAAAACATTAGCAAGTGATATGTTGTGTAATAGTTTTTTGGCTGCAGGTCGCGAAAAATTTCTGAACTAATTATTTTTAACCAGATAAAGTGCAAAGCGTATTAAAGATAATAAAGGCAATAAGGAAAAAAAGTCTTTTACTGTATCAGCGTATGAGGAAATTTTGTTTTTAAAGTTTCTTTTCCCTCAAACGCCATTTTTAAACGGCGTCAAATCGAAAAAGAATTCTTAGTAAAACGTTCATTAATAATCGTCTGCTGCAGACGGCGTTGCCAAAAAAGCACTTCTCAATTCTCCTTATTCTGTTAACGTAATTGATTTTGATGGAGTTTTTTTTTTAACTTACAGTAATTGTTTTGATTTATTTTTTTAGATGTATCTGAAAACTAAGTAAGAGATTATCAGAATAAAACAATTCATTGTCATTATTTCTCTGTCATTAAGGTAAAGAACCATGGGTATGTTCGGAAAGTTTAATTTCGAAGACTTCATTATCGTAATGGTACAAAATCCGTAATTTAAAATCTTTTTTTTTTCGTCATGTATATAAATATACACTTTTACGTTTCTATGGCATATTGAACGACCATAAAATTAAAAACTAAAAAGTCTGATGAATTTTTCTCTGGAACATTAAAAAGCGATTTATTTATTTTATAATTTTTTTGTGAGTGAATACGTCGAGAACATCACTATTCTTTAAAAATTTATTTTCTGGATTTTGGAAAAGTAATGTTTCATCCAGTCATTTACGATCAGTTTTCATGAATTTAAAAATACAGTTCCGAAAGATGAGTATATCTGTTAATTCAATAAACTGTGAGAAGGAAATTTATTTTATCTTTTCGAGTAATGAGATTAAGCACCTATGCGTGGAACTCTGAAAATTTAAAAGGCATTATTTAAAAGAAGATAATGTATTTAGTGTGAAATTAATTTTAACAATTTATTAATATTTATTAAATTATGGTGTGAACTTATATAACCATTTAGATTAATTAGAATTATATAATCATTTTGAACATATACAATCATTTAAAATTACCATTAATTTAGGTAAATGCAATAAATAAAATTATATAAATTACATAAGTTAGCTTCAGCTCAGGAACTTCCAGAACTTGTTCCAATGTAGCTCGAGGTGCATGTAGAGCTTAACTACATTTACAAAGCTTAACTACTAAAATTGGAAGCGTCGGAGCCCTATGAACGTTTTCAAACTTTAGGATATAAATACATGAATAAAATAGTAATAAATAAAACTAAAATAACTAATTGGAATAAAAGTAAATGCAAAGAGACGAAATATTACTAAAATAAGTTAAATTAATCATAAGTAAAAAAATCAATTCATAAACATCCAGCTATGGGCAACAAAACTTTATGCACTTGTAAGGTTTTAGTTAAACTAACCAAGTTTTATTTTAATTTAAATCTGTCTATCTCCTCTCTGTTTCAACTTCCTGTCAGAAGAAGCGCGCGTTTTCAGCTTATGCTAATTTTGAAGTACAGCGAAGTTCTATTTAAGCCAGAGGTAGAAACCTCTTAGCGTGAGAGAGCTTAGTCTCAGACCACGGTCACTCTGCTCAACGTTCGTCTGACCAGCTAGCAGTTTAAATTTATAAGCCATAGTGCTTACTACGTGATTGCATTGTAAAACAATTTGAAGTGCGCTAGTATTAGTATATCTTGCTACGCACCCTTTCAGGTAGAGGCCAACTTCCGCGAATTGCTTTGCGAAGCAAAGTTTGATTTAATTTCTATTTTAGGTTTAGCATTTAATTTACTTGATTGTTAAGTTCGACCCAAGTGCGCTCTTTTACTTTCTGTATCTCTCCCGAGTTGGGAAGTGTGTAATTAATAGTGATTTAATAAAAGAGGATTTCAAATCCCTTCACGTTCAGTTACTATCCAGCCCAGCAGTACATCAGAACAAAGCTTACATTCCATCAGCTCACTGTTCCAGTTCAGGACTTAAAACTTGAGGATTAGAACCCGATTACAGACGGTACTTGTGTTTCCAAAAATGATGCACAGAACACTAAGTCCTGATACACTCTTAACAGGGAATAAAAAAAAAATGTTTTGAAAGTGGTATAGGTGAGAGAGAGACTGGGAAACGAAAACGGATAAATTACAGCTAAAAATATGGTGCAACATTCCCTTATTTTGTTCATAATGTCCAAGTTTTCGTAAAAGTAATTATAAGTATTGCTTTTTTCGTAATTCCTATTCATATTAGTTTAATAGTTCCCTAGAAATAACTTCTTTGTAATACTCTCAATTCTAGAAACTCGTAAAATGAAGAACACAGTTAGTTTCATAAACTTAAAAGAGAAATAATCATAAATTTCGGGCAATCGATATTTCAGTCTTCTCAAACAGACATTTTTTCACTTTTTTATTTATTTATTTTTTTCTGACTTTTTTTTGGAATTTCTGCAGTTCTTTTTTATCGATGAGATTTAAATGAAAAAGGTATTTGAATAGCAGTAACAGCTACTACTACTGGAAAGTAAAATACAATGGGTTCAAACAGATTTGGTCGTTTTCTTCAATTTTTTAAGAAATATTAAAATACAAAATGCAAAAGTGTTTGCAGGATAATAATATGGAAAGTTTTATTTACAAATTCAGCTCTAAACTATTGACTCGGAATAGTTTCATGCACATTCACCTGCTGAAAACTTTCACAGAAAAGTTATATCACGTGCGTTAACCTTGCAGCTTGGCGAAATTTGAACTTGAATTTGCTTGTTTAAGAAAATGTTAGCTGTTCTGTCTACATAAGAAACATACACAATTACATCAACTTAGACTGCGCCGTTGGTGTTGTATTGAAAATTAAATTAAAGCCACTTTCAGTGATTCTGCAGGTTATGCATTTAGAACAAAACAGTTTGAGTCCATTAAAAAGATTTTACTCCCGTTATTTAGACAATCCAAAATATACAAAATGGCGTAAAGGAAATTTATGACAGATACGAAAAAAAGCATTCTGTTAATACTTCCAGCAGAGTCATTACAGCATGAATTCACAGTTAAACGAACAGTTATAAATAAATAAAAAAAAGAAAACTGAAAGCTTTCAGATTTTATATTACGTTACACCTAAAGGGATGTTTTGTTTCAACGTTTTGGGTGTTACCTTTCGCACTTAAACCATAAAATTCAATTCAACAACAATATCAGAAATTATTTAAATAGCGCACATCTTTAGAATTTCCGATTGACAGTCTCGCGAGCTAGAGATACAGATGTTTTTTTTTCGTACTGTGTTGCCATTGATCGCTTTGAAATCATTGAGATTGTTAATGAAAAATTTGTTAACGTTTTACAAAATATGAAATAGATAATAAAATTAAATTCAAATTCCAAATTTGGGCCCATATTCGAGTGAAGGACTACATTATTCAAAATCTGGTGTATCTAGATATTGTTTTTTACGATAAGAGAAACATACATACATTCATGCAGATTCTTCATTATTTAGTGTATTTAAATGTAACTCAGGGTATTTGGTGGCAAAAATATGTAAAGCAAAACGGCTTTTTGTAGTGGACGACGAAAATGTTAGTACGAAATTAATATCTGGGCGAATTGTCTCTATGGGCTAAAAAATGATGATTTTTTTTAACTTTCAAAATGACAGCTTGAATTTTTTACTTTTAAAAAAATTATCATTTTTTAAAAATAAATATATGACTGTTCATATTGGAGAATGGAGAAATGTTAATATGTCACTCGTACTACCACCTTTAAGCTTCGAACCATGTAACTCATTCATTTTAGTAAAATAAAGCCATCGATTAGCTTTTAAAAGTAACAAAGAATAATTCTCCAAATGAACAAAGCTTGTAATGAAATATGAGAAAATACTTCATCGCTCGCTTTTTTCTAAAGCTTTGCTAAAGAAAAAAAGTATCCTTTTTTTCATTTTAAAAGGGTCAATTTGTCACCTTAATCATTTTCATCAAAACGCCGGTGTTAAATAATAAAATAACAAATTTAGGAAATCACATAACCTTTCATATTTTCTTGAATATTGGATTATCAGCATAAACATCAACAATTATTGCTAATGTGATATTTTACGCAGATATTAATAGTTTTGTAATAGGGTGTTTCGAAAACCTACTGCGGAAAATGCACCTGAGCAAACAGCTTACCAGATGGATATCGGTATATGGCAACCAGAGGAGGAACTTCAAATATGTCCAATGGAGTTCAGCTGCTCTCTGAGACCGAATCTTAAGTAAGTGTTGTTTACATTTTTTTTCTTTTGTTTCACAGTTTCTAGTACGTATTTATATTGCGTTCAAGTTACTTCAACAAGAAAGAGAAAGCTTCGAAAATTCGAAACTTTCACTTGAAATCCACTCAAGTTTTGGTTATTCTGTAAATTAAATTGGATAACAAAAAATTACAACTACCTTGCTTTTTTATCCCGGAAAGAATCCCGTGAAACAACAGAAAATAGAACTTGAAACCTATTGGCCCTACCGTTAGCATATTTTGTAAATGCACATCTGTATAGCCACCGAGGGAGTGGCTTCTAGAATGGACCAATGGGCTTCCAGTAATATTTCTGGCATTTTACATGACCTTTGCCACAGTTTAAGCAAGAAGGTTGAAAATGCTTTACCATGCAGTTTCCTGTACAAAATAATTAATGCAGTGTGGATTTCTTGTGAAAATTTTCAGTATGCGAAGTTAAATCATATAAGTATACACATAATGTATATAACATACATTTAGTATACATGCAAATAATAGAAGACTTAGCAATTTTAATTGCAGTCCATATGAAAAATATGTTCTATAATACGAGGCACGTCCAGAAAGTAAGTTCCGTTTCAATTTATCTCCGCTGCAGCTCTGCGATCGCAGTTCCGCACATGCGCAGTAGACGCTCTGTATCAAGGAGAAGAAACGCGCGCCATTTGGAGATCGCTGTCAGTCACGTACGCTTTGTTGTGCTTGTTTACAATGTCGGTGTTGATTGAAAATCCCGCCGCTTGTGAAATCAGATCTGTGATTCGTTTTCTGAATGCGAGGAAAGTGAAACCTAGTGAAATTTATCGGCAAATTTGCGATGTTTACGGACCAAAAGCGATGAGTGATTCAATGGTGAGAAGATGGGTCCGAAAGTTCAATGACGGACGTAGTGATGCGCACGATGAAGAACGAAGTGGGCGTCCATCTTTGGTTACAGAAGAACTGGTTCACGCGATTGATGACAAGATCCATGAAAACCGAAGGTTTACAATTAGTGCTCTCGCTATGGAATTTCCCCAAATTTCACGATCACTAATGCATGAAATTGTTACCGAAAAACTGAAATTTCGTAAACTTTGCTCACGTTGGGTACCAAAGATTCTTACTGAGCAACACAAAACAAAACGGATGGGTAGTGCACTTCAGTTTTTGACCCGTTATGCTGAAAGCGGTGAAGAATTTCTGACACAGATAGTCACAGGAGATGAAACTTGGGTTTCTTACGACACCCCTGAAAGTAAGCGGCAATCAATGGAATGGAGGCACACTTCATCCCCAGCAAAGGTTAAGCCGAAGCAAATCTTGACACCTCGAAAAATGATGTGCACAGTGTTCTGGGACTGGAAAGGCATCTTACTCATTAATTTCTTACCGCGTGGTCAAACAATCAGAGCAGATGCTTATTGCGAGACACTTCGGAAATTGCGCCGTGCAATTCAGAATAAGCGCCGAGGATTGCTGTCAAAAGGTGTTGTTTTTCTTCACGACAACGCACGACCACACACTGCAAATGTGACGAAAAACCTCCTACAGGGATTTGGCTGGGACGTGTTTGACCATCCTCCGTACAGCCCTGACCTCGCTCCTAGCGACTTTCATCTGTTCTTACATCTTAAGTCTTTCCTTGGCGGTCAACACTTTAACAATGACGACGAGCTGAAAGAAACTGTTTCCAACTGGTTGAAGACACAGGCGGCAAATTTCTATGAAGAAGGTATACAAAAACTTGTGCCACGCTATGACAAATGCCTGCAATATTTCGGCAGTTATGTGGAAAAGTAGTTTAAGAGTTGTTGAATTTTGTGCAATAAATAACTTTTCTGTAGCTGTACACAATTTACTTTTATTACCAAACGGAACTTACTTTCTGGACGTACATTGTATTAGGCAATGCACACTTTTATTAAAAGCGTATTTTACAAATTTGCATTCCTATATATTTATTGTGTTAAATTTCACATCAATATCTGTTCACTCTTAATATATATTACATGCTCAAGAAATATTATCCAAACAGGACAGATGTACCTTATTCGCCAAGTATATTTTTAATCTCTTCATATTAACCTTTAATGTTAACAATAGGTACAATCAAATCACTCACAATAAATATTTTGAAACTTACACTTTCAAAATAAAAGGAATAAAAACATTGAAATAAGAAAATACTAGACTCATTATAACACATCCAGTTATTCTCAGATCAATAAAACAAACTGTACACTTGAATTCTCTTAATCCACAGATATTAGTAAACGAATAATATTCGAAGCTAATTGTACCTTGATTCATTTTCTGGATACAAAGAGCGATAATATGCCACAAACATTAATTCGAATATCAGTGCCTGATAAGTTTCTCGAAAGTGAAATTTTGAGGCTTAAATTAACTCATAAAATCAAAGCACTACGAGAGTTTCTACAAAAATGGTAGCAGCACTTATGAGCTATACATATATAACTGCAAAACAAATTCAAAATAAAACGTAAACAACAACAACATGCGCTCATATCCTCAGTTTCAAAGATTCAGCGTCACAAAAGCAATAGAAGCTCATTGGTTCATTCTTGAACCCGTCCCTCAGTGGCGATAATGATGTGCACTTATGAATTATGCCCACCGTTGCGATATCTATGGGCACTTAAGAATTATGCTTACCAACTACGTTGAGCATTTTTTCATAACAGCGCAATGGAGGAATATTTTCAATTGTTTCATACATTATATATCCTAATTACAGAATTTATTTACTCATTTTAAGGAGGTAATTTTAAAGTAAAGCATAGTCCAAAAAAGACTTTACTCAGCCCTTATTTTCACAACCGGTTTTCGTAGAAATATGCTTGCACTTATAAAACAGTTTTAAATGAGTCAAAGATTCAAGTTTGGGCATTTTTAAAATTTAAGCAAATCAGTTTTGTAAAGATTAGAAAGTTTAGCATTTATACATTCCTTTGACCCCTATACTTATATTTAGGAAAATTTTGTTCTTGTTGTGAAAAATAAAACATAAAACGTTTGACTCTCGTATCCTAAAAATCGAAGTATTTAATTCTTTTTTTGCAAATTCAGCCTTCATTTTCAGTTTATCTTGATGTGTCGGTCAATAAATGAATTAGAATAGTTCGGGTTTGGGTTTTTTTTTTCTTAAATGCCATTTTCGTTCAATGGCATTCTTTCATGATCTACTAGTGTGTTGAATTTATACTTTTGTTACATTCTGCATGTAGTTTATGAGTTTCTGAAGTCTAAAAGTACGTTGTTAATATTTCAGAACCTTAACCTGGTAATAGTGCCAAAATTCATTAAACAACAAATATTGTTTTTACTTTTAATAAAGTTCAATAATACTGGGAATCGGCTATGCGTAACACTGAAGCCTGTCAGTGCTTTCTAGAACACAATTCTGTAATATTTTAGGAATAAAATCTCCATTTTGAAAAAAAAAATATTGACCAATAAATTGCACAATAATTTGCAGAGAAATGTTCAGCACGCAAACTCAACTTCAAAATCCTTTCTTCTAAACGTCTTTTCCACACGATTTTATGAAATCTGCTTATTTAAAGAGATATAAATAATTTCTATCAGCATTAATTAGCATAATTTTTTACAAAGATCAAGAAGGCAGCATTGTTCCTTTATACAAAAGGCGCATTAAATAATATTTATGCGCAATAAATTCAATGTAATTACAAAAGTAATATTAAAATATAAGCTACTTAAATCGTAATTGCTCTTACATTTTAATAAAGCTAGATTCTCTTTGAATTAATTTTGAATCAAATATTATCTAAGAATAATTTATTACAAACATCCATAATCATTTTAAGGTATTCGAAGCATTGTATTTCAAGAAAATGAATGCCAGTATCATTTCGTCATTATATGTTAGACATTGGTTACTGATTGTATCAATTTTATGCAAATATACTTCTAGGTATTCGCGTTGTGTCTTCCAAAGTACCTGCCAGAATATATTAAACGGTATTTGTCAAAACTTGTCAGGCCCAGAAGGCCCATGTTATCTTGTCAGGCCCATGTTATTTCAATGTAGTAATACTTAGAGGTATGGATAAGCTGAGTAATTTCAAGCCGAATTAATGCAGAGGCTTACATCTAAATCAAAAACGACGGTGTCAAAAATGCCACATGTCTTATGCTAAATAACATTATTGATACTGATTTAAATGCTTAATACTAACCATAAATTAAACACAAACTCGTACATAACGATTAGTCTTAAAGAAAAGTAGTATCCAATAATGTAGTTGAATTTTAATTTATTTATAATTTTTTGCAGTTCTTTTTGCTCCATTTTGAAATAAAGAAAAATGGAGTGTATTGAACGATTTTTTTTGGCCTACGAACTACCGATCTCTACTTTATAACTAATTGCTTATTCATCAGACTTGACATCTCTTGTCCTCTAGGCCCTCACCTGGGGTTGCTTAAACTGGCTAAATATTACACTATGACAGTAACGTTTATGAGGGCACAGTAACACAGACTGTCAATCTCTGTTCATATGAACACTTTTAAACTAACTGCTTATTCGCCAAACTTGGCATCTCTGTTCCTTTAGGCCTACCCCTGGGGTTGCGTACACTGGCTTAGTATTATACTATGACAGCAGCGACGCTGGAGGCGCAATAACACGAACCTAGTTCCTGTGGCCAGAATGGGCAATCAATGCTATTCTGAAAGGTCATGGCTTCGGCCATCCAAGTGGGCTAGTGTGACGGGCAGAACTGCAGTTCTTCAATGGGCTTCCCCGCCCTTCGTGGTCTGCATGTACCTGGAAGTAGTGACTCTGGATTGTCAGTTCAGCGAAGGGTGCTAAGGTAAAGTTCCAAGTTTTTTAAATTCCGCCGCAGTGGAGTGGGATCCCACTGCAAGCAGTTTATGAGTATACAACGAGAACTATCTTTTAAGGGATTTTTGACGATTTCCCGACCTACCCCCTAATACGGAGGGGGGGGTCTGTCCATGTAGTGCCTGACTTCGAAGTGATGGAACACGTAATTTAAATAGACTTGTCCTCTAAGCAAACTTTTTTATCTTCTGCCACGAAATTCTATACTTCTTTCGTGTTTCTATGAAGTTCTATATTTCTTTCATTTACTTCCATGAAGTTCGATAGTTATTTCATTTACTTCCATTCAGTTATTTAATCTGCCTCCATTAAGTTCTACAGTTCTTTTACCTTCTTTCATTAAGTTCTATAGTGTTTCCCCCTCCTTCCATGAAGTGCTATAATTTATTGAAACCACGTATGTCCTGCTTTCATAATTTTTTTCCAGTGTTGTTATTAACCCCATGTTCCAGAACGAACAACCTCATAATGATCACGAGGGATCAGTAGGTGCACCTTTATTGGTTGCAGGCTTTCAGACCATAAGAAACAGATTTGACCAAGACGATCCGGTTTTCGTCAAGAACATAGGATATGTCAAGATTGATAGGTAACATGCGAGTCTCGTAGTCTTTTCGTATTACTACCAGTCTCTCAAAAGACGTTTCGGATCGACGGGTTTGAAAATGTTTTGATCATCTTAGGAATCAAATTATCAACCTACGCATAATAATTATAAACAACATTAAGCGAAAATCGAGGATCTATGTTATACATGGGAAAATATGAAAGTGCCCATCCAGTACCCGTTTTAGCGGATTTTAACTCGGGTCGAATTATAACAATTCAACGAGTTGATCGTTCGGCCGAGGAAAGAAAAGGCTACAAAATAGTATAAAAATTAAGATACTATCTGTTCAGAATCTCAACGCTATCTACAATATTGACATTCTGAGGTATACGTGAGAAAGCATGGTCAAACAAGCAAACACATATCTTCAGCACCAAGTAAAACTTTCAATATTTGATATGATGGTAATATATTCCCCTATTATTAGTATTTCCTATAAACACAGTTTTTTTTTCTCTTTAGTTCTTAATTCGAAAGAATTAAGGTATCCTTTGAGATGATGATTTTAAGAAAACAAAGTTTGACTAAAAAGATTTAAAAGTTTTTTTCAGTCTGCGGACTAAAAAGTTGGTGAACACAGGAAGTGGTTGACGAATATGATACTTTTCTTCGCTAGAAACTGTCTGACGAGAATGGAATTGTACGAAGGCGCGCCTTCGTGCAGCAGAAACTAGTTACTCGATTGAATATTTTCAGGCCTAACGCGCTAAGAAGTCGGTCTATTTGGTCTTTAGAAAATATGGAGTTCATCTTCTGCCCTTCAGAAACAAATTTTTTCTGAATTATTCCTTTCTAGTTAAAAGTGTACTCGTGATTTTTGAATATAAAAGCCATGGTGAACCTTTTCCAAGCAAGCCGTTTGACTGCTGTTTTGTTTCAGTATAAGCAGCAAGTTTCATCTCCAATCACAATGAAAAAAATCATGAATAATATTTGCTTTATAGTATAACTTTGTTGTTATTCTTTGTTCAGCTTTCGAAAGCATGAGAGCAGATGTTTATTGCATCGAAACAAACAATTAACTGCATAAAATGTTCTACTCGTAAGGAGACGATATTTTAGTAAGAGCAAGTTGTGATATAGTAATAAATCCTGCTAATAATCGTTTGCCGTATTCACTGGAATTTGTCAAAAACATAGTTCTAAAATTAGCATTGCTGCGATTATTTTTACACTACACAAAGTGTGTAAAAATAATCGCACCAAAATAGATATCATATGTACAAACCTATTCATGAAGTCAATTTATCTTAATCCAATTTAAAATATATAGCTGTTAAACATTTTTCAAATCAGATTCTAAGCATGTGCCTTTCACATATATTTAAAGATCAGAAAAGAAATCAGAATTTTTATTATTATCCATTATTACACACGTACAGATAAAACGTTTCAATAATCAGAAAGAAATATATTTTCAGAACAAAATTTCTTTTCACGTATACGATCAAAGCAGCAAATCAAAGCAACTGAAGCTTGCTTTTAAAGAGTAATTTTATTAGATTCCAAATCGATCAGATTCTCAATTTATAATAAAAGCCCGCTGAAATTCAGATCGGGTCTTAATTATCATTTATCTAAAATTCATTACATATCATTTTCCTCACTGATCTCTCGAATATTAGGAAACACGCACTAATTAAAAGCTTAAGGAAGATTTTAAAATTATTTTTAATACAATAAATATCGATTGCGCATTTAGTTAAAACACTTAGCGCTTAAAAACAGAAAGCCTATTAAAGAGTCTGAAGTTAAGCGCATTAAAATGCGTGAACTCACTTTGATGTTAAATCATTTTAAGTGAAAGCGACTGCCGCATTTAAACCCGAAGTTAGCGTTTGTTTTATTAATTCTTTTAACTAAAGTTTCTCAGTTCAGAACTTGCAAATCTGACTCAGATTGCAATTTGCCATTTAATTTGACATTCCTACCTTTAACTCGTGGCATCGCTTGGTTTTCGGCGGCAACAAAAACAACAGTTTTACAGTAATGAAAATTTGCGACTGTCAGTATATTCAGAAGCTGGTATTACTTTAAAAGCTATTATATTCGCAGTTATATTAGTAAATTTGTAACTATCATTCTAATGCCTTGGTTATTCCGGGACTATAAAATCGTCGGGTACTAGTTATCGCATTCTGTATCATAGACGTTAAGTCCTATTGTACAAATAGATATATATTATTCCCATCTGTAACCTAAATAAATAGTAGTGTCTTTAAGAAATTCTTTTGGTAAAACATCTCTCTGTAAACAGATCGATTTCGGAATAAATTAGCTGAAGGACCTATTTACAAATTTAAAATCTTATTCAGTAATTCAGTAACTTTGATATAATTATACATCATGTCCGCAGAAGTTCTTATATAGTTATATATATATAATTTTGAAGCGCTGAGGAAGAACACTGGAACTCTTAACAGCTTTCGATAACAGTCATGGCTGATGGTTAAGGCATACCGATGAAGATAACAACAACTGGATTTTTTAGAAATCACCATTCTTTACTTTCGCACACACATATATATATATATGTGTTTCTTAGTAGGTAAGATATTTCTACATCATAAGCAATTGCAATATTTTTTGTACACGTTACATCATCTTAGAATAGGAACAAAGGAGGGCACAGCAAAATAGAGATGTTTGCAAGGCGGTAGCTAGTGAAGGAATGCAGCAGAAGAATGACGTAATTAATCGCCAGCGGTATTTGTACCAAGTTTGATGCACAAGTACAGCTAACCTATGAATGGTTAATTTAGTTTTAGTTGCCCTTTTCAAGTAGCGTTACATAACCATAGAAAGATCTCGAATTCGGGAGAACAGATGAATTTAGGGGGAGAGCACTAAATCTAGAATGTTAATCACACACACACACATATATATATATATATATATATATATATATATGATATACTACTAAGTGCTCAGTCATGAATCCGTTTGTAGGTTGAATCTGGTTGTAGACATGGCTGAATGGATAAGGCAGAAATAAGACGTTGACAAGACTAATTTCGACGAATCACCATATTTATCTGTAGGCACATCAAAATAATTTCTTTGGCAGACAAATTACTTTTCGATCATGCTTGACTACAAATAATTTTTATATGCACAGATAAAAAGATACGACGTCATTTCAGGCAAATAAGCAGCAGCATGGAAAAATTGCGAGTTGCCAGCATGAAGGCAAAAGCAAAACAGAACGCAGCAGTTCAAAGGCAGACGGGAGGAAGTGATGGTTTTAATTCGAGTTCGAGAGAAAGTTTTGCTTTACAAATATTTGATTGGACAGGAAGTACTGCATTAAAACGTTACGTAATTTCGAATGATCTCGAATTTGGGAGAAAGGATGAATTTAGAGGGAGAGCTCCAAATTTAGAATGTTAATTCTGAGATCACTAATTAGTTTTAAAGCAGCTATCATATGGCGGTATATCTTATATATATATGTTACGGTGAAACACCGAAGTCTGGAGAATGTCGACTTTCACCGGTGAATGTCAACATTCACATAGTCGCTTGGTGTATGTCCGAAATATTTTCCAAATACACTTATTTCTGACTTACACCGGTAAATGTCGACATTCACCATGTACTAATGGTGAATGTTGAATATATAAGAATATTATATTTTCTTCTCCGCAATTCAGTCGCGAAAAAACGCACTTGAAACTTAAAATAAGAACTTAAAACACACAGTACATTCAAAATGAGAAAGGAAAATAATAGAAGTTAAAAACCTACTTAATTATACAGTACGTTCTAAATAAGGAAATAAAACAATAGTAATAAAAAAATTACTAAATTATGTGATTCAAATCTTATTTATTGCAACAACTTAGATTATTACGAAACTTTGGATTGCAGAAGAGGTCTTTGCTTTTACAACTGCATTTATAGGAAACAGCCAGTCGCCTCTTTGTCTACTCCTCTCTTTTCGACCTACACCAGAGCATATCTGTGATTGTCGACATACACCGGTGAGGGTCCGAATGTACGAGAATGTAATGCAATAGTCGATTTTTCACCCTCGTATTTGTGAATCTGTGTTGACATTCTCCGATGAAAGTCGACATTCTCCAATTTCGGTCTTTCACGGTAACATATATGTATATATATACACAACAGCACAGCAGATTTAAGAGTAACAAATTTAGAGTAACAACAAGAGTAGAGTTTGTAAGAAATTAAATTCAGTAGAGTTCGTAACAAGTGAGTTATAACTGTAGAGTTTGTAACAAATTTAGAAGTACATATAGCAATGAGAGGCAGAAATGTAGAAATACTGATTATTCATCACATAGAGAGGACCGATCGTAGACCCATACTGAACAAGAAGAATTCTGGTTGAGTAAAATGCTAATCCATAATGAATAGGAAAGTTGGCAGTCGAGGCAGATTAAATACCATTTTTTATTTAAATTCACATTTGTGGCAACTGTTTACTTGACACTTTAATCCTATTCAAGATCGTTCCTATTCAAGAGCATCTACATTTTTGATATTATTGCGGTAGGAAGAGAGCACAACAAACTAGGCTCCAAACAGCACACACATTAGAAGCGAAGTGCGCATTTATCCGATATGGCAATCTGTTAAGAGAAAGGTTTAGGCTTAGTTTATAAAGGTTTCAGTCGAATTAAAACCATCACTAGGCTCCGAAATAGAGTTTAGGCCTCGAATTAACTATGTCATCAGCATTACGCAAGCTCTGCGGCATAAATTAGCCTAGAAATGGCGCAGTCCAGAAATGCTGTTATTATTTTTAGAACAGAGAGACGATTACCCAAATTAAAAATGGAGAAATAAGAAACTATTTCTAAATTGAATTATAAAGCTAATTTACGTATTTTTTATCTTACACACACACTCGCATATACGATATATATATATATATATACATATATATACTTGTAAATACAAAAATGTTTTAAATGATGTAAAGATTCGCGTTTTGGATTTTTATATTTAAAGAAGTCACTTTTGTGAAAATTACGAAATCTAATTTTGTGCATTTTCCTCTGGTCCTTCGTTAGGAAAATGCTATATTCCGTATAAAAAGTAAAAAACAAAAAAATGTTCTTCCCATACTACCAAAATTGACCGACATATTTAATTCCAAAATGTGCCATTTGTGGAGTCATTTTCAATTTGTATTTAGTAGTTAGGATAATTCGAGGTTGGATTTTCCTCCTTAAATGCCATTCAGTGACTTTTTTCCCCTAATTACTAACGTCTTCATTTGCAATTTTGTGACATTTGGTATGCCGCAAGAATTTTCGTAAAGTATGTATAAGTTTCTGAAGTTTAATATTACACTATTAACACATTGATTGCCATGTGATCGCCAGTGACCGACATTTGGTTATTTCAGTAGCGCCGTACGGGTGAAAGGTGACTTGCAAAGTTCATAAAATCACTCGGTGCGTGCAATAAATTTATTCTATTAGAGCCTTGATAGGCACTGGTGATCGCAGATCTAAAAACCGTTAAACTTTGTTAAAAATGCACCAAAATAATAAAATATTAATTATGTTTATGTGTCCTCACAGAATTAGCCTTGAAACTAATAGTCAATTTTCAGCAATAAATATAAAATTATATGGTGACCAATGTGTTAATATTCTCATGATGTTTTATTACTTTAGAATCATAATCTGATAATCTTAAAAATTCATTAAGTAAAAGGTTTTTCATTTTTAATTAATGTAAATAACATTACTAGTTTGATATTAAAGCCTGCCAGTGTTTTCTAGAACATGATTTCTGTACGATTCTATGAATAAAATCTCCTTTTTTAAATACTTTTTATTTTTCATTGATGTAAATAATGTTACGAGTTGGCCACGTGTCAATACTGAAGCCTGCCAATGTTTTCTAGAATTCAAATTTTATAAGATTTGGGGAATAAGATATCAATTTCGAAATAAAAAATTGTCGGCCAATATATTTCATAATAATCTGCATAGAAATGCTTGTCAGATAATCTCTTAAACATCAGAAACATTCTTTAAATGAGTAACGGCGCTATTTGGATATTTTTAGTTATGTGAAAATGCAAACATTTCGCTGTTCAATTTGTGTATGACCCCTAAATATCATTCCCAATTTTTACATGAAATACCTCGGTCAATTTTTGTCGTACGAAAGTCAAACTTTTTGTGTTTAATTTTTTATACGCCTACAAATTTTTCTAAATAAAAGTGAAGAGACCGGAGGAATATGCAAATAGTTAAATTTCGTAATTTTCACAAACTTGATTTCTCTGAATTTAAAAATGCAAAAACATGAATATTTAAAACATTTAAAACATTTTTATAAGTACTATACTTCTATGATTAGCAGTTGTAAAAATAAGTTCCGGTTAAGGACGTTTTTGGACGTGGTGTATCCCGCAGTTAATGTATGTAATTAACGTCGTTAATGCATTTTCATTACTACCTAATATCTGTTAAGATTTCGATTCGTAGCTTTAATCATCTGCACTACCTTACCTCGTCTCTGAGATAACTGATTAATTTGGTCTGGTTTGGCTTATTTGATTACGGTAAAGCACATAAAGGTTATCTGCCTAACGAGATGGATACCTTCGCAGAGGACTTTCTAAGGGGTTCGTATACACGTTACACACGCAGAAAACCACGAAAGCGCCCATGCAGGCAGCCCGTTAGCCTGGAATCTAGCCCAGGTCGGAACTACCAGTGTTTAGCGATTTTAGCTCTGTAAACATAAGTATTGCACATTACAATTTCTTAAGCACCGCTGCAGCGACTTAAAAGACAGCTAAATTTGCCATCGGAATACAGCCTATAACATCAGAAACTGACAGAACTGACAAAGATCAGAAACTGACATCAGTAATAATATCAGAAACTGAGAGAGTGCAAAGATATTAACTCCCTTTGCCCACTGGCTTGCTCCGATACTGGGTCTTAGGTGAAAATATCACGCAGAAAACGTAGGAGGCGAAAACAACACAAGGAGAAAACAACGTGGTAGAAAATAAAAATAAAATTTCAAATGTTTCAGGTTTTAAATTCCTTCCAAAGGGGCGTTTTTTGTGTGTTACTTTTATTTATTAAATATCATGTTCTTCGCACTTAAACCACAAAATTCAGTTCGACAGCAATATCGCAATATAATTTTAAAATAAGCATATCTTTAGAATTTCCGATACACAGTTTCGCGCGCTGGAGATAAAAACTTTTTTCCCCCGTAGAGTGTTGCCATTGCTCGCTTTTAAATACTTGATTTTGTTAATCAAAAATTCGTTAAAGTTTTACAAAATATGAAATAGATAATAAAACAAATTCCAAATTCCAAATTCGGGCTTCCAGATACCCATGTTCGGGTGGAAACGTACGTTATTCAAAATTGGATGGTTCTCGGTCAGTTGTTTTGTCACATTGCGAGAAACATATACATATTTATGTAGCTTCTTCATTATTTAATTTCTTTAAATATAATACAGGGCAAAGTGGTGATAAAATTTCGCAATTTAAAAAACATCGTGGTAAAAAATAAAGCAGCTAAAAAACATCGAATGACAAAAAAAATTGGGGAAAATATGCATTTTATGCATCTAGCACGTTCAGAATTCTATAAAATACATTTTTTTGTGTGTGTGATTCTAGTACTTTTTTTTCGAAAGTGTTTTGAATGCCTTTTACACCGTAAATAAAGATCGATCACCAAAAATGATTCTTTGGAAGGAAACATCTAAATATTTTCGAAACGTGTTGCTGAATGATACACTTGTAGCTCTATCGGACGGATTATCAAATTTTACTGTATGTAGAATGCATTCAGAGTAAATGTGTAATTTTAGTATACCTGAATATATTGAAGTAATTTTGATGGAAGTGTGAAATAATCGAAAAAGATATTAAAATAAAAAGAAAATAATTAAATCACGAAGTGTAAAAGAAATTTTATAATTTATAGAATGATAAATTTAAAAACCCAGTATTGAAATTATATGAAGAGTTATTTTATTTTTTTTAACTATAAAATTCAAAGAAAAGGCATATGGATTAAGGTCAACAAATAGCGAAAATATTGAAGCCAGCAAAAAATGAATGTGTTTTAATTTCCATATTGAAAGGTGCAGGATGATATTTTTTTTTGCACTCGCGGATCCTATTCATACTATACAGCATATACTTTTGAGCTTCTTTATCATATTATGTTTCGCTATTCCATGTGAATTCTTTGCACAAGAATCAAAAAATTTAATTTAGAAGATATGAAAGATTTTTGCAGAAAGATTTTATTTTAACTGAAATTGAGAAGCATATGTACTATAAATGAAAACTACTCGAAAGATTTATTGAAATTTCTGCAGATGCTCAGTAGACAGTATTTTTTCTTTTCCCTTTCCACTGACAAAACTTGGCAGTATTAGACAGATTAATTAATTTAGAGTAAATTTTAAAAAGGGAAAACACATAGCTTAAATTCACAGAAATCAATGCCAACCAAAAAAAAACATCATTTAAGGAGACTCTGTTATTGTTTAGAATTACAGAAATAAAATAAAATAAATAAGTAGAGCAAAATAAAAAGTTTGGTTGCTATACATCCTTTTGTAATCGCTTTTATTTAACTAATATCTTCAATTCTGCTAACCTTGACAAAATTTAACCGCAACGTTTACATTAAAAAAGAGATCTTACATACTGTCAGCAAATTTTACGAAATGATGCTAATAAAAAAATAATAAAAGTACGGAGATAGTGGTACCGCCATTTTTCGAAAAAGAAATATTAACAAAGAAGCGGGGGGGATAATTCTATTTTACCATCCTTTTTTACAATTGAAATTACTTTTATTTGCAGTCTGAATGTGATTATGTGTATGGCAAGCAATTTTCTCAAAAGAAATGTATGTGATATGTGTGTGTAATAGGTTCTTCGGCGAATAGCTTCAACGAACTGGAGAAAGTTTCCAGTATTATAATAACTTAGAGAGGCTTTCCTGCGTGGTTAGAAGGATGCCACTTCAAGACAGATGTAGCCGTTGTTTGAACACATAATTTTATTCCGTGATAACTGAATTCTAAGAAAAACTATTCTTTTTCATTACACATCATCATATTGGGTGCGTTATGTACTCAATCGTACTTATTTGTATATAGCAATTTACATTTTAACAATGAACAAAGCGGAGCTCTACGGAATACGTTTGCTAACATCAAACAAGGCGAAGAAAAAAGGAATGCGTTGTTAGTCGCAATGATATTTACAGTAAAAATTTATTTAATCCGATTTCAATGCATTGCAGTCATGATTGCATAATCGGATTAATTTTGAGAACGTACTTTAAAAAAAGTTATTACTGTTTTTAAAGTAGAGAGTGGAGCTGTGTCATGTCTATCAATTTTATTTTCAGCATATCTAATGAAGCGTTTCTCCCGTTTGGAAGGCAAAAATGTGTTTAACTGCCATTTTGTAAGTGCTTCACAAATGCGGCTATCCAGCATTGCTTCAAGGTTGACTGAGTGTCTTTCGAATAATTTTCAAGTTTTAGCATTGGTCAAGAACTGTGTTTACAAGAAGTGCTGACATCGAAACTTAGCAGAAATTTCATCGTTTTGCAGGCGTGATTAATTTTAAAAGATGTGGTTTAGAAAAAGTTATTACTCTTTTTAGAGTACGGAGAGGAAAAGCCCAAATTAAAAAGATGAATTAAGGTGTTATTGTTAATTTAATGCATACTTTATAGTTATATATTTTTTTATTTCGTTTCATATATATATATCATACTTGCCAACCTAGGACACTTAGAAATCGGGAGAATTTTTTTAGAAATCGGGAGATATATTTTCAACGACAAAAAGATTTTTAAATGATAAAAATGTATTTTTTTTAATAATGAATTAATTTTAAATCATTACTGATTAATATCTGAAAGTTCAGTTACTAATTTTTAAATGCAAACATTACATTTTGCATTAATAACCTTTTGGTCTTTTGTTTCCATAGAAAAAATTAACTTTCCGTTTTTTTCAACAGAACTTATGCTTTCCTTGTTTATGTGTACGCTTGAGAATATCGGCCCTTCCACCGTGCGAAATCGAAAAATCGCAATGACAACTGTACGCATCGCAAAAGCATTAAATTTCTTTGAGGAAATATTAGAAGGAGAGTCATCTGCGTACGATTTTTGAAAAGTACCTGAGTATTTTACCTTTTTCGCAAATATAACTAATACGAAATATTGTAATTTCTTAAACTATTTCTTGAAAGCACGTTCGTTCACATAGGTTAGTGACAAGATGAACGAAATAAAAACCTTGACCTTGCTTTGTGCTAATATGTGCCAGATGACACGCAGTGGCACTCGATGCTCATTGGAGAAATGGAACATGATATTTTCGGACACCTACTCTCACTCATAAAGCAGAAGGGCGCCATAATTTCTCACTGAAGAAATTACTATGGTTTTCTGTGCAGTCTAGAGAAAAACCAGGTGCTTTCAGAAATCCCAAATGACTTTTTTGGGGAGGCAAATAACGAAGTATTAAGCCAAGCTACATAAAAATCGTGAGAAATTTTAAGAATAAGAGAAAGTTGGGAGAAATATATTGTAAATCGGGTTGGCGGGAGAACGGTCGGAAACCGGGAGTCTCCCGCCTAAATCGGGAGAGTGGGCAACTCTGATATATGTATATATATATATACACACAATAAGGTTTCCCTCTTTGTTTTATGGTTTCCTCCCGCGTTCCTCTTGTTGTTCAACAATCATCATTGATGCTTTCCGTGGTTTCCACTATGTGTAATGTGAATAAGAGCCAGTTCCCCTTAAAAGTCCTTCGCCAAGGAGTCACTTCCTTTAGCAGATAGCCTTTATGTGCTTTACCATATTTAAATAATTTAACCCCCTTTAACCTTATTTTTGTTGTTATAACTTATCTCATTTGTTCTCACAATAATATCAGAAAAAGTCCATGAATTTTATCGGGGCGATGAACTCAAGAAAGCATCTGTCGTTGGCATGGATTTAATTACAATACAGCGACAATACGACTTTTCAAATTTTCGTCTTAATTTTGAAGAAGCTCCCAGGAGACGGGTCCAAGGATCTTCCACATCTCTTGTTGTACACCCAAGAGAATTTTCTGTTTGCTGTGTATTATTTAAGTACCTCATGCCGCAAAGACAACATACATTAACAAACACTAAAGACTTCTCCCGGATTCAAACCGAAGCCCAAAGCCAAGGCAACAAACAACATTAACCACTATAACGATCAGGAATGCTCTTTAATCTTAAATTATTAAATCGTTTCAACATATAAAATGCAATGTATGACATAGATAATTCACGACAATGCATAGTTTTGAATTTTTCAGGTATTCAAAACGCATAACTCTAAACATAATTTCATGTTATTCAATATTCCAACCATCATCTTCCAATAGGAAAGGCGAATGTGTGTACCGTGGACGCAGCCAGCTGAACAAGGTAAAAGGGATTCTCCTATTCCCTCCTTTCTTTCCGCAATGTGAAATCCTAGGCGAACTTTTTCCTATATGCGGAAAAAAGTGAGTATGCATTGTTTAGCCCTGACTGCGCCCCAATTACATTTCGGTTAAAGCAAAGGCTAGTGTTCTACACCAAAGTTTATATTTAGCTTAAAGTACTGTACATATGTATTATATGTACATTAATATTTAACAATATTTTTACCCTAAACATTGTATACAGTGAAGTTTTTGAATAATTTCATGAGCTGATTCGTTTTGTTAACTTTACTGCTCATTGTTGCGCAAAGTTTGAGTTATATTTTAATTGAGCGACCTTCGCTTACTCTTTATTTAATGTTATTTATTTATTATTTACTTCATTATTATTATTTATTATTTATTACTATGTTTGTTTTATCTTATCACCATCTTTAAGTTGAATTTATTCTCCACATTTTTATTCTCCCATTCTCATACATGATATTTCATACCATAGAGAGTTTCACGTGTTCGCTTATTCGAATCTTTAGAGAATTGGGGACTCTTATCATAACGAATAACGCCTCTTGTTAGCAAGCGATTAATTTTATAATATATGAAGATTTTACATGTAATACTTATAAATAAATGTGCATCGTTGCACAATATACGAAAGGTTTAGTAACAGAATATTTTGTCCGACGTTTAGTATTTCAGAGGTAACAAATTTCTTCCACTTTAATTTCTCATATTTTCTGCAATACGCATGTATACATGTATATTTATATGGCTATTTAAATGATCGAACACTGTTAGAAAACACGGCAGTTTATACAATATATCGCGCTTAGCTTAAATTTTACTAAACACGAGCGCAAGTTTTTGAAATAAAAAGAGCTTTATTTCCTTTTAAGATTTAAATGTCTAATATTATTCTAAAGGTTGCTGTGTAAATGAAACTTTAAGGATCCCATTTTGCACGAATATCTAGCTGCCTGTTACATAATCTAACTTGTTTCATCGTGATTTGACTTAATTTGAATAAATTTTCCCTGTTTAATTAGCTAATCATAATAAACTGGAGATCTAATATGATTTGCATTCAGTTTGCGGTTGATGGGAATATCGTGGTCGTCATAAACGGGAAAGGTCTCATGAAAATTCAAATTCGGATTTAAGCAAGTTTTAGAGGTAAACATATGCTAATCAAATGCCGTTTAATATTTTCAAGTGTTAAATTCGATACCTAAGAAATAAAAGAGGAAGCTAAAATTAGCCAAGGATAACACTAAATCGATTAGAGCTAATTACGAGTAATTGATAATAATGTATTCAGTTTCGATTATTTTCAGATAATGATCCAAGGCATCGCAATTCTACAGCGAAATTAACTATAGAGCATAGAAAACTTTGTATTAGAACCCAAATTTTAAACGCATTCTGATATTCGTATTTGTTGATTAGTTTGGTTTGGTTTAGTTGATTATGCCAGAGCACATTGAGGCTATCTGCCTCAGAGGAGGGATGCCTTCGTGGACGATTTTCTAAGAAAAACTGGCTTGTATAAACATTACACATAGGAAAAACCCCATGCAAACAGCCCGTTCGTGTGGAATCGAACTCAGGTCGAAAGTAACAGTCTTCAGCGACTTTACCTCTAGGCCGCTGATCGGCCCTTATTTGTTGAAGAACAGTACTGTTGTCTTTTCGTAGCAACAGTGATGGTTCAATATAAACATATGCGATTTAGAATAGTGTGTTTACCATATAGAGGGAGAGGGTCTGATCATTTTTACAGTATTTTATTTGCATTTTAATTTTGAAGCTTTTCCTAGCAAAAACAAAAGCGTATATTAAAAAGCTTTGAACCTTTAAAAAATTATGAAACTTAAAATCCTCACTAAATCAAATAGTAAAAGAGCTTTCTAAATCTTATGAGGTACATAAATCCTTATCTGGATTCCTACACGATCGGGCTAAACACATTGCTATAGCGCCAACGAGGACCGCTTTTCTCATAGTTGGATAAAAAACTTGTGACACTTCAAGGGCCATTCACACTGCGCTTTATCTGAGCTAACGGAGTCAGTTCCACGTGTCGACTAGCTCCGCTATACGTGCAGTTCATATTTCTCAACTCGCTGCGCTATGGGGAAAAACTGGTTTTGGAGATGGGTCGGCTATATCAGTTGTCTCCGTTAGCTCATATCAACCCTGGTGGTGTGGAAGGCCCTTCAGTTTTACAGAGGTGCTATTACTATTAACAGAGGTGATAATGGTCTCGATTCCCACTATTTTGTCTGTGCCATTTTCGTGTCCGCTTCACTTTTCTGTATGTATACCTTTTCAACTAAAAGGTTCCTTACACAAAATGTTATCTCCATGTATTATTTTTAACTCTTTAACATTGAAGTTGCCCAAAACGCCCGACCATTCAGACATCAGCAGGTCGCCCGAACGCCTGAAGCATTTTCTAACTAGTGCTTTCCCCCATCACGTTAGCACATTGCTCATTGCTTTCGGGGGTTGTTAAATGACATGCCAATCATTCTTTTGAAGCGACTAAAAGTAGTTCTGTTATTTAAATGCACCTTCCTTTTCCTTTGTTTATTGTCAATGTTTGGCTATTGATGCCCGAAGTTGCAATCGTGTCCTAAGAGAAAACTGCACACAGTGGTGAAAGCCTCCAAGAAAGAAGTTGTGGCTTTACTTAAGTAGGTTATTGTTAGCGCTGTAGCATTCTACTTGTCATGGGGAGAAAGGAATCCATTCCAACAAAAAATGCATATATATGGGCTTTTCATATATTTGAGTGAAATAGATTTTGGCCTCTACCGCTACGAAAGAGTTAAAGAAATAATTTAGCGAATCTTTAAAAAAATGTATGGCAATACCTAACACTCCATCAGAAATTCGAAAGATATGGTACTTTTAAATACTTTGTGATTTTGCCTTTGAATTATGTGAGGCGTCACTGCAAAGAAAGTAGGAGCTATTTAATAATAATAATAATAATAATAATAATAATAATAATAATAATAATAATAATAATAATAATAATTAATAATAAAAAAACTTTTTTTTTCTTTTTCTTTTTTTTTCTCTTATCTGAAAGCTTTCAGATTTTACATTACGTCCATAGGTACTTTTTTTAACGTTTTGTGTGTTACCTTTATTTATTAAATATCATGTTCATCGCACTTAAACCATAGAATTCAGGTCAACAGCAATATCGGTAAATAATTTTAAATTGAGCATATCTTTAGAATTTCCGATCACAAATTTGCGCTCTGGAGATTAAAATGTTTTTTTTTTTTTTCGTACGGTGTTGCCATTGCTCACTTTGAAATCGTTGAATTTCTTAATCAATATTTCATTAAAATTTTACAAACTATGACATAGATAATAAAACAAATTCCAAATTCGGGCTTCCAGATGCCCATATTCGTGTGGAAACGAGCGTTATTCAAAATTAGATGGCTCTGGGTAGCGTTCTTTTATCACATTGCGAGAAACATATATACGTTTATGAAGATTCTTTCTTCATCATTTAATTTGTTTAAATGTAAGACAGGGCTCTAATATTTGGTGGCAACTATTTGAAAAATGAACAGACATTTATAATGAACCAACGCAGAATGCCAAAACAAAATTAGTAGTCCTTCTGGGCAAACTGCCCCTTTGGACTAAAACGTTAATAATAGAAAGACAAAAAAAATGTTGTGCAAGTCCTCTTACATTTACTAAGAAAAGTGAACTTTGATATGATGAACTGACAAAAAAAAATTAAGAGAAAAATTTATCACTGTATCGGAAATTTTAAACTTAACCTGCTCTTAAAAATTTTGTGATTTTTACTGTTGAATGTTATGTGGCTTAAAAAGTGATATTTAAATAAAACGAAAAGTCAAAAAAAGTTGTGTTATCAGAAGTGAGTCCAAGAGTAGGCTGGTAAACTACAAACTCAGCGAGAGCATAAAAAAACCTTAGAAAACTCTTTGTTGCAACGTTAAAATCTGAATCATTTAAGATTATTATTATTATTATTATCACAACTATTTTTCTTTTTTAATGCCCCATTTCATCACGTACTTGCTTTCTCCAAAGTTTTATGCAGGTTTTAGGGCAAGCGGCATGGATAAAATTGAGGAGAGGAATCGTAACCGACATGATTTATATTAAAAATCTGGCTGTTGCAGCTGCTGTCTGCTTGTCTTTTTAGAACTGGTGCTGTTACTCAGATAAATAAGAATGCTTGACATTCTACGTTTTCGTATAAGTGCTGGATACTAGCACATTTTAGTTTGTCCTACTCAGTTGGTTTTGTAGCTTTGCGTAGGGTCACTAGTGATGTAGCCATACACGGTAAAGTTCCAGTAATGTCAAGTTCAACTCACCAACGGTCAAAAAGTAAAATTAACTTCCACATTTTATGTTAACTATTATTTCCAGCGTTAGTTAAGCAAACAGTTATATCTAGTTCAAAATCTTGTCCATATCTAGTCCTAAATAATGTTTGAATGTGAGTGAGTGATAAAAGAAGTTAATTCGATAGTAAGTTATAATATGGCGTAATCCACCTACGCACCAACGGTACACAGGAACATTCCCTGGCTCCCTACTGGAATTCAGATGTGACCGTGGCTCCCGGACTGCTCTGGCTGGATTAACAAGTAGCCACCTTAAATGTTTTTCCTTTGATAATGGCAGAAAAATAGTGAATAGTGGCAGAAAAATCTACCCAGCTTGTAAAAAAGCTTGTGACCATCCAGCTTTATCGGATCATATACTGGGTTACATCGGACTTTCTAAGGAGGACTTAACATCCAATCCCCTCGCTGTTATTGATTTTTTGACGGTCAACAACCCTCTGGAGCTGATCCTCATGTCAGATCTTTCGAGGATAAGCAACAACAGATTGTAAGTTAACTCTCAATCGTTATAAACTAAATACTACGAACCAACTAGATTTCAATTAGCCAAAAAAACAGCCAGCTTATTCGCAGGATTAGAGTTCAAATCGAACTACGAATACTCAGCGATTGAGAAAAATTGATCCATTGACAAATGAAAATGTGGGACAGGGTACCAAGGCAAGGGATATAATCACGAAATTAAATATTAAAATCTAGCCTGAATATGTGATAATAATATTTTATTCATTTCAAAATAAACAAACTTAAGTTTGTTCATTGAACAGCGCCAGTTAGTTCGTCATCGGTTAATCGGGATTTGATTCCACTTATGGCATTTTTAACTTTACGTTGTGTTACTGGAATATACTCGTATCCATCGGAAATACAAAAGTATAGTAATTTAGATGTACTACAAATGTCTCCAGCACTTTGGTATTTGCTCTCAAATTAACAGACACCAAAATCACTTGCTGTTGAGTCTAAACAATGTTTTTTAATGTTACTTAATATAAGAGTAACCATGTTATATTAGAATGTTTTTTATTAATAAAAAGAGTCTAATAATATTTGATAAAATTGTAGAGCCATTAGTTTTTAACAGAGCAGGAAATATGAAGAATCAGGTACGACTTTACAGGGATTTGAACTTCGGACCTTGCCATAGCTGGCTTCCTATAGCAAGTTATTTAAGTATTGCAAAGTATACGAGGGCTATCTACTTAAGCTAAGATATGCCTTTGTGGAGAGCTTTCTAAGGGAAACAGGATCCTGTTTACATTACACATGGTTAAAAACGACGAAATCCAACCATGCAACCACCCCGCTTGTCTGCATTCAAATTCTGGACGAATTACCAGTATGCTACAGTCTTTAACTGCTAGGCCACCAATGTAGCTGTTTGCTAGCCTAACTTGCTTCCAGTTACACCACGAAGGCATGTAGTAAGGAAGGAGAATTTTTTTTTTACAAAATATGCGTGATGAAATAAACTAACCTTTAGTTTTCTTCTTTTTTAACTAACGCCTGAAGCAAATTCCTTCAAGCGGAAAGGATATTTTTACCCTCCCCCACTCGAATAGATAATGACTGGGAGTGCCGAAATCTGGCAGTAACATCTAGATTAAGAATCATGCAAGCGAACATTTTCTAGGACCCATGAAGATATTCAGGTCACAACTTTAAAACAATCGGCCCATCATTAACTGAACAAAGAGAGACCATTAAAGTTCATCTCTGCCAACTGTCAGCGAGAGCTGTTGGAAAAATTAGAGAAATGCGGGTTGGAAAAATTAGAGAATTTTTCCAACTCGCTGAGTAATTTCAGTCCATTAATTTGAACTAGTTCAACGTGATGCAAAGACAATAGACTCTTTCGCCGTATTTTTCGACAAAAGAGGGAACAGAAGTTGAAATGAAATTTTACTTCGCAAAATTTCTTTGCTGATTCCTCTGTGGCGCTGCTTTTAACAGCATAAATAACGCAGGGTAATTATTTTTTTTTCTTTAATTCAATTCTCCAATGAAATATAACATTGTTAAAGATAATTCGGTTCATTTTAATGACACAAGGAAGTGAGATGTCGGCAGTACAAGTGAAGACTAAAAGAAGAAAACAGTATTTAAATGAAGATCTGTATGATAGCTTGTCTTAACTGTGATATATTTTAGGAAGGCGTTTTATTATTGAGTTAAATTCTCTCAAACAAATTGAAATCCAGTGAATTTATGCATCTGAATTCAATTAGCTTTGAAGGAATAGTTTCACTATTTATGTTTCAGAAAATATTAGAGGAATTTAATTTCGTTCCTTTAGGGATTTTATTTCAACAATTCGGTGAATTTTATAATGTTATTACCTTCATTAATACTATTATTGCCTGATGAATTATATGCATTTTAAATCATGGCTATTTCATGTATATTTTTCATAAGAAGACTAGTCTTTCGTGCTTAAAAATACATTTCTCTAAATATCCAAAGATTTTTAAATATTACATTTTTGATATTTATTACAGTGATGCATCTTTTAATTAAGTATATGGAGATCCGATAATAAACGTAAGCCATGTCAATGGTTGTTCCAGGAATTCCAAGCCGGAATCTACAGCCTAGAAAACGAGCCTCTTTCTAGAAGATCATTGCCTAGACAAGGACATCCTGCAAACCCTGGCGGAATAATAGATTATGGTAATTGTTGAGAAATTGGCAGAGTATGATTTAGATCAAAGAAAAGTTTTGCAAGGGATTTTTTTTTCCTTACTTCGTGCTTTTGTGGTGTAATTGGAAGCACGTCCTGCTAGCATCGGGAGGTCGTAATTTCGAATTCCGAGGAGGACACTTCTGATTACTCAAGGTCGAAATAAATGTAATGACCCTATAATGCCACTCGAACTGAAATGCGATGAACGATAACCAAAGCCCCTTGAATATTTATTTTCAGGGTGCTTTGCAATAATTCTGTACCACAGAATTTTACTATTGGGTCCTGCCTACACAGTCGCCTTCTATGTGATATAGGAATGCAAAGTACTTTTCCCTCCTTACCACGTGCCTTTGTTGTATAATTTGAAGCACGTCCACCTTGCAGTCCGGAGGTTCGGAATTCGAATGCCAGCGAGGACATTGCATATTTTTAACCTTTCCTGCTCCGACAAACCTAATTTCTCTACAACTTTGTTTATCTTAATTTTGAAAAATAAAAGAAGTATAAAAACCCGCATTATTTATAAAATGCCAAGTATTAAATATAAGTTCATGAGTAACAAACTAACTATTGGAATTTTAAGAATTTTGAGGTTTCTTTTCTTGTTTACGTTCCAAATTGGTGCAACCTGCGCGCCGAGAAGTTTTACTATTATTACAAAAATGTCGGCCGACCTTAGGAAAAAGACATTTGAAATCCGTGAAGTGAATTCATTCAAGAAGAATGTAAGGGAACATTTAACAGACAAAAAAAAAACAGAAATTTAAAAGTAAACATGTCCCAGATTACATAGCTGTTAGTCAAGGTATGGTTATTCCGTCGACATCAAACACATTGCCGGATACTGTAATTAGTTTACATCAGGCTGTCCTGTTCAACACAACAGTTGTCAGTAAATGATTGAGTGGCACCTCATATCTGGATAGCAAAATAAAGTAAATTTTGCCAAGTATTACCATTAACTGCAGATGCAGTAATTTCGTTATAAAGCAGTAAAAATCAGGAATTGGTATTGAATCCTGTATTGTAGTAGTATAAAAGAAAGTGAGGTTCTCAGAAGTGAAACTTTATTAACAGCTTTTGAAAAGGATCTTATATATAAAGATTTTATCAGTATTATCGAAATAACCATTACATTTCCATGTTCTGGGTATTACAAATTGTGTGAAAATGTTCCAAAATAAAAAAAAAGAAAGAAAGAAAAAAGATACAATGCATGATTTTTATAGATTCTTTGTTTTTTAAAGATTTTTCTTTCCATCTCTTTGCGAGAGATAATCAGTGTAAATGTTCAACGAAAAAATATAAGCTAAGTTTGAAGAAAACTCCGGTTATAGTTAGATATACTCGTTACCTGAGTTACTGCTTTTCAGGAGAATTAAAAATGATATGAGCCTCCAGCTTAAAAAAATTCCACCCCCGACAACATTATCCAAATTAGTGTGCATATAATAAAACTTTTCCTTAACTACAGAGCCAACGACAAAGGATTGCAACAAAAATTTTCAATGCAACTCGATACACAATTTAATTGATATACTAAACATCATGTCTATCTACTGAACCGCAGATCCGCGCTCCAGCTGATTTCGTGATCTCTTGATGAGAGATCATGAAATGTCTAAGTTTGCTAGCAACCACTGGGGCAGATATTGCTGTCTATCATGATAAGACTCTGACATTTCTTAGTATGTTAATATTTAAATAATTGCGATGTAGTATGTGAAACAATTTTGAAAGATAAATTTTCAAAATACTTACTTTATGTCTTAGCGGTCACACATAAAACCATGCATGTTACATGCACAGGAAAAGACGCTTTTCTCTTTTGCTGGTATGCGGAAGTGTTAAGCATTTTAAGCAGCATAGTCCATATGGTTGGTTTTCTGTTATGGATCAAAATATGCTATTTAATAAGCAGTAGTCAATTTTAAATTTGAGATGTCTCCAAGCATTGAGCAATGGATCCTCCTATGTTGATTGAGTCTACAAAAATAATCATTTTATTTACAAAACAAAACCTGGAATGCATCGGTAGTTATTAGTCGTTCTATATCGAAAACTAAACTAACATTCTTTTCTCAAAGGAGAAGCGCCCTCTAACGGCAATACAAAAATCGTTTGTAGGATTTTTCGACATTCCCTACCTGACCAGTTCAACGTACAAAAGAATTTAAATGTAAGAAAGTAACTTACATATCAAGTACATTTACCTGATGTAAATATAAATAACAAAAGAGAAATTCTATAAAATTAATAAACATAGTTAACAGCATACAATCAAAATATTACTCAATAAGTAAATATTAATTTGAATTACAAACAGTAAATTATTAGTAATAACTAACTAACTAAATTAATGTTAGTGAACATAAAATGTAAGGAAAAAATAAAGGTTACGAAATTAGTTCATTTTTAGTCTGATAGTTCAAGGGAGTATATCGATTGCAAAGGTCTCTTAAAGTCCCCTTTTTTTTAGTTTTTACGACACATGATCGTGCAAGACCATCACGTCCTTTAAAAACTTGAATTATTCAACTTAAATCCCAGAGAAATTTAGACTTAGTTGTTCCTTCAAATAAAACTATATCATCAATTTTAAGATTTTTTTTAGTTTCGGGTGTACCGAAGATATGAGCATTTCTTAAATCAAGAACATATTGATTTTTTCATTTCTTCCAAAACTATTTTATAGGTGTTGTCTGATATTCCTTTCGTTTTATTAGACTTTCTCTTATTGGAGAGCTATTCAGTCCGATCAATAGAAAATCAGCCAGTGAAAGTGGTTCAGATTCATGTAAATCATTGTAAACTTATGTCAGAAGACGTCTATACACAATATTTTCCACTTCTGTCAGTACAGTCATAAATTCTTCAAAATTCAGTTGAGCTCTGCCTAATATCTTTTCAACGGTTCCTCAATGCTTTTCATAAGACTTTCGTAAAAAGCTTCCCACCATGGAGCAAGTTCCACGATAAATTTCCAATCCAAGCTTCATTTCCTAGAAAATATTTAAAGTATTTTCTGGCTATCGATATTTCTTGTTAATGAATTATTTCTGCAAGCCACTTCTTAAATTCAGCTTCAATATCATTTGGAAGCTGTTCGTCCCAATCAAGACCTTTTACCCATACTGCTGTAGCAGGATTTTAATTCTAATCACGAATGGGGATATAAATCCAGTTGGATCATAAATTTTAGCAGTAACCTGTAACACTGTTCTTTTAGTATATAACATACAGCTAGTTGAAGATGATTCTAAAGATTTTAAATCTAGTTTAATAGTGTCATTTTCTGTATCCCAATCAAGGCCTAAAATTTTAGCTTGCGCAAAGGAATCATTCATCTATAAACCGTATTTTAACCACATGTCTTTTAACTCCTTAGCATTGGAATTAAACTTACGTGGATTCATATTCGCGTGCTTTAAAATTGTAACTGCGTCATATGACAATTGGTATGCCTTTTCTACTGTATTTGTTCCATAATACAAATCATCGACATATAAGGCTAATTCAACATTTCATAACTTTTAAGTTTTTAGTAATGTATTTTTTAATATGATACTTTATTGTAGCTGCTAGAATGAATGGACTGGTAGTAATATCAAATGGTAAGCGTGTCATGTTCATAATTTTGAACGATTCACTGTTGTCATTCTGAAACCAAAGAAATTTTAAATAATTGCGATCTTCCTCAGCAATGCTTATCGTTAGAAATGCCTTTTCTATATCAGTGCAAAAAGCGATATTGTGTTCTTGAAATTAAAGAATGTCATCTAATACGTTAGGCTTTAAATTAGGTCCAACTTGTAACAAATCATTTAAGGATTTAGAATTTTTTTTCTTTACATGACTCATCGAAAACAATTCTAACACGAAAAGTTTCTTTATCTGATCTTATCACTGCTCTATGGGGCATATAATAACCTGATTCGAGATCTTTATTTTGATATGTTTCAACAATTCCGTCATCCAGTTGTTGATCAATTATTTTTGTATATTCCTTACGCATGCCTGCATCCTTATCCAACCTGTCTCTCAAAATCTCAAAAAGCTTCTTTGCAAAGGGTTAGATTTCCAAAGCAATTTAGTTTGATATCTTATCAAAGGATATAGAGCTTTCAAATTGATCAATCATCGGATTTGTTTATCTTTAACAGATAATTCTATGCTTTCTTCTGAAATAGGGACTGAATCTAATTCCCCTTAGGTTATTCATTATCGCATTATTCATAATGGTAATATTTTGTAAACAAGCTTTCGCTTTACCAACTTTTGAACCTGCAAATATAGTTCGACCGCCTCATCAGCGACCATGAGCTCAAACACGCATGCGCCATTCTGACCGAATTATTCTCAAAATAGGGTGGAAAGATCCGTACTTTTTTCCCCCTCCAGCTTATCTCTTTCCGAAGAAAAGAAGATTTTCATCTGAGCTTTCACATCGCAGCAAATAATAACGCCCCTTTTGGACGAGTCTATGTGTTTTGGCAGAATGCCAGCCAGGTTTGCGTTGGAGACGGTCGAACTATATCCATCCAAAGACAGTTTTTAATGCACCTGAATAGTTATTTATTGCGATTTTTTCATCTAAGATAAATTTCCAAAATATATCCGATGCTATTAGGATTTCAACATGCAAATATTTATCCCCGCAGCATGAGTCAGCGAGCTATAATTTATGACTAGCTTTGAATTCTGATACTTGTTTATCTGGAGGGGAAATTATGGCGTCAGTAATGTTTGGGATAACGAGAGTTTCGATTTTAATTGAATACAGCGTATTATTTCCAACTTTGATATCAAATTCTACAACTGGATACTTCTTCTCTGCAGTGTACTGCATTCCGAAGGAATAGACTGATAATAATTCATTGCGAATAGGTTTTTAACTTATGCGTATTCTCTAAATGTTCACTGAAAAAACTTCGTTGACTACCAATATCGAGTAGAAGCATAGTCACTTTAGAATTAAATTCTGAATTCGCGACAACTGCACGTGTTTGTAAACAAACATTTTTGGAACACGTCATACTTGCATTACACTGTGAAATTGAACTGACAGTTTCAGAATTAGATTTAAACACTTTGGTTTCCTTAGCATTATAATTTAAATTCAATGATTCTTTACTTTTGTTCTCAGTCTTATTCGTTTCATTAATGTTATTATTTCGGTTATAACCCAGACAAACGGAACTATGATGACTTTCGCTTTTGCACTTGAAACAGGAAAGTTTATTTCGACAGTTTTTTTTTAATGTGATACATTTTAAAACATTTGAAACAACATTTAGTATTCTTTAAAATTTATAATTTATTTTGTGGTACCATTTTACATTTAAATAAATCATGTGGTGCAGAACAGAAAATGCATGCGGACTGCATCACACTGAATGCCATTGCTGATGGTGTACTTTTATGAATTCCTTTCACGAAAGTGTTTCAGTTTTGAAGCTTTGCATTCGGATTACTAGTTTTTCCTAATGGTGTTTGAAATTTTGTTTCGTGTTCATATGAATATTTGTTGTGTGTCAAAAACAAGGTTTTTTTCTCTGCTTTCAACTTCTGTTTTTAGAATATTGATTATTTTTTAGACCTTTCCAATCTTCGTCTATTCCGCAATTTTTAGTGATCTCTAGAAAAATATCTTGCGGTATTAATTTAATCAATATGGGACATAATAGAGAACCATACGTTTCTGAATTTATTCCTAAAGCTTCTAAATTGCGAACTTCTGTTTGACAAGTATCTAACAATTCTCTAAGCAGAGAGACGTCTGTTGATTTCCTAACAGGAATTAACAACCAAAGTTTTTTGTTCAAATCTTTCCTTTAAGGTTTCTACTACTGCTTCGTAACTTTTATTTGTTAGAGCAATTCCTTTAATTGCATTTGCTGCTACTACAGTTAAATATGAGTGTAAGTAATGAAATTTGTCTACGTTAGATGAATCTTCATTTCTGTGTATCAGGGATTCAAACTGATCCCAGAATGTCTGCCAATCGGCAGAATCGCCATTGAATCTTCTTACTCTTAACGACGGTAATTTAACGAATTGTTTTTTCTAATTTTAACAAGCTAATAATAGGTTGTTGTTGCGTTCTTTGTGTACTTGGTTTACATTTAGTAATAACAGCTTTCAACTTACATGAGCAATTAATCAATTTTTTATGATACTCATCGCATTTAATAATTTCGGTTTCAATTTCGTTAACATCCGTAATTTGACTTTGAATTTCAGAATCTATTTCTTTTAACTGTTTAAATTTCAAAGTTATTTGTTCTGTAAGTTCTTCCAACTCTTCTTCTCCAGTTTCATTTTCTAAAATTTTAGTTTCGATTTTAGAAATTAATCGTGTGAGCGATCTAACAGTAGTTCTTTTAGCTTTGTGAATTCCATTTCGAAATCAATTTCTAAAGCAATTCTTTCAAACTAACTTGATATCTTCCATTAACTAAATTTCTCTTCTGATTTTGATTACATTTGAATTCCATTTCGAAATCAATTTCTAAAGCAATTCTTTCAAACTAATTTGATATCTTCATTTAACTAGATTTCTCTTCTGATTTTGATTACATAAGAAGAGGAGTTAGAACTCATTTGCAGTATAAGAGTTGTTTAGTCATCAGTTCATTCAAAACGGAACAAAAGGAGTATATTAAATCTTACCTTGAATTATTTAGATTATTAACCTTACTTGGAATTTATTAATCCAAAGCTATCTAAAGGTAGCAGCAAATATTAATCCAAAGTTAGCAACAATTTTATATCACCATATTCTTTATTCGAAGCACAAACAGTTTATTCCCGCCGTAATCACCAAAAAATACAAAAAAAAAGGATATTATTATATTTCTTGACTTCATTGAGAGATATCTGGTCATACTTAGTACCAATTGAAGACAATATTTCAACAATTTACAAAAATAATCATTCTATTTACAAAACAAAACCAGGAATGCATCGGTAGTTATTGCACGTTCTACATAGTAAACTAAACTAACATTCTTTTCTCGAAGGAGAAGTGCCCTCTAACGGCGATACAAAAATCGTTTGTGGGATTTTTCAACACTGAGAAAGCTAATTAATACACAGCTAAAACTTCAGGGGGAGAAATGCTATAAAAATGATGCAAAGATCCTTGCGTCATTTTTCCAGTTCAGGGCGACTAGAAGGAGGCACAATACACAGTTTGCTAAATCTAAGCACTGTCCAGTAATAGTCCATCATAATATTAATAGTTTGGGCACTACTGTACAGATAACTGATCTTTTCCGAATCAGGAAAACGTGAACTGTGTCCTCGCCAAGTATCAAATCGCGGATCTTGGAATAACTAAGAACTGTACCAGGATACAGGTTGAAGCAAGGTCCGCATTTGTGCATCTAACCAGGCATATTAGGTATCGCAGGCTGGGTTTTACTAATAGTTAAGTTTGCGGCCCGGATGGAATTCCGCGGAAAAACACTTCGGGATACGGTCGGAAAGTCTTCCATCCCATAGAGCTGTAATTCCCACCTCTCGGGAAGATTTCGGCTTGTCGCGTATTTTGGCCCCCTTAACGCACCGACATGCCCTTCTCTGGGATTCGAACCAGAGCCCTTCGGTACGGCAGTCAGCTCACTAACCACTATCTGGGCAGCGAACTGTACTATTAGGGCTGGGGCGAATGTGATTATTCTGACCACAGCGGACGACTAGCTAAAGGTACCAGTACCTTTTTTCAAACTGGCTGTTGTTTGAGAAGACATGGGAGTGCCCTTCACTCTTATGAAATTCGATTTATATCATGAGGATTCATTAAAATGCTTAGACGCCATGTGAAGATCTTTATATAAATGAGTAGTCACCGACATACATAAAGGTGGCACACTGTTATGAAATTTTACCGAATAAAAGGATGTCCTTAGTATGTTTGCAATTAGTTTACTTCTGGATTTTCCTTTTTTGAAGTGTCATTAAATCTTTTTTTTTTCAACGATTTTTTTTAAATCTTGCATATTTTTCAATTCTGATTAATATTTCCTCTCTTCTTAAACAATACAGATGAGGAAATAAAATTGACCTATGACCACCGGGCCTTCGAGACATTTCTCGAAATACCGATTGTTCCATCCGCCTCTACGCAAGAGTGTACAAAATAGGAAGGCCGAAATTCCGTACATATGATTCGTACTAGGATCATATTTTTTTGCATTTCAGAGACTTTCAAACCTATTCCTGCTCAGTGCTGCAGAGAAAACCTGTGGCTGTCGGTCCCTGGCAGTGGTTATGGTTCAAGCCATTAAGTATGACTGAAGAAAGTCAACTTGTGTGTAATTAGAAAGTAATATTATCAGAAAGAATTATTTATTAGAACATAATACATAAATGCATTAAATTTTAAATGTCTAAGAACAGTTTTGTTTTAACAAATAACAGAAAAGAATAAATAAAACTGACAGCCTAAAGTTGTATAATTGTGGGTTATTATGGCGCAAACTGGCGATTTCGCGAATATTTTTTTAAAAGGAAGATTCCTAAACTATCGATATTTATCGTAAATTGGCAAATATTTCAAACATAACAAATATAATAATTCTACTATAATAAATATAATAATATTTCAAACGGTAATAAATATAATAATATTAATATAATAACTATAATAATATTTCAAACATATCAAACGTAAATATACTTTCGCAATTTAAAATACAAATTTTAATTATTAAATAAGAATAATATGACACATTTTAAAAATAATATACATTTTTTTCGCGAAATCCTTCTGCAATTTTTTGCGCTTTTCCTCTCTCCATTTACACAGCAATTCGCTTACTTTAAAAAAATCATAAGAAAACTGTACAAACTCAGTATCTTGCCCAATATCGGCACTGCACCGGCTATCTTTCATTCGGATATAATTATTCGCTTTACTGATTTACGACAATATACTACATTCCTGCAGAAATTTTTTTGCGATTTCTTCCAGTGTTAGCAGACTCTATAAGTGCTATAAATGCCTTTATAAAAACCATTAGAACTTGAAATGCAACCAAATCAACACATACGAAAATGGCACTTACTGGATTGCGGAATTGTTATCAGTAGGTTTGTCTGAAGAATGTTTATTCATGGGTGTGGTTACCAGAGTTTAGCCATTCTGAAAATTTACCGACTTTTACTATGGGGGTTGCGATAATATATACGTACCTAACTGCAGCAGACGAGCAGCAAAGCCCTAAAAACTGGTAGTTCGTTGTAGGAGAACTTAATGTCGAACTAATGTCGGGTTCGAATCCTACTCCGTTTTCCTACTGGCGTACAGGAATTCAAGAAAAAGTTTTTTTTTTTTTTTATTTTATTGTTAATTATTTCACCTTAGCTATTTTAGTTTTCACTCAATTATTTTAATTCGTGAATTAAAAAAAAAAAAGATTAATGTCCGACTCAAGCTTCTTCAGATTTTACTAAAAAAAAGAATGAAAGCAAGAAAGAAAAAAGAAAGGAGAAGGATATGAGAGAATTCGATGTCGGCCCATAAACAAAATTGGGCCCTGGTAATTTTTAAGCGGTTTTCTCTCCCCTTCCCGTATGCGGCATCATATCAACTAATAAAATTTCTTAGAATAAACTGTTTTATTAAATAAGGCAATTTAAAACATTTTTGTTTTTAATTTTTGTGTATGATACTGTTATTAACTAAAATAACATAACAAACCCATTATTCTAAAAGCTAAAGAAAACAAGAATTCGAAACTAATAAATTAAAGGCTTGTTAAATAGAGAGAATGGGCTGAGAGAAAAAGGAAGTTAGTCCATTTAACGCAGCAGAATGTAGCTTGTAATCTTCGGCGCTATTTTTAAACGCGACAGTAACCTCATTTCGCGTCCAGAAAAACTTCCTTTCTAAACTCTTCTCTAATGTATTCGGAAGGGAAATCGGTAGTAAATGCTTCGTGTTGTGTTCATTTCCGAGTCTCTTTTACTGCTCCAAACGATCGGACAAGGTCGAAAAATCAGGAAAATTCGCCTTCCCGCTGATTCTCCTGTGACCTTCCTCTATACCGGTTTTTGGGACTAGACGACGACTTCCTCCCTTTAACCGCCATCGCGCCTAAACATTCCCGCCCTTTCTGCTTTCTGTTTCGTTTCCACGTGCTTGGGACAACGAATTACAAAAATGGGGACCGTCTCCTCATTGAACATATGCACTGCCAGGCCAGAAATAATTAATGGCTTGGTAAAAATGTGTTACGAATCGTATCTTGGATTTTACCTAGGATGTGGTAATTATACCTTTTTACATCTTTTTATATTTTATGGTCTTAATTACATTAACAAGGAAGAAACAAGTGGCTCCACAACCCAATCAGTTGCAGTGGAAACCAACGGACGTATTTTTCTTGAGGATCAGTGAATACATCAGCATCAGTGCGATATGAAGCATGAATTTTTATTTAGCAATTGTCCTTTTAAGTCCTCATTCTAATTTGGCTATCTTCCCTTTCTGTTCTAAATAGTTTATGATAATTTTTCTGGATTTCGTCTTTCCAAATTAATCCGTTACATGTTTGTTATGTAATCATGCTGCAATGAAAATGGTTCTCATCCAACCAGATTAAAGAAACTTTTTACTATAAATATCACTGCTAATAATGCGCAGCTTTTTTTTCCTACTTCATTTGCTACTAGCAACTTGTGTTTCTCGCTGTGCTTTGTCCATTGTTTCAAGGTACGTAATATAAATGAAATTGTGGGGTGCATTACGCACCCAAAATAGTGTGTCATTAAGAGAATGTGCCGTAAGAATTAAGTGCGCAGACATAAATGGTGCCTTGTTATTGTCAGCCACGACTGTTAGTTTTTTTTTTTTTTTCGTTATGCATCTCAGATATCTACGCAGCTCTTTCATTCTATCTACGCGCCGTCAAGAATCATCAAATATCTAGAGAAATTATTACAGTTAATAGAATCTGCAGGAAGATTTTGATCTGTCTTGTGAACCTCAATGGAAAAGTCTTGAATGTCTCAGTGCAGTTTTTTTTACAAAATTCAAATAAATGAGCGTGTTTAATTGCAAATCTAAAAGTTCTAACGCCCATCAGTGAAATGAAACATGGCATTACTACTGCAGCTCATAGCTAGTTTCGAATTCATTTCGACCACTTCGTGAATTTTCGAAATAAAGGCAAAAAGCGTTTTTTAAATAATTAGTGATTTAATGTCTTAACAGATTAAGCATTAGCATCGATTTCAAGGTCGCCAATTCTCGGCGTTTACACGAAACTGCTTTCAAACGCCTGCTCAAAGCGATATTCAATCCACTTCATATTTCCATGTTTTGATTTACGGTTAACAGACGATATTTGTCTAGAATACAACTGAATAATTACTTTCTTTCAATATAAGTATGTGAAATTACAATAACTTCAATGATAAAGAATTGAGAAATATGCTACGGACATTAAAGTTCGCATCAAATATTTTTGTTTAAAGCTATTTTGATTTAGCTGTTTTCAAAAAACATAAAAATTTATCAATGATAGAATGAGAGCTTAATAATTCAATATTTTCTTGAAAAGGTTTTTCATTTATAAATTTCGTGAATGCATTTAGTTTCATTATTTTGCTAATCAATGTATTTTGAAATTTTTTCATAAGTATGTAATTTATTAATTAATTCTTGTAATATTGAACTGAATACCGTGTAATGATGTTTTTCCTCTTGTAGTGAATTTAAAAATTGTTGCATTTTTTATGAAGATATCAGACTATAAATTTTGTGGTATTGGAAATTTGAATTTTTATGATTTGATTTCATAAAGTAAGTACAGAATTTTTAGATTTCAAAATTATTTTTATATAGCGAGGTTATTAAAAATTACTGTAGTGATAATTAGAGATTTGGATTACTGATAAAGAATTTTGAACTATTTTTTTAAGAGTTTTGAAAAGCTTTTCCTAAACAAATGAAGACTCTAACCTAATTGTAAGAAAATTATATATATATAAAAAAAAGATCTATATAATTATTGTGGGTTCCTCCACAAACTCACAGTAGTTTCTCCACGAAGCCATCGTTCCCTTACGCAGATAGCCCTCTTATGATTTGCTATAATCGAAATACCCTAAACTAACATCAACATTCACTTCTCCCTAATATTTCTTCTGTTTAAATTAGAGGGGAAACTTTAGCAAATGAGCTAAATTTTCTATAATTTTTCAGAGTCCAATTCTGTTTTCCTTAAGACAGGAAGCTAAAAGTTAGGTTTGTTGTTTATTTATATGAAATGAAAAACAGCGTTAACTCTGAATATTTTGCTTCACATCATGTGTAAGAATTCCTTTTTCTTTGATTACCAAAAGGTTCATAAAAGGTGTTTCATTTTAATTAATAAATTTAATTCTTATATATATTTACATTTTTCGTCTTATTAATTTTTTTTAATTCTGTTTTCCTTAAGACAGAGCGCTAAAAGTCAGTTTTGTTATTTTTTTATAAGACATTAAAGAAAATAGGTGTTTACTCTGAATATTTTCCTTCCTAACACCATGTGTAGGAATTCCTTTTCTTTGATCAAACGGACTGGTAGTATAGGTCTATGTTCTTTTATGGGCAACACCGATATGAGTGACTTCTCCTTACAAAGGTCTTCATGGAGTCTTCTCACCGCTTAGGCAGAGGCTTTTCTCGTGCATTTTTAACTCATCTAATTTTTAAATTGATCCCAACAAGGCTGATTTTAGTAGTTACTAATGGTTAAACTAGCTTGTATCAAATAGTTTTGAAGTACTTAAAATTAAAAAGCGGACCAGAATTTCTATATACTTGATTTCACAGAGATATGCATACAGACCCTCATGCAGATCTTGTAATAAGTTAATAAGACTTTCCGGAAAGAAAGGAAGGAACATACCAAAAGTGTTCATCGTATTTTACTTGGAACTTACATACGAAAGTGCGTCAAACGTCAAACACATATAGCTTGTAGTTCTCCAAGATCACATCTCTTAATTAACGAAACAGTGTACCGAATAACTATCCTCTAAATCTCAAATATCTTGTTTTTTCTGAACTGCTTACTCCAGAATTACTGATAATGAAATTGTAAAATATATTTCATGAAACACGGAATTACTTGTTTTCTTCTACAAACAAAATAAGCTGAACTGCATTTTGAAAATACATTAAAGGAAAAAATTATAATCCCAGCAAGTACACCGTTAAAATTTTTATGCTGGTTCCAGTAACCTAATAATACTGTGCTTCTTAATAAAATAGATTAACAGGGAAAAAAAGGAATGTTTTTCAACTTTTTATAACTCTGGAAACAACACTCCACAGACCACTAGGTTGCCAAAAATGCATACTGTTTGAAGCAGATCTAACTATAGCCTTCATTAAAATAACAAATTATGCTGTACTATAGTACTATAGTTCTACCGTCTCAAACGCAACCCTGGCTGGTATTCTGCCAAAACACATAGACTCGTCCAAAAGGGGCGTTATCACTTGCTGCGACGTGAAAGGTCACGTGAAAGTCTTCGCTTCTCCGGAAAGAGATATGCTGGAGGCAAAGAAAGTCTCATTCTTCCACCCTATTTTGAGAAAAATTCGGTCCGAATGGCACATGCGTGTTTGCGCTCGTGGTCGCGGATGAGGCGGTCGAACTATATTTACATTAGCAGGAAACTACACAAAGATAAGAAATTCATGAGTGTGGTCCCCCACAATTCGCGGAGCTGTTGCGAGGTGTGAGAGGGCAGGCTCCGACACTGCAGAAGCAATAATTCTTTAAGTAGCGCCTCCAGTTGACATTACAAGTCATAATTTCACAATCAGTTTTGTCAAGAGATTTTAGTGATCTTCATTGTATCTGTCGTTAAAAGCCTGTTGATTACAGGAAGGCTGAAGAACCAATGATTTTGTTGCTCTTCTGATATCGTTCTATCTATAATGAATCAGAAGACGTAATGGGAAATCGAAAAATTGAGGCGACGTGACTAATTCAGTCTGTAGATTGTATTAGACAACGCAACAGGTCAAATGAGAGAGCCGCCTACCGAGATCCTCATATAATAAGGACAATATCTGTACTTACAATAATTGCTTCTATGCCTTCATTGCTGTAATGTTATATGTTGACAGAGCTTTAATGTTAATAAAGCTTCTCATAGATTCATAATAAATGCGTTTTAGTTCTGTATGCAGTTAGTAATACGCAACCTAAATACGTAAATCGTAGTCCTTACCCCATCCTGACCCGTCGCCCCATCCGTGCAGCGCACCGTCATCACTCCACAACTCATCGAGTTATATCTAACCGCACTTCGAGTTATATCTCACCTTCGTTACTCATCGAGTTATATCTCACCTTCGTTACCTTCGACTAGTGGCTCAGTGATTAAGCCAACTGCATGCTGCTTGCTCGACCCAGGTTCGAACCCAAAGCCAAGGAGTAGGCTGCATGCATAGTTTTCGTGGTTATGTGATTATTGTTATTAATGAGTAGGCTGCATGCATAGATTTCGTGGTATGTGATTATTATAACACCATGTGTTATTTGATTACGGGTCAAGTTTCAGAGATACTAGGTTATTTCGAAGCTGGAAGACGTGAAAAATGAGCAATAGCTTCGCCGGGACTCGAAACACGGATCTCTCGATACGCGCCGAGTGTGTTGACCATTACACCACGAAGACATGCTAAGGCGGGAAAAATACCTTATATACTCCCTCTTTTAAAGGGCGACTGGGGATTAGGGGACCCAATCGCCAAATCCTGGTGGTGGAGAATCATCATCCACCACCATTTTTAGTTCGGGCGCCACTTTTAGGCGCCCAGACATTAGAATTTTTCGAAGCAGGAAACATGAAAAATAAGCAAGCCCTCGTCGGGACTCGAAACACGGACCTCTCGAATACGCGTCGAGCGCGCTGACTACTACACCACGAAAGCATGCCAAGAAGGCGGGAGAAATGCCTTATATACGCCCCCTTTTAGAGGGCGACTGTGGGTTAGGAGACAAAATCTCCAAATCTTGGTGGTGAAGGATCATGATCCACCACCTTGTTTTACAGTTAAGACTGTAGAAAAATTAGAATTATTTCGAAGCAGGAGATATGAAAAATGAGCAATGCCCTCGCCAGGACTCGAACCACGGAGTCTAGAATACACTACACCACGAAGGCATGCTAAGAAATCCGGAGAAATACCTTATATTCTCCCGCTTTTAAAGAGCGACTGGGGATTAGGGGACCCAATCGCTAAATCCTGGTGGTGCAGAATCATCATCCGCCACCACCTGTTTTAGTTCGGGCGCCATTGTAGAAACATTAGGTATTTCTTCAAAGCAGAAGCGATGAAAAATGAGCAGTGCCCTCACCGAGACTCGAAACACGGACCTCTCGAATATCCGCCGAGTGTGTTGACCGCTACACCACGAAAGCGTGCTAAGAAGACGGGAGAAATACCTCATAAAGTTCCCTTATAAAAGTCCCCCATGAAGTCATCCATCCCCTTAGGTACCCAGCCCTGTGTATGGAACGACTATAATGCATTTTGATCCGTACTTGCTAATTATAATTTCCAGTAGGCAATACTTTATATTGCCGATATTTTAATACTTTATATTGGTAATACTTTATATTGTCGATATTTTAATACTTTTTTTACATACTGCAGATATATGTTGACGGCATATATTTAGTATATATTTTGACAGCAATAC